>JBBBVU010000016.1:15389779-15402641 GCA_037177055.1 Atherinosoma microstoma
AATTGATGCTATTGAATATGTCATTATCTTTTTTTCTTTTTAAAATAAAATGACCGGTAAAAATACAAAATGACCGGTTTTTTATGAGCCTGTCAGTCAAAATGACCGACAAAGAAAAATTCTAGCGCGACCTCTGATATATATATATATATATAACCCACCAAATCAGTGAACGTATGTCTACAAATATATCAAACTATAAATCACATTGATTACAAACCCAACACATACTCCAACTCTTATTGATGCTGCAAGCTTAGAAACTGAATAAAAGCAGTAGCTTTTATAGGGTTTTGTGTTATTTTACAAGTAGTACAAAGTCCATTAAAGTGAAATAAATTTTTCAAACAATGTCATAAACCCAGCGGAGAGAAATAAAGCCATTTGGCAAATAAGGACAATGATGAGTAAGTGTTGAAAATCAAAATGGACCACATGCACATTTACACAGGTATTCAGGGAGAAAAAAACAGAGCCAGGCATGAGCAATTAAATGGGCAGATGATTGTATTAGTCCCTCTTGTGAGGATTTGATAATTTCAGGGTTAATATTGAATCAAATCTGCTCTGGTTTCAAGCATGTCAACAGTTTTTTATCACTTATCCTACTTTTATTACTCTTGTCTTAACTATTAACTGTATCTCAATATCTAATGCTGTGTTGCCATGCATCTAATCTTCAACAGCACAGCTTGTGTAAAATACAGCAAACATGAAGTAACTTATTTGAGAAACATTACAATTTTTACAATGTTTAAGGTGTTTAAAGTCACATACTTCTTTTGTCACATACTAAAATGTATTTAAGTGATTGCATTGGCTTGATGATTCATCCCAAACTTGAATTTACTGTGTGCACAACAGTATTATTTTAAATGAAGTCTTCTATTTAGATTTACACTCTGTTTCACCCCTTCTCTGAATCAGCAGTGGATTAGCTGATTGAAAATTACTCCTTTTGCAATTTCTCTGCAATGTATCTATAAGGATTCTAAGAAAAAAGTGAAGCCCAAGGCTCATCAAAGAAATGCAGCATGAATGTTGACTTTAGGAAGCAGTTGTTGGCGGATTTGTTTGCATGTGTGCTAAAAGGGTGTCTTGTGAGAGACGAAGCTCCCTGTAGCAATACTTAGCAAGACAACGCAGAGAACAACTATCTCTCTGATTCACTCGACTTTAACTGCTACGCTCTGTTAACCATATGTTGCTTTTCATGTATGATTGGATTTTAAAGACTCTCTCACCGCTCTCCCTCTGTCCCACTCCATCAATCCAGCTGCCCTCGTGAGATATAGCACAACCCTAATCTTCTAATTGGTAAGTAGTCCTCTCAGCGATGACAGGGTGGAATCGATAAGAGGCTCAAAGCTAAACGATGTGTCATGCTGTTTTTCTCTTTATTTCCCTCTGACTCTTTCTTAGTCTTGGCCTGTCATTGCTTTCACTGTCACCCTCTCTGTTTGGTATCCAAGGCAACAGCCATTCAGTCTCAACACAGCAGTGAAATGAACACTGCTTTAATTTGTCTTTATTACCACCCACTTTTTCCATATTTTGCACAGGCTCAATATAAAATAGTGAAAATGTCTCTCCACACTCCATCAGCTTAGAGGTAATCAATGAAAACCTGGTTCTCAATCAGTGCCAATAATTTACCCACACCAGCCACCTCTCTGAAATGACACATTGCTCACCAAATGACAAAGGAACGTTCTTTAATGATCGGTCCTTTAATGGACTTTGATGACTGGTGTGAATATAGGGAACATCATATTTGAAAAAGGGTTGAGAATAGTCACTTCTTGCCTATTTAGCAAAATGAGGACGTTGGGTTTATTGTTTTTTTGTACCAAAAATGGAGATGACGACAAACTGAAATGTCTGTGCTGGTAACAGTCTCAACTTCTACTTCCTCCCCCTTCTCTTCTGTGTGTAAACAAATTAGTACCATCATCAACATCACTGTCATCACCAGACAGTTGATTTTGAAGCAAATAAAAACACACTCAAGCAGCACCACAAATATTTATCTGACTTTTAAGAAATGCGTCTTCATTTTAAGTGTGTGAACCGATTGCACCTCGTGGACCTTCATCACGTCTGAGCTTCTGGAACATGTGCATGCATACAGAGCAGAAAATGAATAAATTCCCAGGGGAAAATTATGTTGGGTTGAAAATCTTATTTGAAGCCTGCAGTGAGCGGCCTCTCCAGATTATTCTCCTAAGCGGAGGCAGAAAATGGTAACAATCAGTGATTTCTAGAGCAGCGCAGAACTTCATAAAGCTCTGTCACGGTCGGCCAAATTCCAGTAAACAAAAAAAAAAAGAAGATGATGGATGTTCTCTTTCACGGCAGAAAATGAAAAACCCACATCAGTTCACGTACTGAAAAAGAGGATGAAAGTGAAAGTGAATTTCAGTTTATGAAATGTTTTTATCTCGTGATCAATATCAGTTGATGCCATCTGTCCATGACAGAGCAGTTTGTGGTCTGTAACCTTTAATGTCTAACACATGAAAATATATTCTTTTTATCTTGGGATGACTTCCACTTTAAATGACAAATTGTCATTTAAATGTCAGAAGTGACACAGAAATAAAGGTAGACAAGTCCGAGCCTCTGAGCCTCAGAACAGGAATCAATGAAATGTTCCCAGCTTACTGAACAACTAGAGTTTGTCCATCAGTCTCCTGCATGAAACGGTGCCAAATCTTCGAATGTGGATTGTACTCTCTGTGCTGAGAAGGAAAATAGGCAAAGGTCAAAAACAGCATAATGTTCCTTGCTTCCAAAAAAAGAGTACAAAAAAACCCAGTAAACTAAAAAGAAGAGAGGTTACAACAGAAGAATACTGGGCACATTTCTCTCTCATTTAAACCATCTGTAGTATCTCTGCAAGCTAATAATAGAAGCTCTTTATCTGGAGCAAGCTGCTGAAACTCCTGCTTGTATGTTGTCTTTTAATTAGGGCATTGTCTGAGATTTAGCCTTGTAAGCTGTGAATATTCCTGAAAAGCTCTCACTGTTCTCCAGACCAATTAAAATACACTGTACAAAACAGCCTCAAAGGGCCCTTTGAATACTTCTCGCCTTGTACTCGACAGGCTCTTTGTCAAAACTGACTGTCTTTGTCAGACGAATGGTATTTTCATAAAGCGCCACATTGAGGAGTGGGGATGATAGATTGATCACTGAAGTTTGATCAGTTCTGGCAACCTACTGAAGCCCACTGCTCTGTTTTCAAAGCAATGCTAGTTTTTACCAGTGGTACACAGGGCATTTTTTACAGTGAGTTTTTTTCTTAGTTCCAGACCAGACAGAATATGATGTTCGGTCATGAAGACTTGCGTTAATTGAGCTTTAATCATCTTGTCAAAACTTATAGATGTTGAGCTTGGTAGTGAACTGGCTTGCACACTGTAATACAGTCTGCTTTTTTATATTAAAAATTCAAGCTTTGATCATTTCTGGTCTAAATCACATATTTTATTATCTTCATTTTACAGTCTCCAGTATAAAGATAGTGGGAATTTAGTTATAAATGTTCTACATTGTGCTTTAAAGGCAAGGCAGGGCCAGTTTATTTGTAAAAGGTGCTTTATATAAAACATTAGAAGAATTACAGTGGGGTGCAGAGGAAGCATTAATAAGTAGTAAAAACAAACTTTTAAAATAAATTTAATAAAACGGATGAAAAAAAAGAAACCCTCAAAGAAGATAAGAAAAGGACTTGTTTCTTTTTAGCAAATATCTATATTTGGGATTTAATCCTGTGTCTGTCTTTCTTTTCCACCCCCACCCCACCACCACCCCAATACAGGGGTCACGGTGTGTTAGGCTCAGCTTTGCAAAGAAAGTGAAAATTGGCCTACTATCGTCTTTTAAAACTCTGGAGAGATTCTTTCCACCAGCTGAGAATAGCAACTGTAAACAGCTTTACTGAAGTACTGTCATCATTAGAGGGTGCAACATAAAGTAAAATTTTGCCGTATTACATTGAAAATATAACTGTTCAAAAACTTGACATTTATGTATGTAAACAAATGCAATTTAGCTTGATTTGATTTATTCTAATTTTAGATTTGGGGACTGTTTCCATTATCCCATCAGTAATCACTTCTGTAACATCTCTGGGAATTTTGTAAATTTATAATGGATTTTAAACATTATTTTACAATATTGTGTAATATTTTAAATTACAGTTAAATATCCCTCCCTTGCACATTTTCTAAGTGTAATTGAGATTAGTCACCATTAACAGTAAAAAACTGTCATTGTCATTTTTCAGCATAAGACACCATTTCCTGTCAGGCTGTGCCCTGATACACACACTCTCTCTCTCTCTCTTTCTCTCTCTGACACCAGGAGTGCCGTAGTTTGCTGGATTGATGACAATCCCCTTTTCAACACAGATGGGTGTATGTAAAGTGGTGCTTTGCTCCTGTGGGAATGATGGGTCGTGAAGCAGAATGAAACCTGCTGAGCAAACTTAATTCAGTGGGAGACTTTCCTTCTGCATCACTCACTTTAAGCAATGAAATGATAATGTTTGTGCAAAAAAAAAGTCTGTATTGATTGCAATGACTGATTCAAATTTTAAGTGATGAGATTATTCATTACTAACCGACGCAGAGGTGTTGGATTAGAAGTTTGTTTTTAGTATGTTATTGTCAAATAAGCCATTAAGATTAATTTAAATGATGTGATTTTCATTGATCAATGGGAAATGTGAAAGAAAATAAATAGGAACCTGTTGGTAAATACTGTAAAATTACATAATAACTATTCAATGTGTAAAATCATACTGTTACAATACAGCCAATGCAGATTGCAACAACAGCAAATAACAGTAAAACCTGTGTGTATGTACCTGTGTGTGTTGTACTTCGTTTTACATGGCATTTCATAACAGAGATGATTCCAGAAAGGTTTAATCGAGCCCAGGTGTTACAGACAGGAAGGGGTTGAGTGTTGTGATGTAGAATAAGTAAACAGGCCATCTACACACAATCAGGCTTTCCAGGCTGATGGATGAAATGACTTACAGAGGACACAAGCTCTGTGACACTGATGGACAGTCTGATATCGCCTCCCTAATCTTGCCTTCTCTCAGTCACACACCTACACACACACACATACACATTTCTCAGCATCCTTCTCATTGCTCCATCTCACTCTTCTTTCAGTTGTCTCCTCTTGCTCTGACTCACCCTTTTTCTCTCATTTCTGTTTTCTCCTCCTTTTATTTCTCACTTGCTCATCTCTTCTTTCATCCCATCCCGATGGGCTCTGATGTTTAATTTCTTTGTTTTCTGATCGAGCCGCATCTCAATCATACAGTCTTGCTCTGCTTGTCACTGTCACTCTGTTGCTGCTCCCTCTGTCCTTGTTTGTACACAGTAACATGCAAATTCTTGTAATCATTCAAGAAAGTCAAGCAACCACAAGTTTGGGTTGATGACACAGGGGAAATATGAGTACTACAAATCCAGTGATTGTTCTTTTGTTTTATCGATGGTGCAGCACCAGATGATGGGCGTGAACAGCCATGTGGCTGTTCTGCATAAAATCATGTCTCTCCTGTCTGTCTTCCTTCCCCACTGTCTGTTTATTTTGCTTGTTTGTCATCTTGTCATGCTGCAAGTGAAAGTACTGAAATGCATTTGTTTTTAAGTGATAATATACTTAATCAGGAAGATATCACTTCCTTTTTCCATAAATTGCATTTGCTATATAGTTTTGCATTGTATAACTATATTTAAATGTATTTGATGTATATCATTAAATATGAGCAAACACCAGCCAGTTGTTTCAAATGAAACTGCAAGAGATAGAAGAGATGAGTGAGATGCAGTCAAGAATGGTTTCCTTTTTTTTTTTTTTTTTTTACCAAAGGAATAAGTAAACATGAACACAGACTTTTTTCTGATTCTTTCACATCTTTTGAGATAGTGGCTCATCAAAAACAGCCTAAAATATCTGGTGCATCCTGCACACCACATGTACGGTTTCAAACAAAGCTATTTGCAATTAAGACAGTGATATTTACAATATATCACATTAACAACACATTGTTTTACTTTTCCATGCATGTGAACAAAAACATAATAATACTGCAGATTGAACTGAGCTCATGAGTTTATTCTTGCCACCACATGTTTGGGTCATCATTATGGGAGACTGTTTCCCTTTACAAGATGAGGACAACACAAAAGCCCTTCTTTGTCCTGTCACTTGACTCTTCACACAAGAAAGGAATCTTTTCTCTTTTTCTAAGAAGATGCACCATTACATTATGTGGGTGTGTGAAACAAGTACTTCTGTCATTTTCTCCATGCCCCAGATATACCCTGCTCTTTATCCCAAAGGAAATGCTGTTTCTTTTCTATGACCCGACTTTTGTGTTTGTCTTTGTTTTCACTTTTACCTGTGACCCTTTTTTCTGTGCGAACTGCTAGTACTGAAATTGGGAGTGTTCCTTCCCCTTCATGGGTTAGGGAAGTGGAAAATAGTGTGGCACACTCTCATACAACCTCGCTGACTTCCACCGTTTGATTACAGCAATCAATCCAGAGACTGAGGAGAAGGGACTGTGTGTGTTCATGTGTAGACATGGAGATATTGTAGGTCTGACAAAGCAGAACAGACAATTGCAGAAGACCCTCAAGCACACTTTACTTCACTTTTGTTCTCATCTGAAGAAAGTGTGGGATACATATTATGAAAAACTCGGAATTTTTCTAAAGGGAAGTTAAAAAGAAGAAGAACTAATCATAAACCTACTGCACTACAGTTTGGGCCGGATCTATCAAAGGTTTGCGCGTGTTAAAACGTGTGCAAACTTGACAGCACATGCAAAAACATGTTGCAGGTGATTTACTAAAAGGACACACTGAGGATTGTGCCTGTTACACGCGCAAAATAACACCCTCACTCCATTTAGCATGTATGCGATCTGGACGTTTCTGCCAGAATGTGCCAAATACTGGGAGGAGTAGATGCAAATAAATCAGCTTTGCATGCGCAATGTGATTTACTAAAAGTGCGGTGGCTGTTTCTGTGCCTATATTTATCAATTCTGAAAAGCAGGTGCAAACTGGTTGCAGCCTATGGATGAAAGCGGAAATAGAAAACTTGTGCAGGAGTGCAGACACCCATCAGTCTGATTCACACTATTTTCTTTTGATCGGTGGAGGCAGCGCATTTAGTTTTCATTCTTTAATTCAATAACAATCAACACAACAACAAACAACACAATTCAACCTGAATTTATATAAACGAAACAGAAGATTCACCGCTTAGCTTGGATATGCACAATGCTCTCCTCTCCTGGAGGCTCCAGCGCGCATCTCTCCTTCCTCTACCTCTTGTATGCGCTCTTCCCCTCTCCAAGTCACTCAAGACCTCCTGGTATCGAGAGCCCTACCACCATCTGTACCCCACTTTTGATCCCTCTCGCCGGGACATTAATGACCATCGTTACTCCAGATACAGTGCTGCCATGGCCCGAGTATCTTGCCTCACTGCCTTTTCACAGAAGACTTCGTAGTAGATGTCAGATCATCCTTTAGGTTTCCAGACTATTTGATTTGTACCGGCAGAAACTCCTTATCGATGTCCTCATGAACTATCGGCTTTTGAGGCTCTGCAGGGATACCTGTTGTATTATTTTCATTTAATATTCATTATACATTTTTTCCATTTTTCCATTTTTGTCTCTTCCACTAATATCTCCATCTTCACCGAAATAATTTCATTTTGCATTTTCCTCTCTTTAAACTCGCCGTGGTGCAAACCACAAAACATGCGAAAGCCTCATTTAAATAGGGAGTCTCCAACACGTTTGTGCCTGCCAACATTTGCGCAATCAATCTTAGTAAATCACCTGCAAACCGTGGTTCAGCCCCACGCATAAATTTCTAGGTTGCACAGGCAAATTACTACACGCAAATTGGGATCTTCCGTTGCACCTTGTTTGGGGTCAGTCAGTGTGGGTGGTTTTGGTTTGACATTAATAATGCTCCAGTTCTCTTTGCTGAAATATATGAGGTTCCCAGTGATGCATTGCTGTCCCACTCCAGTAACAGTTCAGATTTGGAGCACAGATCCGGGTTACCACAGATATATTTGAATCACACACAGTATTAAGATGCCAGAGTTTAGAACTTGCATGTATATGTTTGTGCTGGCAATTTTTTAAAAAGGAAAAACATGAATGACATGCCCTCTGAATGAACACTTCAAAATCCATATCCATGCCTCACATCTCAGCAGCAACTGTCGCCAAAGTCCAGGGCTGGATATTACCCAACAAGCAGCCCGCGTATCTGTACAGCCAGTTGAAAATAAATTTTAATTCAACTAAATGACTTTGTGAAGCGTAATGATGCAACTCGAGTTTTAGAGGTGAGATACACTACACATGTCTGCTAGAAATAGTCTGTCTGGAATCAGCCCCAGAATCCCAATGACTGGATAATGATCTCAGAGACAGAGAGATTGATCCAGTCTTCCATCACTGTAATGAGAGATTATAAGACACCCGAAACACTCTGATTGGGCTCCCCGAAGAACTGGCAGCAAACACAGAACACTCCTTCCGGCTGACTGCAACAGAGATTTTTAAGGCTCCCAGTAGAGGTTTTGAAATGAAGGGCCCATCACATTAAACAACAAGCATTGGCATAAGTTCTGCTCATCTTCTGAGAGACAACAGTTGGTTGTGAGGAAAAAGTAGGGATTTTCAAGTCAAACCGCTAAAGTTGTAAAAAGATAACAAGTTGCAGGTGATTCAAACGGCCACCTTTCTCACTATTTTTGTAGCTATTGCTAGATATATTTTTAATCAATATCAAGCTAATGGTTTCAAAAGTCAGTCTCCAAGAGAACATTAGTAATGCTTTACACAGCAGCGCACAGTTACTGTATTTGTTTTGTGTGGATATGCAGACACTCTCCCTGTGTGTGTCTCCTAATCTGTGCTCATGTGTGCTCTGTTGTGGCAGGCTGTCCGGCTGTGCATGCATTTTAGTGCATGTGAGCATTCAATTGAAACCTCTAGATCTTTCGTCAATACATTAACGACACGCTTGGGCTAAAAAGACTTCCACAAAAAGAGGGAGAAGTCCACATTGCTCAGGGAAGGAAGGGTTCAGTTACAATCTCATTTTGCATTGGTTTTGTTGGTTTAAGAGTGAGATTTTGCTGTTCTAGTGAGACATCCAGGGCTTTTTTAAGATTGTATATGAGGCCTGACGTATGTAAAAAACTGATCACACTGATATTTTACAGAATACTTCATATATCTGTTGAGTAATTACAGTAGTTAAAAGGTAGTTTGCTTCCCCTGTGTAACCATGAACCTTTCTTTTTGTTCTTTCTCTAACCTTTCAACATATAGCATCTTGATAAATAAATTCCCCAAAAATGACCCTTTAAACTCAGCAATCATTATTCATTTGATTACATTAGCGTTGCATCACTTTGTTGGTTTGTAATGAGAGGTCTTCCAGTTTGTCAAGGGTAATAAATACATCTTTTGAAACATGAACTATTTATAGTTTCTATAAGAACTGTGATCAACTCCATTAAATAACATTCCTTTTAAAGGCCAAGATGATTGTACCCGCAATAAATCTCCAGCACTCATGTCTTTGGTTTATTAAACCAAATGCTCAAAACTCTATTGACTGGAGAGTGAGGCATCGATTTGCCTTACAGCAGTGTGTACTATTTCTGTTTGGGCTTAAATCATGGCAGTCTAGCACATCTCCTATCTAACATTATGTTAGGGTTAATTTGCAATGCAAATTACTGCAGAGTTCAAGGACTCAATCAGACATCAAAGACATGTCCAAAGTGCTCTCTTCAGGGAGAGATGAAGGTGCATTTGCCCTCCACTTTCTCTTGTAATCAATACCTTTCATTAGATACTTTGCAGCAACAAAGGTAAGTAGTCTCCATATCCATCTCCATCTTGTCCTGTTTTAAATGTTGTAACATCGTCTTATCCTTTGAAAATGTCGGATGTTCACAAGGGCTTCTGCATTATTACTTTTCAATCGTGGTCACAACCTTTTAATGTTTAAACCCCATTCACTTTTTTTCTTTGTTTGTTGAGGGGGCAGGGACTGTTGATTGGCTCATAATGTGTGTATTTTGTGTTACGGTAATTAAACCCATGTTTTCGGTGCAGGGTTTGAATTTACATGGTTTTGCTGCAAACATCACACAGAAATTTGGCAGAATTCAATTAATTGATTCTGACGTGTTTACAGGCATTTTTCTTACATGGCAAGCTTCCTCTCATGGTTTTGAATTCATTGAATTTTAATCGTCTTGTCCACTGAGGCTGCATAAAAATACAAAATGGGTTGATGTTTATAGAAAGAAAAGAAAAAGTGAAAAATGAGAATTCTTTACCTTTTTGTAAACCCTATCTTTGCAAATTGTTATACTTGTCCAGATTCAGAGCATGAGTGATTTATCTCATTTGTATGAGCATGAGTGATTCATCCCATCCAATAAACATCTCTGACTAGATTGTATTGAATTGTTTATTGAAGAATCTTGTGTTTAAGTCGAATCATACAATTAAGCAGTGTAATGTAACAATGCTTACACAGTTTCCTGATGCTCGGTATCTAATATATTTGACTAGAAACATAGGGAGGAACAGTGAAAACTCATCCAAATGACTAAACCTGGTTCACCATCCATCTATCCATTCATTCAGCTATTTCTTCAGGTCATGATGCACCAGTCTCTGCAGTTTTCTCTCAAAGATTCCTCATCAACATCACCTTCGCCTCATCCAAGAGGGATGCAGAAGAATTGCCAGTCAGTTGAGAGACATGAGCTCTCCAGTGTACCCAGTGTCTGCCCTGAGGTCTCCTCCAGACCAAAGAGTATTACCTGGGAGAAATCCTGAAGCTATTCTAGAGAGACTCCCTGAAGTTGCTCTTCTTAATGCAGAGAAAAGTAACATACCAACAGTTGTTGGTTTAACCCTAATATCTTATAATCTATATATGAAAATCAACCATGAAAGCAATCCAGTTACTCTAAAATGTGATGCAAAATCAATAACTCAAAATATAAACTGCATTTGAAAAGTGAACAAACAGCTTCATTGAGCCTCCCTCTTCTCTTATTCTAACCTTCATCCCTCCCTCTCCTTAATCTGCACATACCATTTTCTATAATGTCCCATTCCCTTTCCTCTCCATCACTGCAAGCCTATGCATTGCCTATTCCCGATTCCCCTGGACTGCAATGGATTATTTATTCAAAGGGAACCCTATAAATCATTTCCCCCTGACCAGCATGCGATTTCTCCTGAAGGAGGGAGAAAAATAAGCATAGATGTAGGAGAGATTGCTCCAGCACTGACACCTGGGCTGTTAGCTTCACTGTTGAGTTAATGAATGCTGAAAAGCACAAGAGGGCCAACATGAAAGTTGTGGGATTTGGACAATGCATACTGATGGGACAAGGCTGATCTGTAGAGCATGTACAGTGTTATGTACAGTAAGAGGTGTATGTTAGACTGTACATGATGTTTTGATACATTGTATTTCCTATAATAAAATAGACAATGGAAAAGGTGAGAAAAGAAGATGAAAAGGCAAACAGAAAGAATTAGGTTAAATCAGCCTTGGGGAAGGAAAAAACATTTAAGAGGGAATTTTTAATCAAAGATGCAAGTGTTTGGTAATTCAAGCACTACAGCAATCACAATCTAAACTGATAACAAAAGCACCCCAACAGTGTCAGTTTTAAGATGTGCAATAGCTACACCAAAACGGTCCCTGTGTTCAGGCAGTTATTTTACTTGATGCAATGATGAGTTTTTACTTAAATTTAGCTTTTACTTTAACTCAAGATGCTGCAAGAACTACTGTCATTCAGTAATGATATAATAAATTAAAAATATCTCTTTCTTGGACATTAAACTTTTCTTGAAATATTGAATTCATTATCAATTAATGCTTTAATATTTTAATAAATTAAGATATTATTTTGGGCTGAATTTAACTGCTGATCATACTGTATATTTCACTTGCTAACTACTAAGGTAAATTTGTAATCATTCGAATAGTTAGCTTTTTTTTGTTTTGCCCGATGTGTAATGTTGTCTCATCCACACATGGAAGTAGATGGAAAACAATATATAGGCTACATCCACACAGAAACAGAGCCCATTTTGTTTCATAAATAAAAAGTTTCCTGTAAAGACAGAACCGTTTTAAGAAGCGTGTCCATGTCCACCAAAAACAGAGAATAAGACATGAAACGCACACATAAACAGTACATGGCTTTAGTCTTCCAAGGTCTTTAGGATCTCCACATGTTTGTAAAAGGGACAACAAAGAAAGAGGACCTCTTAACTTGGATGCAAAGTATGCAGAAATTCACTGGCTGCCAATTTTTTTTTTAATGAAATTAGAAATGTTTCTAGTGGATTGGTTTTTAAAGTTTGGAACAAGCACAGTAGAGATGTCAAACACTCAGCCAGGTGATGAATTATGTCTGTGCACCTTCATCTGATTGGTGTCACGCACTTGGGATATTTGTCACTGCAATGGCAATGCGTGTCAGCGTGGCTATACTTAGGTTAGCAGAAGTGAGATAACGTAGGGCCCCCACTCCTCACTTGTCTGCACAGACAGAGATGGTAAAACAGTCAGAGAGATGTAGACAAAGTGAGAAATGGAAAGAGTGGGTAGAAGTGGGGATAAGGTTGCTTTCCTTCAAAGTGAGTTATTGATGAAATAGACTCAGTCAGGGAGGCAGAGAGATGGAAAAGGGAGTAACTTTGAGCCAAATAGGAAACTTGCCTACAGACACACACACATAT
>JBBBVU010000016.1:15430119-15464553 GCA_037177055.1 Atherinosoma microstoma
GTTTGTTCCACTTGTTTGCAGCATAACAGCTAAAAGCTGCTTCTCCATGTTTAGTCTGGACTCTGGTCTGGACTAGGCAAGTCCCCTCCTTCCCTCCAGTGTTGGCATCACTGGTGTACTCAGTTGTAAGTCACTTTGGATAAAAGTGTCTGCTAAATGACTGTATGATATAATATAAACAGCTGCAGCAAATGTTTCAAGTTGAAAAACAGTATTTGTTAACTTTAAATGGACATCCACTTTGACTTTGTACTACATTTATGTCAGCATTGGTTATGTGTCTCTTCTAAGAGTTTTAATGGTTTTTGTTTCAAATAAGGATGCTTTTCATGAAACTTGATGGAGAGGTGAATGAGTAAAATAAGAACTGATTACATTTTAGGATCTGCATTAAAGCACTCAAGATGAAGCAATGTATCATTGGAGGTGCACCTGTGAATGTAATCTTCATGTTGTTTAACTTTTATTGGTTATTGTTCTTTTTTTTGTTTGTTTTTTTGTTTTGTTTTTAAAATGAATTCCAATGCATCAATTCCCAGTTTATGGTGACATAAACTGTCACCATAATAAATTGTTTGCTATAGTGTTTTTGATTGTTTTCAGAGCCGCAAATTTTATTCCAATTTTTGTCCTAAACTGTCCCAAATGATCTGCAAACCAAGCCTCTCTAGCATTACCATAATGTCTTTGCTACTCAATCATCCCATCACATAATCATGGATACAGATGGGAGCACAACCCACTGGTGCTTGCTTCCTTTCATTGGCGCCCTGTTTGTTTTAGGCTTGATTATAAAGTTTTGTTGTTGGCTTATAAAGCACTCTCACAAGCACATAGGCCTACAAGGCCACTCAGGTCCATTGACCATTTGCTTTAAAATGGCCGAGCCTTTGCAGCTCCTGTGGAAACATTTGTCCCCATGGGCAGGTGTGTTGCAGGCTCAAAATCTGCTTGGTATTAAGTTAAATTCTTAAAACACATTTTATTCATTGGCTTTTAATCAACATAAGAATATTTGTCAGTGGTGTAACTTCATTTGATCTTTTATATGTTTTTGATGTGCAACACATTAGTCAGATTCACTTGTTTTAAAGGTGCGCTATAGATAAATCTGACTTGAAAACAAGTCATGAACTAAATTAAGTGGCATTTCATCAACACACTGATCTATTAAAAGCAAATTAAACGCATTATTCAGAAAGCATAACCAGTCTTGTGTGATTTGACCACTGAGACACTCTGTTATAAGTAAAAATGGGTTTTGCCCAGTAACTGTGTGATGATTTAGTTTCCAAAATTATATATAATAGAGGGGATAAGTAGCCTTCAGGCAGGACTGACCTCTCCAGCTATCCCTGAGCTTTTTTTTATATATATATTTCTACAGTCATACAGAAAACCATTTACTTGAATTAGTAATCTGCACAAAAAGCCTTGTAAAAACAGGGACTTTTTTCAAGCTGTTATTGTGCAGGGACTAAGTAAAGAAACAAAAATGCACACTGTGCATCCAAGCATGGTCCTTTCATGTCCAAGTAATCACAATTAATACTACAGGAATAAAAAGATAAAAAAAATTATATTCAGAATCCCCATCAATAGCTGTTTCTAACAGCCTGCTTCTTTCTGTTTACTTAGATTTGGGGCCCTTCTAGCTGTGCATTTCCAAAATCAGGATGAAACATCTGTGTACATTTCATTTTCTACTGTATGCTGTGAAGCTAGTATTCCCAAAAGCACGCTGACAGACATATGAATTGAATTCAATAGAGAATTCCATTTCGGACCAGACATTTCCCGGAGCCATTAGCATTGGTATCTTCATGTACAAGAGACACGGCATTTCATTAGAACAATCACAACTTCAAAGGCCTCCACCCTGGAAATAACTGTTAGAAATTGTTTTCAGGCTAAATCTTACGGGTCATGTTACTGTGAGATGTTCTACACAGCAGAGTTTCTTTTTGGTTTTTCTCAGACTGCTGTAGAATGAACACTGGTGAAAATTGGGCTCATTTGCTCTTTCATCTTGCCTTTTCACAATGTCTCACTGGGTTTCTAATCATGTGGCAAGTCCTCCGAGAGTTAGAAGAGACACGTTTTAGATCTTCAAGTTGCCTTTAGGGGCCTTGTGATGGTTTGTGGCATATGAAATGAAATTGTAATTTAGAAGCTTTGTGAGTTTCCCTTCCCCCCTAGTTTTTTTCAGATCAGATGTCATAGAGTAAAATTTTAGAACGGTCATGAAATATCATATATTGATGCATGGCATGCAAATAACGGACTATTTCTTTATATATGTAAACAATAAAAACAAACCGATAAATGAATATAGCCTCTGCTTTTAATTTAAGTGTCACTAAAAGACAGAAGACCCGTTTTAAAAGTTTATATAGTGTGTAAAGATACAAACATGTCTACCATCCAGCAGATCCCAGTTTGCACAATTCATGACCATGTCAGGGGTGGATCTACAAGGAGGCTAAGGGGACCAATTGCCCCCCTACTTTAGAGCCTTGACCCTGAGCTGCACCCCCAACTTTTATGTCCTTACATTACACTTGTAAAAACACATCACTATTATGTCCAAAATCCAATCATAGCATTGAAATAAAAGATGGATTTAAAATAATACTGTAAAAAGTTGTAAATATAATTTTCAGCCCCTGAAAAACTTGGCAGTTATTTGGCCCTGCATCAAACAGGCATCTGCCTGCTGCTCCGTTGCTGCAGACTGCGGTGCATCGCAAACATGTAGATAATTTGTCTGCAACCCCGAAGAGTGGAGCAACTGAGCCACCAAACTTGCAAGTCAGTTTCTCTGGTGGTGTTTTAATACATAAGTTAAAATCAAACTAAATGTCTAATGAGTTAAATGTCTGCTGAAGGTGGCACACCGTCGCATTTGTATATGTCTATTAATTGGTTGCCGGTAGTTGGAGCATGTTTCCCTAGTTGGTTAATTTGATTACAGAAAACATAAGAGAAATTTATGAAGTTTAGAGAGGCACTGTTTCAGGGGCTGAAGCTTCAGTGACAGTGTCATCGATTTCACAGCAATAAGGCTGATTAAATAAACCACTTTACATCTTTACTGTTAAACTGGGAAAATAACAAATAGACTACAATGAGAATAAGTAGTCAAAATATATCTGCTTGGTGTGACCTCTCTGAATGTAATGAATAATTTTGGGCTTCGACTGGTACTGTAATTTTCTGTACTCATTGAGGTTTTTTTCAATTATTATTTAAGCTTTAATATCGACTTTGTTTTTCTTTGAAGGGATAATAATATAATGAATAATTTCAAAGGGATTTTATGAATCTTTTCTTGACTCCATTTAAATATAGGTGATTTTTGTTTGTCCGATGCCACCCTGCTTGACAACTTGTACAATTTGCTGGATCCACCACTGAACCATGTCCATGTCTATGTGAGTCCTTGCGTGTCACAACAGTGTGTTGGCATAAAGGGTATGAATATAGTGTGCATGCGATTTTGCTGCCAGTGGGAGCTGTGGATTCTCCGGTGTCCCCGACTGCCAATGGCTTCCCTGTCAGAGCGCTCCTTTATCATATGATCCAGGAGCAAGTGAAGCAATGGTGAAAGCCAGCCCACAGAGTAAAAAATATCACTTGATAATACTAGATCAGACCCCTCTTTTATAGCACATGACCTTACAATTTATGGTGCGTATAATGTAGGGGATGCACTTGGGAAACTTCCAAGGGAGACAGAGATTATAGTCTAGCTTGGATAGATTTTGTGCCAGTCGGAAAACAAACTAAAGGGTATGAGTGAATGAGTAATTCGCACTCCCACAGCTGAGGTGCCCTTGAGAAATGCTATTAACTTAAACAGTTATTGCTCTGATGGATTTCTTTAGACAAAAACAACAGAAAACTGCTCTAAAGAGCCAATAAAACAAGACAATCCTGAAAAAAGATTGTCTTAGCACAAAAAACAAGATAAGAGACTATTAAACAAACATTACATAAAGTAACAACTAATCTGATTCTGAACATTTTATATTTTTTTGTAGTTTTTGCTTTGAATAAAAACGTCAATATTGCATGTGGCATCACTCACCAACTCCTTCCTCATTCAGAGTGGGGATCCATAGATATAGTAATGAACTTTACCCACCATCCAGCCTCTCAGCACTTCCTTGAAGTCTCCTTCAACCCCTGCAAAATGCACTCTGCTTCACTCATACTGGAAAGAAGAGGTAATATGTTAATGATCTAAGCTTCTAGCTCACTTAAGCACCAGCATCATGGCCTTTTCACATTAGCTGCAGCAACCACTTGCACTTAGCTCATTTTCAAGCACGCATCAGCATGGCTACATAGGACTCATTGACTTTCTGCCCAGGATTCATTGCTTAAGAGGTGGCTGTGTGTGAAGTCAAACACAGGGTGCAGCCACTGATTCCACAGAGGCAATGATTATCTAGACAAAAACAACACAGTGAGAATTTTGAAAGGTTCAAAATCAAGAAAAATATGAATAAATAAAGGGATATTTATTTCTATATTTTTTTGCCCCTCATTTATTTTTTCCAATTTTTGAACAGATATGTTCAACTTTGCAGAACTTCTATTGCAGACCCAGTCCTATAGCACGAGTGGGTGTGAATAAAGGTGTGAGAAGGGTTTTACCTGGACTTTTCTACCCAAACAACCAACTGAGAGTAATTTAGTGGTACTATTGTGATCAGAGTACAGCGACATGACTGAATAGCTATATGGTTTTGCTTCTTGAAAAGGCTGGAATTCTTCAAAGTTGTAATGAACAAAGACTTTAAGACCATGACATTTCTGAGTGTTTCTCCAGAGACGTGTAGCCATCTGAAATTAACAGAGAAAGACCTGAACTACTGCCTGCACCAAAAACCTGAATCTACCCTATCAGCTGCTCTAAACTATGTTCAAAGATGGACTCATCATATCCTGCACCATAGGCCTCCAGCACCTTGCTTCCCCCAAAATGAAGTCGTTGTGACTCACATTCATCACACCATAACCAAGTTGATCACTGGAAGCCCTCCGCTCAGCATGAATGCACAAAGTCATCACTTCAGCTGACTGGTAGCTGCATGCAATATATGAGAGGCATCCATTCACATTAACACCCCACCCACTCACACCACATCACTCACTCTCTCTGGGTTACTCCATACTGATAATGGATTCCTGTTTTACCGTAGGCATCACAGTGAGAGTGTCACTGTTTGTCTGTACGTGTAGTGTACAAATGTGTTAAAAAAAATTCCCCTGTCTTATTTTCTGGATGTTTAGAAGACAGTGCTTTGATTTCAATATCTGGATGATACTAACTCGCATTTCAGTCATTCAGAGTCTGGCAGAGATGAACAAACATATGATCACACCCAAGTATGCAGGCAGATATAAAGTGCAAATGGGGTGAATATGAGCACAAAGGCTTGAAACATGACTGACACGACCCCGATCACTTACTCAATTAATATGACGAATCTTAAATTCAATGATTTTGTGAGGCATTTTGATGTTAGCAGTAGGAAAGGATTACACCAATGCTACAGAGAGAGGACAGATAAACAGCCTTTCAAAGTGAAGCAATACAAAAGTCAAATAGGTCATTATCAGAACAAAATGCAAAAATTGAACCAAGAAATACAGTATATATTTGTTCACGAGAAAAAAGAGAAAAATACTTAAAAGGCCAAATTGTTCCAGAGCCACCCAGTGTTTTATGTGTGATAATCAAAGTTGAAATGTTCCTGCTTTCTTTCTGATTAATCAAGTGCA
This sequence comes from Atherinosoma microstoma, assembly GCA_037177055.1. Classification (NCBI taxonomy): domain Eukaryota; kingdom Metazoa; phylum Chordata; class Actinopteri; order Atheriniformes; family Atherinidae; genus Atherinosoma; species Atherinosoma microstoma. The sequence goes on from JBBBVU010000016.1 coordinate 15,435,913, forward strand.
CTCATGTAAAAGGTATTGGCAAGACTGCAACTACACCTGAAAGCAGTACAAATGAACACATGTGATTTCCCTCTTAAGTCCAACAATCAGCACGTTTAAATGGCACAACAAAGTAAATATTGACCTTTGAAAATGCATGTAAACAAAATCATACAAAGTTGTCTTTTGCAGCCAGATAATGAAGTTGATTAACTCCTGCTTGTATGTACTCAATTACACTCAAACGAGCCTAGGCACACCAGGTATGCTCCAGACTTCCATCTTTTTGCATCATTTTGTGAAAAACAGTAAAGAGCAAGTGTATCTTAATGCAGCTAATGTTCCAATACAGTTGCTCTCGTTTATATAGTGTTTGGTTTTTCTTTTCAGATGGAGGCATGTCAAACAATTCTGACTGAAAAGCAGCCTTTTAAGGCTACATGGCCACATTGTCTTTCTGCTGTAATAAAATCCTGATTTTATAACCACATTATCGCCTAACAATCCTAAATGAAGTGACTGAAAGACAATGTCCCCACTTTAGTCTTGCCCTCCCAGCTGCCCCTCCCCCAACCTTTGTGTCCTGAAATTATCCTTGTAAAAACATATCTTTTTTTCTGTCCAAAAGCCTCTCATAGCACTGAAATTAAAGATGGATTAACAAAAAATAAGGATTATAAATGTAATATTTGTCTGATTTGACACGTTCATAAATTACATGTCAATAGTGACTCAGTTGTGTGGGATTTGTTGGAGCAGATTTACCTAGTTAAGTTCGTTTTGATTACAATAAACATGAGAAGAAACACCCCAAAAAAAATTGGAGAGTTGCTGTTTAGGGGCTGAAGTTTCAGTGGCAGTTTCTGTGTGATCAATATCCCAGCAATAAGGCTGATCAATCAAACCACATTACCTCCTTTCAGACTGGGAAAATAACAAATAGGCTACAATAAAAAGCTTGTAACTTGCGAGCAAGTGATGAATAATTTCTGGTTTTATATATCATTATTATGGTTTGGGGGTAATTATTTTCCAATCTCAATATTTGTAAGTTGCCACAATGAAAATAAAACTTAAAAGTAAAGACAATTGTGAGGGATGACCCAGAAAAAGAGGAGAAAAATGAATAAAAAAGAATAGTAAAGAAACCAAGAGAGTCCGATGTGGAAAAAGCTACTGAGAGATGTTACACAATAAAATAAGATGTTTTCAGTAACAGCCTACAGCTGTGTTAGAAGGTCAGATATCTGAAGCTTTACTAATGCAGCCAATTTATTTTATCTGTAATAGGGATAAAACTAAATATGATGCAAATACTATAATAGAGAAACACTGTGAAACTGCTGAGACCTCTTACCACTCCTCTGCACCCCCCTCCTCAATTTTTGAGATCACCACCACCACTGTCTGACACACTTCAATGAATAATTTAATTCTGCTCCCATGCATGTATGCCTGGACAAGGACAGTGGTGCAGTTTAATGGCCATGCAGATCAAACTCTTACTTACTTAACTGTGCATGTTACTGCACTGACTGATCAAAAGTTTTGTATAGTGACTAAATGATGAAATCAGAGGGGCTTTTTAAAATTAAACATCACCTATTTTTGCATTATTTATTAATTGCAGGGATTTGCATTGATTATTGATTTTGAGTCATGTATTTTTCATCTCTATACCTCTACAGTCAGCAGTCTGTTGGCAACCTCATTCTCAATAAAAGTGGCTTAGAGTAACATTGTGTGGAACAGAATTCTTTATTAACCTGCATCGGGAAAAAAACAATAGAAGAAGAGGGACTGTGGACATTTGCATGATCGCATTAATATTTTCTTTTTTGTTATTATCAAATAGGACTTGAACTACATGAGAAAAAAACTAAATATGCAAACTTTTAAATGAAGTCCCATATATGCAATGCTGCATTTTTCTGCTTTAAGCTTCTGTAGCCTACATGAGTATGGCAAATAAGTGAAAATGCCATAAAACTTGGGTTTATGCTAAAGTATTTGATCATGAAAAGCTTTAAGATTCAGTACAACAGGAGACATATTCAAAGTCATTACCCACAATGTTAAACCACCACCAAATGTTTGGCCAGAGATTTGGGTGTTTGGGGTATGTTATGCTAATAGCAGCTAATGCAGCCAAGCTCCTCTAGCCACAGGCAGAGATGTGTGGAGGCAGGCTACAGAGATCTGATAAGCTCACTTCTTTCTGACCAACCTATCAACCAACCTGTTCTCATCACAGTAGGATTAGGTTTTTCAATAATCCTGCCAAGGCCAGTAGCGTTTCAGACATGCATGATTACTACCCTAAGGCCATAACTCAACAGGTGCGGCTAAATTAGACAGCATGAGCAAATTTCCCACTGTCATTTTGAAATGTTTCTCCATAGTGAAAACATCCACATTAGGAGGCTGGCGTTGATGGATTCATGAGACTTAGTTTCAGGACCACTCTATTTGGAAGAATTATATTCATCCCTTTCTTTTGCTTTTCCTTTTAAGTTCCTATTTACTTTTTATTTAAATCATTCAGAAGACAACATATTTGTACATTTCCAACATACTCTCAAAGGTCTGCTACAACAAACTTTCCCTTTAAACTAGGGCTGTCAAAATGAATGTGTTAATGCAAAGAGGCTGGAATTTCAGGTTTAATACCTAGCTTGTGGCAGGCCGCGAGGAAGGTGTTAATATTTTGAAATATGATTAATTGTGATTAATCCACAGCTATCTTGTTATTAATTGGATTAAAAATTTCAGCCCTAAGTTAAGAAGATGAACAAGGCCACAGTCATCTACTTATGTAAAGAATCTATACATGCACTTCTTCGCTGGAGATGCAGCATTGCTTTGAATGCATGAATTCTGTCACTGAACAAGTAATCAATAGTGGGAACATCTGATGCATGATACCCGAGCAGCATGACAAGCACATACATATTTTTTAGAGTGTCTGGTCTTGCCTTTAAGGACACACATCTGAGATGTGAAAAGTGATATTAGAAGCAAAGATTCACTGGTCTTTTGCATTACAAGGTTATCTCGCTGTCAAGGTATTCTAAGCACGGAAACCTGAGGGGAGACCCTGAGGCAAACACATAACATGATGGCGGGATTAAATATCTCATTTGGCCTGAAAACACCTTGGGATCGACCTGGAAGATCTACTGGACGTGAGTGGAAAAAGGGCCATCAAGTTTGGAATCAACTGCACTCAATGCATGAATAAGTCTTAAGAGAAAAATCTTTGGTCAGTTTGTTCTGTATGAATTCAGCAAGCAATTCTCACTAACTGTAAATCCAGCTTGACCCAGGTCATAGTTACCTCTGCTGTCAAAGGTAGAATTTTATTCTTTTTTTTACCCATCTCATACGACCTCTAAAACTGGCCCAAGAGACCTCAAAGTTTCTTCAAAATGCCATTTTTCCCACCAACATTTCTCCTCTCATATACAGTACATTGGCAGCACTACATCTTGACTGAATGCAGAATTACAACTAACAAGAAACCCAGCCTCACTTATAAGTTACTCCGAGAGTCCCTCTCATCCTTCATGTTCTGACCAAGAGAGGCTTATTTCACAATAAGCAGCTGACTGTATGGCCTGTTATGTGAACTAAGTTTAGTGTAAGAGTGGCAAACTGCCAATAGTTGCATCTTGTGTGCTGAGGTTTAACTCTGCATCCATCTCCCTGGTGAAGAAACATGAGTACAAACTAAGCCAATAATGTGTCAGAGAGTGAGAGGAGAGTCGAACAGTAAGCAACAGAGGAGAATAAAAATGTTTTGGCTGCAGCAGATTTTTTTCTCCTCAGGCACTTGGAGCGAAAAAGAGAACCAGGGATGAAGACAGAGCATTGAAAGTAACAACCCTCACAGATAAACCGAGCCAAATAACAGCTAAACCTTCCTCTTACAGGACAGAAAAATGTAGAAGCGAGGCAACAACAGAGAGGACAGTCATAATGAGACAAAAGAGGGAGCAGTGAAGAGAGCACCTACCAAATACTCCACTTCAACTGCCAGTAGGGGACATATCGGGAAGGAAAGAGAGGGAGAGGAGGGTTAATTAGAGATAAGACGAAGGTGTGAGACTAAATCTGAGAGCAGTAAGTCCAGCGAAAGAGACAGCAATAAAAAACATCTCCCTGGCAGCTTTACCACTCCAGATGCGACGTTTGACTCAGTAAAAACACCAGCCAGAGATTGTATGTGGGAGACAGACGGCTGTGCACTCAGCGCAACACCTTTACGCTTCAAATGCTCGAGAGGAAAACACAAAACATCTGATCTGCTCATCTGGATGAAGATTAAAAGCTTGAGGGTGCAGATAAAAAACAGGAAAGTGTGACCCAAGAAGAAAAAACAGATCAAACAGAAAAAGATATGCTTGAAACAGACATACTTGATACTGGCTGTATATTTCCATGCAAATCATATCTCTTTGTTTAAAGCCAATTCAGGCATTTACTGGTATTTTTGTATACCTGTTCCCCAGGTACACAAAGCTATGTTTTTTTTTTTTATGTTCATCTTGCTCCCATTCCTCTTGTCTTCATGTCATTTGGTGTCACGTAATATTTCCACACAGTGAATGTTGGACACTGTATGGACAAATACCCAGATGGCCCATGTGGTCTAACCAACAGCATTATGATGCTCTAAGTGTTACAACAAGAACACAAACCACCTGATCAGTGAAGGAAATCTAAATAAGTCAGAGCCCTCTTATGCCCTTCAGGAAGTATTGAGCTATGAGCCAAAACAGACTTGCATAACATTTGATTTCCAAAACAATCTGTCTTTAAGAAAAACACAGAATATTTATTCAGGGTCCTTAGTTTTGCCTCATTGGTTGACTAACTCCATATGCATATATTTTCTTTGACTTTGTCTGTTTTTAAGCCTATTTTTGGCTTGTTTGTCTGAACAATCTGGCGTGTCTCTCCAACTGTACAATCTCCCGCTGAAGATAGAAACAAAGCTGAGCCATTAGTGTATCCATGCGTGACAGAGAGGCGAAGTTGGGTGAAGTTAAGTAGAGGAGCTTCTCCAAAGGGTGAGGGATGTTTGGTGATGGCAGGCTAGAGTGATGTTTGTTATAAGGAATTACGTCAGAACTGCCGAGCCAGTTCAAAATGAACACTCAAGACAGTATAGCACATGCATAGGGGTTATTAGAGATAAGTGACATTTCTTCTTAGATGAGAACATGCCATCATTGCTTTAATCCCACCATCTTAACATTGTGTAAGGAATCTTCATGATTATAGAGGATCATTGTGCCTAAATGTCAGCCTGTAATATTTTTAACACGCTAAATGAGTTTCTGATTTCATGGGCATTTATAATTGTCTGCTCTATTTGCTTGTTTCTCACCCCAGCAAACACGAGTATGTTCATGTCCAAATGAGCATCACTACGCTCCAGAGATCTGATCGAGACTTTCAATCTATGGTGTGGCTGCAGTGTACAGATTCCACCGTTGGTTTGTGTCGGTGCATTAGTTGTGTTGATTTAGGAGGACACACACCGCTTACTAATCCCTCTAAAGCTTTGGCCAGGTTAATCTTGCAGTAAACAATGTGTCTGGGCTGGACTGCAGTCTGATCTTATCTATATAATGTGTGCGAGTGCGTGCACGTTTTTATTTGTGAATATGTGCTGTCTGACGTATACACACTGATACGTTTTTTTTTGTTGTCCTGCAAAAACAAATTTAGAGACAGACCCCCTGTCTGCAGACCTTAATCGTACTTGGTCACAGTTGGCGAATCATTACCCACACACAACTAACACTGTCCTGTGTAGTTTGGAGACCATTACACAGGTAGTATGTGTGCACAGGACCCATTATTTTTGCAAACACACAGCCAAAGCCTCCTTTGGGTTGCTACAGACTGCACAGTGTTCTGTGAACAGCACTCAATAATTCATTACAGCGTGAATAATAAACAGCAATGTAGGCTGGATGGGATGATAATCGAGGCTTCTTTTTTTTCTTCTTTTTTTCATACATCATCAATGCAGTGAGAGAAAATGCAGATAGACTATTCAAATCCACCAAATGTTCGGTCAAATAAAGCAAAAACTAGCGCGAATGTAATGTTTCCCCTCTCTATTTTTAATAATGCTTAATTTTTTGGTGACAAGAAAACAATAAGTGGTCTCTTAGTGCCAGAGGTGGCCCCCCATTAACGAGACACTACTCAGCACTACTCTTATCTCTTGCTCTGTCTCTGCCTCTCTTTTGTTTCCCCCCCCTTCCTCCGATAATGTCTTCTAATGTTTCTTTGCTGAATATGCCGGTGCGCATTGACACGGATGGTTTGTCTACATCCGTTTGCTAGCATGTAACGCATGCGCAGAGCGAAACTCATGATGCACGGGCCCCGGTTGAAAAAGTTGTCTAGTGCAGTTTCTCAGCCGCAGCCTGCTGCTGGGCCACAAAAGCTCTAGGAATGCACATAATAGATGTCACTGTGTCATCAAACGGGTCCAGAAAGCGAAGTTTTAAGGTTCAAAAGTTACAGAAAAGGCCTTTAAAGCAGGTTGCTAAAAATATTCATAAAAGCATAAAAACAGCAGTTTTGGATTCAAACGGTTTTTCAACAACAGATTGCCTGCTTTTGTTGCCGTGTATGTTTTAGTCATGCAACAGGAGCTCCAAACAGCCAAGTATAAGAATTGAATTACAATTTACCCTTTGTGGTGGGAGGTTCAGTCTGTTCTTGTGAATTATCATTAGGCCTTTTAACAAAAGCCACAGAGTAATACCTTCAAACAAATATTGACAGCAGGTTTTACAAATAACAGTTTTCCATCACTATCACAACAATCTGTTTAATATTACATTTATCTCTGGTTATTCAATGTATTCAAACAATGCCAGATTTCTATGCTTTCAGCAAACAGTGTGGATCTTTGCATCACTACAAATCTGAGCTTTAAGATTTAAACGCAAACTTTGACTAATTGGTGTTGATTTTTACTATTGCATACAGTACATATCCAACTGCATAGCTCTCAGCAGCCAGACTGAATAATTATGGGTATATTTATCCTCCCAGAAGCTAACAATGCAGACTCTGATGTGACATGTTTATTAAATGCAGATTGATTGAAACCCACGAAGTCCAGCTCCAGCCGACAACAACCAGTCTATGACAGACAAGATAAAGTGAAAGAACGTCGCCCTGATGAGTACAAAACCATCAACTTCAACAACATTCTCTGATGACTTTTAAGTGCATACATTTAAGTATTCACTCTAATTTAATGTACTTTCTCCTGCTAAGCTTAGGAAAAACAAAACCAATAATAACATTTTATCTTCCAAACTGTTCCATATTTTAAACACTGCCCCCATGTGGCCATGGAAACTTAAAGCAGGCAGTTGCACCTTTGTGGAAGCTGGTGAGAAGCAGTTCAGCTTTTAGTCTGAAAACTCTTTGTCATTTGAAGAAATTATTTAAGATTTCAGGTACCAATATAACATAGCACACATTTTCCATTAAAAGTGTTTTTTACAGGTAACTCCAGTAATGAGCAGCAATTCCTCTAATCTAAACAAGCAGAACGTATGGTCATTCCCTTAAATACAACCTATAGGTGGTTCCTCTGAACTGTTCTGAATAAGCAGCATGATTAGAGCCACCATCATAAAAAAATATCATACCCAAGTGTTTCTTTAAAGGAGACGCATATCTTTTACAAGGAGAGCTGGAAGACACGTAGGCTAACACACATTGCTTTCAAGCTTAGGATGCTAGTAATACAAAACATCCAGATACATCCACAGACAAAACACTTTCTTATTTTCTGATTGGGTTTATTCATTAATATTGTTTCTAGACTTTGAAATCATAAAAATCTGGTTATGGTCACAAAACCATCATGGTTTTACAACTGTCATGTTAATGGCCACTGTTTTGACATGCTAACATGGAGTTGCTCTCTTGATCATTAGATATCACATGTTCTCTCAACATCAATATAAGTATAAGTCAGTATTGTCTGCATATATATGTGACCCATGGAGTTGTTTTAGGTAGAAGTGCGATCTCCCAACGACAGTGTTATGTCCGGTAAAGTATGTAAATATTATCAAGGAAGGATTCTTGAAATAAAAGGGTTATTTTAACATCATATGAAATGCTACTACTGATCTTCTACCAGTCTGTGGTGGCTAGTGTCATCTTAGAAGCAATGGTATACTGGGGAGAAAACAGTATGAAGAGGGACAAAACGAGACTGAATCAACTGCAGCAGGGGGGCTGCCTCGCAGCGTACACAGAACTGGACTCTCTGGTGACAGTGGAAGAAGAGAGAACCCTGGATAACCTGCTTTTCATCCTACACAACACCCATCACCCTCCGTGCAGCACTGTCACCATAGGCAGGAGTGTGTCAGCGGCAGCATTCTGTCGCAGTCCTGTTCAGCAGAAAGGTTCAGAAAACACTTCTGTCCCCCTGGCCATAATACTGTATAATTCCTCTCAGCTACGGGAGGGGATGAACAGAACAAGACAAACAAAAAAGCAATCACAATTTTCTCTTCCTTATTATAGACCATGTCATTTTCAGTTGTATATACCCTTTATTTTCTGTTAATAGTTTGAATGTCCTGTTTGTAAGTTTACATCTCTAATGTGTGCTGAGTGTCAATTTGTGGCAACATAATGGCTGAAATAAAGAATCTATATAAAACTAAAGCTAAATTTTCATTGTTACTTGGATGATATTTTTGCTGTGGTGGGTTGTTAAATGGAGAAATAGTGTGAATCAGAAACAAATAGAGCTGAAATGTTGCTTTCATTATTGCACTACAGCAAGTTCTCGTGACAAATTGTAAAACACCTATGCTGGTCCGCAGGGAAATACATAGTAGTTTTACAAAAAAAAAGAAGAAAAAGCTTTTGAAATCCACCAGCACCTATGTTTTTGTGTCTGTGTGTGTGTGAGTGTTTGGCGTTTCTCCCATTTTATTACTGATAGTTTGCAACCTCAAAAATGGTTCTGATGGCACACTGACAGCCATCGTTGCGCTGCAGCATCCTGGGGCGGAGAAACCACACCTAACAAGGTTTTTTTTTTTTTTTTTTTTTCACAGCCTGGAGCATCACGTTACAGCTGTGTTTTGCTTTATGGAACCATGGCACACACACCAGCAACTGGATGTCAAAACACACCGGCACCATGACTGATTCAGCAAAGAAACCCAAGACGACATTATCGTAGGAAGAGAGGGGAAAAAAAGAAAAAAGTGTCAGAGCAAGAGATAAGACAAGAGTAAACATCAGACTGGCTTCAACTGACTGGAGAGAGCTCAGAGAGGAAACAGGAAGCAAGATGGTTGTCGAGTTAAACTCTGGTTCCTTCATTGTGCATGTGGAAAAACATTTATGTTTCACCCTTTGTGGTGAGACTGAGCTGTGTCACATGTGAAAGGCTTTCTGATAATAGCTAATCTAAAAGGTCACATGCCTGTTCACCCATCAGTCAGCTAGTGTGTTGCTTCCTTTGCCAATGAAATACTGAGATCGGGTTAGCCTTGTTAAAAACCCATGTCACCAAATCATTAGAGAAATGATACTTGCAAGCATACTGGATTCAATACCATAGATTTAACAGTCCTAAATACAGAGACAGCATGAAAAAGCAACCAGCTGGTTGCATGTAGTATTTCAGTCTATTTTCTAAGATTCCTGTGTTAGTTCTAGTTAGATTTGTATGAGAAAGAGGCAGCCATCGCAGATGTTCAATTTCAACAATCAAATCCACAAAACTGTAGTCTGCACACATGAAGCAGGCTCGAGGCGGTCTTTGTATCAATGTGAATTCAACACTAACGTTTCAAAGCTGTTCTCTTTAGGGAGATGGGAGAACTGAACTCATGGGTTATGTTGAGAACTCTAAGCTCACTCGGATATATTTGTAAATCCTGTTCTGGGCTTAAAAGGTGGCTGCAGATAAATGCAAAGGAAGTCGATTTAAGCAGAAGTCTCAGGTCATGAGGTGGCTTGAGTTGCAGCTCAATAAGGATGCAATATGAGTAATGTTAAGTGTTTGTTGTGTATCACTTTGTCATGAATCCAGAGGTATTCAGCAAAATCTAAGCTGTTTCACATTACTCAGCAGAAAGAAGAGAACAGAATAGGGAGGAGATTGCAGATATTTAAATGTGTTTAAGTGGGCAGTGTGAATTATAATCTCTCTTCTAATGAGAGCTATTATTCATCCGTGAGCTGTTCATATAAGTTAACCACCACATGTGTTTGCTTGTGTGCATTTTCCCACAGTTTATGTGTGTGGCTTATTAGGGATTACTAATAAGACACAGCGTTTGAGTTTGAGCTCATTTTTTGGAGTACCTTAATTTCAGGTACTACCTGGTGAAGAGGTATAACATGTTTGTCATGTACAGTCCTTTGTGATTATCAGCATTTGTTGTATTGTGAATCTGACAGTGATGAGAAGAAATTAGTCTCAGGTACCTGTCTAAGATGCAGCATCCCGACATCAATAATATGTTTTCCTAACTCCATCTCCAGTGCCTCCACTCTCTTTCTATCAGGCTATCAGATATCCATCCATCTATTTTCTGTACCCACGTATTCCAATGCAGGGTCGCTGAGGGCTGGAGCACATCCCAGCAGCTACAAGACAAGAGGTAGGACACAACCTGGACAGGACGCCAGTCCATTATAGGGTTGACTACCAAACACAGGAATATTATTTGTTTTATGATGTTTATTTGCATCTTTTCCCCGAGCAAAATAAATTGAGGAAAATACATTCGAGACTAATGTTCTCTCCTTTGCAAATCAAAATGTTGAACTTTTCTGAAAGAAAAGGACACATAAGGCTTGTTAGCATTGCAATTTCTGCCTGAGTTAATTTCCCCTGAGTTTCTACATTAGTGCCTCTGGCCTTCTTAATGGACATGAAGACTCCACTGCTGCTTACAAATGAAATGCCACTGACGTTATGCCCTCGGAAGATACAAAACACCGTGGAGCGGAATTGAAGTGCTACGACCATATGCTCAATCAAGCTGCGGACCACTGCTGAGTGAGCGAGAATGTGTGATTCTAATGAGGCACAGAGGTGCAAGAAATGATCCCAACATAATCAAACTGTGAAGTTTTGTTGTGAAGTTTTAAGGACTTATGTCTGAATATTGACCTTCTGCTTGTGATGGACTGGCAAACTGCCCTGGGTGACCCCTGTTTCCCAGCATATGCCAGCTGTATTCCAGCTCCCCTGACCCTGAAAAGGATAAAACTGGTAAAAACGGGGGGGAAAAAGATGGATGCACTCATGGATGTTTCATTTGTGATACATCTTGAGATTGATGAAGATTACAAAAGGTCCCTTTAAAGGTTAGATAACCAAGAAGAGAAACAAAAAAAACAAAAAAAAAAGACCTCCTAAGGACTTGTATAAAAATGAGTCCTTAAACACTTTTGTAAAATAATGATTAGTGTCTACAACATATGAATCTGTCATGGCAGATTTTCCCATATTAATGATAACTTCTGATGGCTCAGTTGTGGTGAGATTTTAGATCAGGGGCCCGTTCCAGAAAGTCTTACCCCGAGTGTGTTACCGTGGTAACTGACTCCATGAAGTAAATCTACTCGCTGGCAGGTTCAGCATAAAGAAACCCTGAGCTTCTAAGTGTCTCCTCCAACGTTAAGCAGCTGTCTGATATGGGTTGTCCGTACTAACGTGATTCCAGAGATTTAGAAGCTGAATTAATGCATAATAATCTATGTAGGGAGAGGACTTTTCAGAACTCAAACAGACTTGTTATTATTTCCTGATCAATATCTCAAGAAACAGCACCGTTTTACAGTCACTCGGATTCTCCAGCCCTACATATCCAATATGACAGCAGTGTGTGAGATTATGTCACAGTAAGATTGGCACCTTGCAATGCGATACTTTTTAAAAACTTCTTTTGTACATCAACAAGTATGAAATGGACATAAAAAATTTACAGTTGTGGTCTCAAAGCTATAAAATATTACCTTCATAAAAGATGTATTTATAGGCTACTTTATTCTCACTTGCCTCCATGTGTGTTTTTCACCCTTAGGACTGAGATATTTCAACCCACATCCACCAGATTTAATAAAATTAGATATTCAGTCAGTGGACCAGTGGATTCCGAGGCAGCAGGTTTTTTCATGCTACTTCTCTTTTCTTAAGTTGACCCATTCTTTTTTTTTTTTTTAACTCAGAGTTAGTTGAACCTCCTTTCTCAAACAGGCCTCATAATTTAGTGGTGGGTTTGTTTGGACGAAGCCACAATGAGGAAATGTGGAATAAAAGCTACCATGCCAATGAAAATGAGCTGCATGTGATGCTACCCTTTGATCTCATGTGAAAGAAAAAAGATCAAACATCAATTTATTCCCCTCAAAAAATGTGACTTAGCAGCAGAAACCAGTTTGTTTCACACTCACAGTCTCTCAGTGGTTCAACACCATGCTTTCCAACAGCGCGCTCCGGGGGGTGGGGGTGGGGGGCGGTCAAACATGAAGGGGTTGGTAAGTGTGAGGATATTTTCCGATGGTAGATGAAATTTGATTAGCACAAAGATGACATTTCCACATGTTTAATGTCAAAATTAAATGTTATAAATACCATGGGCTACAGTACATGCTGCCAACAGGAATCCTCCACTAGAATGAAAGCAGTTAAAAATGAAAGGGAAAACAGTAACAGTCAAAAGTTTGGACACACTTTTCCAATTAGATTTAATGGGAGTGTGTCCAAACTTTTTGACTCAAGACCATTTTGCATTTTTTTTTTTTAGTATAGGTCTTTAATACAGGTACAGTAATACAAGTAATAGCAAAACAGTCTATCATTCATACCCCATAATACATTTGGTTATGTTTGTTTTCACACCACACTTTAGTCAGGCGGACCGAACTGTGTGGACAACATTATGCAGTTACAACAACGGCTCACTAGGAGCAATCCCGTCTGTCTGAAATGACCGCTAACCAAGAAGAAAAAAAGTGAGGGGAAGAAGAAAACCTGACTCATCGGTTGGCCAGGTCCAATAAAGGCTCATTCATCACAAGTAAACAATGGAGCAACAATAGATTTGTGCAGTCTTGGGGTCTCTGTTTTTACTTTAATGTTCAAACCTAATACAATTATAGCGGACCAAACAGTGCCAGTGTACATGTGCCCTTATTCTTCACTTGCCTCTTTTTGGATTCATATTTGAACTCATTTGACTCCTTATTGTATCCTCTGTTTTTTCCCACTATTTGGATTTGGGTAAATGTGTGAGAACTTCTCCATTATCAAAATCACCTCGCACAGGACAAAAATCCAAATTGCAGCAGACATTAATCTAAATGCGACAAGCACTGCCCCAGTGGAAACAGATGTTGGCATGATTAGGCCATGCAATTACAGATGCAATAGAACTTCTGTGTTCCCTTTACATTTTGTTTCCAGCCAACCAGGATTCACAAATAGCGAGCCCATGAAAGCACTGAAGCATTGCAGCAGCCGGTAAGCTGAGCCGGTGAAGAGTCTCTCCAGCTGCAGTTTCTGTCATTATGGCAACGCTCCACACCTCGTCACACCACAGAGCACTTATTCCAACACAACAGGGGAAGAGCATCAGCATTATATCAACTGTGAGCACCAATGGAGAAAGAACAGAGTGTCAAGAGTCACAGAGGAGGAGAAAATGGACTGGTAGACGTCAAAGAGAAGAGGGAGTCACAGAGGACTATGGGAAGCCTGTTTTTGTCTTTGTTTTCACTTTATTTTCTTTTTCTATTTCTCGCTCTCCCTCTCTCTATCTCTCTCTTTCTCTGTCTCTGTCAGAGCTTGGTAGTCCTCCCAAGCCTTCAGGGAATGGGGATTATGTGAGTCTACGTTACGTAGCTACAATAAGCTTCCAGGGGAGAAGGTCAAGGGGAGGCAAGACAAACAAGAAAGTCTTTCTTTCCTCCATGTGTGACCCACTTTATCTATTCTTCTGTCTCTGCAGTTGTCCTTTAATTTCCTGTAACCTTACTTCCCTCTGTTCAGTTTATTATATGATTTTTGCATTTTCAAAACGTGCGTAAACTATTTCATAAATTAAAATTGGGTTGATTTTTTTGCCAGCCCTCAAACCCATTCAAGATTCACTTTCAATCACTCTGTTATTCCAATGCTTTCATGCGTGCTGTTCTCTTTCAGGCTGTCTTCCACTGCTCCAGCCCTGTCACCAGAAAATTACTTTGATAGTTAAATCTTAATAAACTACTCATATGTAAGATCTCAGATCATACAGTGATGCATCATTAGAAATGTGAAGAGATATGAAAGGTATTGTATTCTAAGCCAGACATTTTCTACACAGTACTTTGACTAAACCTAAACAAACTGAAAACAGGGATAAACCTTGTTCTATGATGTTCAAATATGTGGGGAAAAAACCATTTGCCCCTCTTGCAAAATGCAGTGCTGTATTTTTATGTATTCCTATGAAAAGCCGTGGTTATCTCAGTTTTATCAAGGCAAGACCCACCTTTATAATTGCACCTGCAAGCTTTGCACACAAACCTAAGAGCAAGGTTGGTGCACTTTTAGCACAGCTAATCATATGTGCTGGTTTTGAGTTCTTTCTTCTCCCTAGATATTTAGCCATTTATTTGTCAATGGCCTTGCTTTTAAGGTTTTACTGAAAAGGAAGTAAATTCCTCACTCTTTGTATAAAATAACAATGTTCTGTTTCTTATCAGGACACAGGCTGTTTTGTCAAATTATTTGAAAACAGGATATCAAAATATCACAAAACAGCAAGAGGCAAAATACATATGCTTCAGGACATACGTAGTTTACTCGCATGAATACAGAACAGGGAGATGTCCTTAGAAGCAGTAACATATGAATAATGAAAAAGAAGATTCTCAACATTCTCACAACTACAAACAGCCAGGAATGGTTCTGAGTTAAACACACAGGAAGTAAGACGTGATGCAAAAACCAGGATGCAGACACTATTATTTTGTTCAAATTTTACTGATGGCAGATGAAGCTTCTCTGTAATGATAACTGTTTTAGGGTTGACATTTTTCTACATGTTTTTTAAATTAACAGGAAATTCAACCAATGACAAGAAAACAGTACGCAGGCAGGTGAAAAATAAGTTTGAAGCAGAAAGCATTATCAGCATGCACACTCACCCTCCAGGAATTCTCAAAGAATTACTGAGTCTGTGTTCATAAGCTGATGGCTGGACTTAAAGTTATGGAGCTAGCTGTGCAAATAAACAGATAAACAAAAACAAAAAGGGGTATGTGACATTTGCATTCTCATTTGCAACCTTTTGGGAACTGTGTGGAAAATTTCAGGGCTGTAATGCATGGGTCCACTGGAGCTGCACTGTAGCCCTACATGATGAATAATTGTCATCTCAGTTGTTTACATGGTCAGTCAGGAGGGCTGAAGGCATATATAATTCATTTGATAAATTACATCATAATACCACCACATATAATCCCCATAAACTCTGGGCTTAGATATTTTTGTTATACGGACTACTTCTGAAGACTCTTTGGCCCTGATTTATCAAAGGTTTGCACCTCTTAAAACACTTGCAGCTTGATAACGGGCGCAAAAACATGCAGCAGCTGATTAATTAACCTGCCGCAAAGAGGAATGCGCCCGTAAAACTGGCAAAATAGCACCACAATGCATTTTGCGCTTTTGCCTTGAATGAATTTGCGATCTGGGCGTTTCTGCCAGAACACGCAAAAGAGGAGTAGATGCGAATAACACAACAGGCGCAATATACTTTCTACACATGCAATTTTACATTCGCTATTTGGGATCTTAGTAAATAAGGCCTTTATGCTTTTAATGGCAGAGGATCAAGAATTCCAGACAAATTGGAAATCAGAATTTCCAACTTCTGACAGTGAAAAAATTTTAAGTATACCAATGTGAACTCAGATTCCCTAGTTTGGGTATAGAATATTAAACACAGTCCTGAAAGAGCATTTTCAGATTATTTGTTTAAAGTAAACCATATAACAAAAAAAAAAAGGAAGAGCAAAAGAGTTTAAACCATACTCTGCAGCTTTTGCGGCATGAGTGGAAGCTGAGGTCGGGAGGAGATAAAGATGAGGATGCTCAATATTTGAAGTCTGAGCTGGGACTGTGACGTATCCAAATCTGAATATTCATACTAAATGAAACACAGTATTTTCAAATGTAATGGGTCCCAAGCAATGGCGCAATGGTGTATATTTCGAGTTTTTGTTTTGGTAACAACTGCTGACACCAAGATATATCCTCTCAAGCACAGACAAAGTTAATGCTTCACTTTTGAAAACTGAAAAAAAAAGTAGAGAAGTAGTGATTGTGGTGGCAGTACTACAGCTATTTGGTATGATAGTACAGTTAATGTTATTGTTGTTCTTAGTGGTTCTAGTGCTCAGAAATATTGCAGTATTTGAATGAATGAAAACCGCAACCAGGACTATCATTGCAATAAACTGAACAGGTATCACACAACTGTAGCACTAGTGTGTTGTAGTGTTAGGCAAAGCACAGAGGCAGGAAGAAGATTAACAGTATTTGCTCTTTATTCATAGATCAAACAATGTCTTGCAGCTGCTTCCTCTCACCTTCCATTCTTTCTCAGCCTAAATAATGCTCAATTGAGGTGTATGGTTGAGGACCTCCCTGTGGAGCTGAGGCCGGGGTAGCAGCTGTCCCTATCAAGACTCTCCTCGGAGCTGTCATGGCCTGTCTGCTCCTCAGCTAATCACTTCCTAGAGGCCTGCAGCTCGGAGCTGCTGCCACTAATGTCATCGCCGACAGGCCTGAGAAGCTTGGATGAGCATGATGTAGTTTCATATGGTGATGAGCGCACTTGTCTGCCGTCGGGTGCATGTGCACGTGACAATGTGTATCTGCGTGAATGTGCATCTGTGTGCGAGGGGGTTGGTGGAGTGCAGGTGTGTTTTGCTGGTGGCTCAACGGGTGTGCAAATGCCTCAGGTAGTGCAACATGGGGTCACGCATTAAGGCACACACACTCTATAACTGCTGCCACCTGCCAAAACACATTATCCACACAAGGAGTTACTCATCTGTGTGTAACAAGTTAATGGCACAGTACGGCACACACCGGCGTTCATGAAAGTGCTGATTTGTGATGACACACAATTCACTCACTGGATTGATATTGATGTAAAAATAAACCGTAAGAAAATTAACCTTGAGTCAAAAATTTTGATTTTTCTATCTCCTCACCTGACCTCAGAACTGGTTCCTTTGAGCTACATTCAGGATTTTGTGCTTTCTATGGTTTTGTTGTGGGCTGCTCCGTCTCTTTCTAATGTGAATTCACTCCGGCAACAGTTAACAGAGATGATTAATTATTATTAATTATATGTCACTCCAAAGACGCAGCAAATTGATAAATACATTTTGCATTCTAGACCCTCAGAGGCTATCGAGAATTCAAATAGCCACAAACAGAAAAGAGATTGATCACTATAATCAAAAGAGGGAATCTGGGAAATAGAAAACAAGTAAAAAAGAAATAAAGGATATTCAGACTTTAGCAAGTGGAAGCTGACAAAGTTGTGTCTGAACCTGGAAAGTAAGTTAAGTTACCATGCAATGACAGTGGAGTTAAATAATCTCTTCCCTTTCAAGCATACTTTTACAAGCAAACACTAAGGCCCAATCCCATTTCACCCCTTGGCCCTACCACTTGGGGTGAAATGAAAAGGGGTGAAATGGGTAGGGGCAAGTGGTATGGTTATATACCCCTTCAAACAAAGATTTTTCAGGAGCTCACTTCAAACGAAGGGGAATGAAAAATCTCCCAAAATGGCTGCAACCGAGTCCAAAGAAATGCACAAATGCAAGTATTTTCTCAATTAATAACGTTTTAAAATGCATGAGAACCGTTGTATTGTTTTGTTTAACGCTGTTTCAATGTGTAATGGTCATTTTCTTCATAAAATGCACATGAAAAAAATCGCTAACTAGCGTAGTGCTGGTACTACGTTGAGGCTTCAGTAACGTTAACGTTAGCCGGCTGAACCCTACTGGTGCTCTGTAGCAGGCAGCCCTCGTGATCTACAGAAATAATGTTATCTATAAAAGCTTCAGCAACCTCGCTGCTGCTCTTTGGTACATTGAGGGCTTCATGGGGTACAACATGTGCGGTAGTAATATTCACAAATCTGATGTAACGTTAACGTTAGCCTGGTAACGTCAAAAAAAGATGCCAATAGCCCACGTAAGAGAGATCACCACAGCTGTAGACGGCATGATTTCTGGAGATTTCCGGCACAGCTCGTTGCGTCTGCTTACGCAAAGCCAGCGGTGACTACTGATGACGGGAAGGGAGAAGGGGAAGGGGTAGGGGAGAAAAATAGAAATGGGGTTGGGCCTAAATCTTCTTTGAAGCACATAGACGAGTGATACACTCCAAAAAACAAACATTAATTTTTATTTTCCATGTGTTTTCATAATTGAAATTAACACAAAACTCCCTTACATATATCACACTTTCAGATCCATTACATTAGGAAGAACATATGGAATGTGTCTGATTTGTAAAAAATATATAAATAAATTCTCAAAATAATTTTGAATAAATTTCCATATTGTGAAGGAAAACATCTACAGATGGATTTGCTTTAAAAAAAAAAAAGTGGCAAGTTATAAAAAGAAACTACTGTTGAGACTTACCACCGTGGTCTACGTGTTTTGTTTTTGTCTCTTTGTTCTTGATCCGGTATTTCCCTGTTTAAAGTTTTTTTTTTAATTTTTGTTTAATTTAGAAACTGTTTCATCTTTGTGTACTCTGCTGGTTTTGTCTCATGACCTTGTTTAACATTTCTTTCATACATGTGTTCAATCCATAATATACAGGTTATACCCCTTGAGGTGGGTTATTTATGGTTGTTCTCCTTCCAGAGCTAAAAAAAAAAAAAAATCAAAACAATTCAGTTGGATTTCCTTAATTTCCCAGAAGGACATTATCAGATTGCACCATTATTTATCCAAGAAAAAAAACATGAAAGTATTACATTTTGCCTTACATACTGCAAGGCACTGTAGTGTAAATGTAGAGAACATACTGTTTGTCAACAAATTTACTATACTCCCAATCATGATCATTCCAGTTCATAATGATAATAATAATCATAATACACCACTGCCTCGGCTGCTAATGGCTGCTTGTTCAACCTGCCAGCAGGCGGTTCATTTCTAATATTATTGAAAGCAACAGGAAATAAATACATTAACATTGTGAGACTTTCACTTGCATGTGACTTCATTTGCAGCAGCAGATGCTAGAAGCTGCTCCGAGCAGCTGGATAACTTCTCCTCCTAAATTCAGCACCCTTCTCATTTCATTAGTTCCCCACTATGCAAGCACTTTGACTGTGCAGCTACAGCCGGCAAGTACTCATAGCTGGGTGCTCCAGTCGTCTACGTAGAACATAAGACCTGACGGAACTTGAATTTCTGAGACTGCACTGTAGTTGATACCCTAAAGCAGGGCTCTTCAACTGGCGGCCCATGGGCCACATGCGGCCCAGAACCAACTTTCACGTGGCCCAACTTATGATCTGCCAACACACAGCTTTAAACTGTGGCAACCTGAAAATAGAAATCACAGGTGCCAGTCCATCTCCAAAAAAGGTCCGGGCGGCAAACGGTAAACAACAGAGATACTACAGAGGCTGTCAGCCATAGATATATTTAATAAAAGCTAGATGACGCACCGGGGCTGTTGGCCAATGGAGTCGAACCTCCCCACCGGGCGGCCATCTTACCACATTTAATAGGACATGCGCTTTTTAAATAACCATAATTTGCTTAATTTTCTACCGATTTTTAAACCGCTTAATTTGTTAAGAACGTCAGAAATGTGGTTCTGACACTGCATACTTGTGAATAATTATAACCATGGACTTTTGTGTGAAAATAAATAGATAGGTGCACAGGGACAAGGCACTTATGTTAAATCAATGTTTTTAAAATTTATGAATAAAAACTGAACTGAACACGAGACGTTACAACAGACAAAATGATCAGAGATGCATGAAAACGTTCCTGTGTATTGAGTTTGAAGTGGCATTTTATGGCCACCAGATGGCACTGTGGTAATTTGTTCTGAACGTTTTAAAAGATCAAATCTTGTCACAGAACAATTTTTTCAAAACAATTTGATCTCCCAAACGTTCCATTCGGCCATTACTACTGATCATAATGTGATTTATCTAACTACAAATCAGAAAAATCACTTTTCCTCAGATTCGAGCTTGACAATGGTAAGATGGCCGCCGGTGATGCCGTTTGAAACTGCCATGAAGCATCTAGACTTTATTATGTATATCTATGGTCTCAGCTACCCTTTCAGCCACTGTTACTGAGTGTGGGATGTACTTGTCGCGTTTTACGGCTAGTATTTGTTTTTTTATGGACCTGAGAACATACAAGGCCTGGACAAGAATTACTCTATATCTAAGTTTTTTAAAGCCAAAATAAAATATAATAGTAATACTACAAACAATAGTTCCCACCCCGGGTTAGAGGAGGGGGAATAAGCTGCTGGTTTTTGCTCCTAACTATTGCTCGCGCATTCTGTAGCAATAAATGACAACTAAATTGAAACAAGTGTGACATCTATCATAAAAACATTTTTGATTTTACCGGCTACTTACAGGCCAAAGACAAATTCTGGCCCTGTTGAATTTGTTCATCTGAAAATCTGGCCCAGCTGAAGATGTAGTTGAATAGCCCTGCCCTAAAGAGTTAAACTGAAATTCCCAGTCATAGCACTGATGGCAGATTTTGTTCATGATTTGTCTACAATCAGGGTGTTTTTGCTGGATTTGACCCTCATGCTAATTTGACCAGCATATGAATCTGCCCTTATTGTCTTGGAATAAGATTCTCTGAATAGGTTCATTTAAAAAGGGGCTTGCTTGGCCACAGTGACAATAAAAACTTTTGCTGTGGACTAAAGATTGCTTCTAATTCCCCTTTTCCACTAGCACCTACTAAGCCCTACCACATTTCAGCCGACACCACACAACCTGGTTTCAATGGTTTGCAAGGATAATTACGAGCAAGGAGACTCGTAAGTATCGTGAGGTCATTTGTTCGCGACACATATGGCACAACAATGGAGGACTTCGAGGTCATGATTTACCTGCTGCTTGGTCTAAGACTTGTAATCAGGTTGGACCGCAGTGTTGAGCTGCTGATACTGCTGCTAACGGCAGGCTCAAAGTTGTTGTCAACAGTAGCAGCTGGGTTTTAAAGATGGCGACGTCAAGAGTCGCTCTCATGACTCATCCAGTGACGTCAAATTCTATCCAATAATGGCCTTCAACTGTATACATCACATTTGCAGCCCGACTCCTCACCTTCAGAACCCCAACAGAGTAGGTGCTAAAAATGTGTCTACTCAGCCCGGTGAAATCCTGATGGAGACAACTACAAACCAGGAGGAGTGGTGTTGGGCTGGGCTTAGTAGGTGCTTGTGAAAAAGGGCCATTAGAAGAACCTCCAAACAATGTGAAACTTTAAATTTACAATTTAAAATTGAAAATGTTAATTTGTCTTATAATGTTGTTCAGCTCCTTCTCAAAGAGGGTCACATTATGAGTTTGTTAAAAAAAAAAAGAACAAACAAAAAAAAAAAGATCAGCTTGTCCCCAAAATGTGTCTGTTTTTGACCCACTTATCTCTTTCTCTCTCAAAGTTTAACCATAATTATCCGAAGAAGCTCAAGTGTCCAAAACAAGCAGCTTTGGTAATATCATATCAATCTAACTGCCTTAAGGGAAGCAAAGCAAAGCTAAAACCACAGTGGCTGATATTCAACCAGCAATGCTAATGTCCATGTGATGGACAGATGCAGTGCAATAACAACACTATAGAAGCAGTTCTACATTATGCATCAACAACAGATTTCATCACAAATCCATTAGCATTAACTTGATGCAAACTTATAACTTTTAATAAGATTTTCGAACCTGACAGTAGGGATTTGCACCCGTTCAGCCGCATCAGCATTTATATAGTGAAGCGGGGAAGATCTGGCCCACAGCTGATGTTGCAATTCATCCCAAAGATGATCAATAAGGTTAAGGGCAGGACTGCGTACAGGGTAGTCATGTTTTTCCACAACAAGCTACAACAATTATTTCTTTGTGAACAATTAAATTAAAAGACTGATTCTAAACTGCAGCAAAATGTTAAAAGTGGAATTATAAGAACAGCCTCTGACCAAAAGTAGCTACACAAACGTGGAATGAGACAGCCGAAGATGAAGGTTAATCCAAACTCATGGCTGCAGACAGACAGAAACACAGAGACATGAATAAGAAGCGAGATAGGCAGCGTGACTGTGCAGTGAGGCATGTAAAGGCAACTGGTGCCACCACAGTGCTCCTTGCCCCCGCAGCGCTCAGAGCAAAAATGAAGCTGGGGAGAGGGAAGGCGGGAACCGAGACAGAGAAAAAAGACAGCTATGACTGACTAGAGCGAAATGGGAAGACATGAAAGGAGAAGACAGAGAGAAAAAATAAGGAGGGCGAGGAAGGGGGGGGGATAAGAGGGGTAGAAGAGCACAAAAAAAATGTGACAGGCCGATAGACAAGAGACGGTAAATTTAATCCAATGGATGACTGCAGCATTAAACAAACTCCTTGCATGATTTTTAGAGCGCATGTGTGCTTAACCTGTGTGTCTGTGTGTGCATGCTTGTGTGTCTGCATAGGTGCGTTAACTCTTGCCTCATTGTGCACTGGTGGAGACCCAGTTCATCCCACCACTGTATGTGCCTTTGTTTCTAAGTGCGTGGCCTACAACTCGCTGAGCATTTTTCACCAAAACAGGAAGCTGTTGTTATTTGACGGCAAGCAAGAGATGTTTTGTTTTAGTCGGTCCACATACACACTGACTAATATTGCATAAGCAAGGTGTGTGGTGTGCATATGTGTGTGTCTGTAGTATGTGTGTCAGCAGCTCTCACTGCCACTTGATTTGGCTTGTTAGCGCTACTTCTGGGAGCTGTGAGAGCCAAGAGCCATCTAGTCATTGTGCTTCATGTAGGCCATTAATGCAGAGCTCATTTAGCCTGGACCCAGCCCAGCAGATTATCCTCATGTGTTCCTCGGCTCCTGTTTGCTCTGTGGCCATGTGAACATTTGATGTTTCTGGTTTATTGTCCTGGTGGCAGTTTTATTTTAGATACTAAGATAGAAAAAAAAAACATGTGTGAGTTGTACAGTTTGTTTAGTTTACTACAACTGAGAATCTGAGCTTTGTTTTAGTCAAATATTTAAAAGAAAAAAAAAGGAAGAGGAGAAAAAAAAAGCCTTTTAAGAATGTTTCCATATCTGTTTTTCTTTGCCAGACATCTGGAGGATTAAATGCAAAACACTGGGTTTGATGTCTGTCCTCTGGAGCTAAAAATGTTAATAATGTTGCGAATATAAAAAAGAAAAATGTCCGTGGTTTCATTCTACTTGCTTTACAAATGACTTGGAAATGAAGGATAGAACAGGAAACTCCAACCAAAGCTGGGATGCACAGAGTGATTTGCTGACTTCAGTTTTCTGGAATTAAAAGATTGTCCACAAGGGTAAATTAAGGCTACAGGCTACACAACGTGTTCTATATGTTAAAAAATACCACATCTCTTCACTTCTGCTCACTTAAAAAGCTGGACAGAAAATGTACTCATAATCTTAGTGAATATCTCAGTAGCTGCTTTCACACTGCGACCCTTATTGATAGCTTCTCCAGTTTCATTTGAAGCAGTATAGAGAATATAGTTTACTAACTTGATTGCATCTTTTTGTTATTTCAACGTTGAAATACACAGTTGCCTCTTACACAGGGGAGACAAAAAATATCAATACCAATAACAATTGCAACTAGAACAGCTGCACCTTGATGTCTCTGAAAATCTGCAATACCAGAATGAATCACTATTATTCCAAATTATATTCCCTAATTTGGTGTTTGGGGATGGTTGTGGAGAGTTCTGTCTAAGACATTGGTCTTAAATCTTCCACATCCTTACATCTAGTGATGTAGTGAGTAAAGAAAGAGCACATGAGTCAAAACATCTTCACTAACTCCTCGCTCTCTATGAATGGAGATGACACTAATCAGGAGCGAAAGGCTGCATCAGAGGTTCAAGGTGATCACTCAACAAATTTCTATTCAAAGAAAACAAATGACAAGGCTGATACATCTGCACAGTTCAATGCTTTGGTTTTTGCCATTTATAGTAATATATCTGCCACTCCTTCAGTTTCCAGGATGATGTGATCAGAATGGGGTTCACAACAATCTAATTTGTTTTTTATTTCAGGACCTCCCATGGCCTCTAAAACATGCTCACTGCTTACACTTCAGGGAAAAATTTGTGTTACAACCACTTTATTCTGGTACCGAAGATTTAGGCACAGGTGTATGATAAATGATGCACCGTTACATGAAAGAATATGGATTATTATGTGGCATTATAAAATCTTATGAGGGCCAGTATAAAAGTCATGACGAGTTCTTCTTCTCACCCTCTGTGCCAGATTCCCCTCATAGCAGCTAGTGAGTGGCACAGATGGAGAAATGGAAGGAAAGCAATCGCAAAGCCAGAAGGAAATGCAAGAAGTTAAAAGGATGGGCTGGATGAAAGAGAGAGGAGGTGGAGTAGCAAATTGCCCCGTGATGGGAAATGGCCAAGCTTTGACGAATCATTGCTCTGACAGCTGCCGTGGCTCAGAGTGAAATTATTAAAATCTGGTTAAAGCTTCTGAAATATATAGTGCAGGAACATACTGAATGCTGCAACATACCGTAATAGGCTTGAACACACCGAGATCAAAATTAGCCTCTCAGTTAAGTGTTTGCTGCAAAGGTTCCATTGCTTCCATGGAGAGATAACAACACCTTGGTTTAACCCCAATTATGAGAGGTGATCTCTAATTGGTTTTGTTCCACGGGGCTCAGACAACACCTCAGACTCCAACTGAGCATGAGTTTAGCGGTAGACCTGAATCTTAACTTTGGAGATGCAGCCTACCCACAGGTCACAAACAAATGGAACCCACATTAAAGATTTTTTTATTTTTTTAGATTGCTATGTCTGTCATGGAAATCTACCATGCTGTTGATGAACAAGGTTTTCAACCTTGTCAAGGCAAATCAGGTTGACCGAATGTGAATATGCACAGCAGTATACATTAGAAATGACATCACACTGCCACATCTGGAACAGAAAAGTTCTTCCCTGGCA
Source organism: Atherinosoma microstoma (assembly GCA_037177055.1). Lineage (NCBI taxonomy): Eukaryota > Metazoa > Chordata > Actinopteri > Atheriniformes > Atherinidae > Atherinosoma > Atherinosoma microstoma. The sequence continues at coordinate 15,461,228 of JBBBVU010000016.1, forward strand.
GGAAGACCCACCCGTTACCACCAAATGTTTTTCCCCACACTGCCTGACACAGCAAGTGCGCCTTCTAGCGGCTGTTTGTGTGTGCGTGCATGCGCATGAACGTTCAACTTCTGCAGTACAAAGCCAAAGGTGTGACTTACGGTAGAAAACGTATTCCGTGTAGCTGGACCAGATCTTGTCCTCAGTGTGCTGGTTGACAAACGAGGCTGTGACGGACGAGTTGCAGGCCACCATTTGGAAACCACACTCCGACAGCATGTCAAAAGCTCTCTCCAGGTGCTTGAACTTGAGATAAAACCTGGAGGTGTACCGTTCCGGGGTCCTGTCTGGATCCCGGCTCTCGTTCAGAGTCTCCCCGAAGACTTCTTTAGCGAGGGCCACCCTGCCGCAAATAAGTATCCGAGGTACCCTCCTGAACTTGGCGTCAGTCTGGCTTTCTCGGCCCATGGTGCACGACCCCCGGTACCCCACCGTGATGAAGCCGCTCTTTCTATCCGCCGGGACCAGAGAGGGTGGCGGGCATTGCCTCTGGTCGCTGCCCTGAGACCCATCTTCATAGTCGCTATGGAAGTAGTCGTCCGGGCTGTGCTTGATATCCTCAGGGGTCAAGAGCTTTACCAGGTCGGGCAGCTGGAAGTACTCTGCCTCTTTTCTCAGTCTCCCTTTCTCGGGAAAGTGGTCCGGGAGGACCACTTGCTTGTCTCGGAGGTAGTCCAGTACATATCGAAATAAAAACCCGTCCCTGTCGATGAAATAACGACCTTTTGGGTCTCTCGCTAAATCGTTAGTGGCGTCTTTTTTGGATGAGAATAGCTTACCAAGTAATGAATTTGGAGTGCTCACCAAAGTTGAGTGACGGGTGTAATAAACTTGACCCCCCACGTTCAATTCAACAACATCTGGAAAACTGTTTTGGACTGATGCCAGGTCTTTGACGTTAGTCCTACAGTTTCCACTCAGCGCCATTGTTTCCGTCATGAACAGCTACACACAGGTTACACACCTCTTTCTACGGCAAGTCTTAAAATAATGAATGAAGAAGAGGAGGAAAAACTATGGATCAGCATCAGAAGTTGCGCAAACTGTGTCCTCTGTTCTTCTGAGTCTCCAACTTCATCTCACAGCAATCTGAATAAGCATTTTCTTGTATTTCCCCCATCAATCCATTTATATAAACCAACCAGTAGGTTATTAGGCAGCTGCTTAAAATGCGGTGAACAAGAGTGATGGGAAACGGGGAGGAGGAAAGAATCAGTGCTGCGAGAGAAGGAAAATGTATCGCATCAAAGACTTAGCCTACATTAGTGGCTGTAGGACTCCCACCGCCTGTGGGAAAACAGATTTACACAGGGACGATGGAGGCTGAAAGAATCCTAATGCACCGGATGAAAAGGAAACTTGCCTTACATGCTGTTTGTGCTCCTGGGGAGTATTTTCCAACAGATATATGGGTTAAATTTCCATCCACACACACTCACAAGCAGAAAAAAAAGAAGAAAGTCGTGGAAATTATTTTCAGGATGTAGTCCAAACGGAGGGAGACTGATGCGGTTTAGTCACTTTTGTTTGCTCATCAACTTCCCTTGAACATCAGAAGATTTTTCCGGGGCTGAATTCCTTTTAGTGACGAGAAACTTCACAGGAAATTGACCACACGTCGTCCTTTAGTGATTTTAAATGTAGTCAGTCATTACATTCATGTCTAGTCTACGCAAAAAGCTATTCTTCAGGGGGGGAGACAATAAAAATGACTCTTTGCTGTCGTCAAACGATGTTAAAATCCCAATTTACAATGTTTTCTCCCTCTCTCTCTCTTTCTCTCCTTCCACAGCATAGGGGCCGACTCGTTGCTGCTGGCCGCTTTTACCGGGAGCTTTCCGCGGTGCTGAAACGAGAAACTCTACCCCCATCTCCTCACCCTCGCATGCACGCACTCGCACCTCCTCCCCTTTGCAACAGAGTTGGGTGGTGTCTTCACTTCACTGTTGCCTCCCCTCCACCATCCTCTTCCTTCTTACATTTACACACCCACACACATAAATGTTTTACTTATTCTAATATTCAGCATGCTTCAGTTTCTTATAATGATACATATGTGTAAGAATACCTCCAGATGAGTACTACTTGGTTTTGTCAGAGTTCAAGTTTGAGACTTTCACGGCCGCCTGGGGGGCATTGTGGTGGTAGTGCATCCATCTTTTTGCTATTATTATAATAAGACTCACAATGCTGCCTTATGACCTGCAGCTTGAATCAATTTGCATACATTTTTTTAATGCATCAATGCATGACATATTTAGATTCCCACAGTGCATCTTTATTAAAATGTGTTAGAGTCTACTGCTATAACTTTGGCGTGTTTCGTATAAAGAAAATGTCATAATGAAATTCCAAATGAAGGATGTTTTTAAGTGCCACTTGCTTTTAACTGAGCGTGCTTTCTGTCATCGTGTGGTAAAATGACCAACAGCACCCCCTTCTGGTACTCGCGGTTTGTTGGTTTTTTTCAGCACCACAGATGGATCCCCCTGTTTAAGCTGCTTGTGAATGCAAGAATGCATACATATACACAGGTCCTTTCAATGCAATTTTATATGTTTGTAACAAAAATTTTCCCTTATATTTTTCCAAGGAATTTAATTAAAATCTAATGAAGAAGCACGCCCAAATTTAACACAGAGAGACTAATAAAAAAACAAACTGAAATCATAAAACAAACGCAAACAAATTTGCCCATTTCCTTGTAATTTGATGAAGTCAATGTTGGACAGATAGAGTGTACACCACAAACAGCCGCTTCTCAGGTAAAGACTGCAGGAGAAAATCGAACTTAAATGAAAATACTGCTTGACATATTTTTGAAATATACAACATTTATCACAACACAAGCTGGTTTTATTTATTTATTTTCTTTTACTTTTATCTGCATATTCTAAATGTAGCTTGCCTTGAGCAAAAATGCTTTCTTAGGCATGTCTTCACTATCATACGTGTTCTACCTTAAAAGAAAGGATGCCACTGCTTTTTAACTGTACTTGCCCAAAACATAGACGTGGCGGTAATGCACGTCTGTGGTATGATGGGTGAAATTTAAATGAAGGACTGAAAGCTGTACAATTATTTGCAATGGTTCAATATGGCATCCACCAACAATGCACCAGGTTACAGAAAACAGTATTTAGTTTTAGATCATGCCTTGCATACAAAATGATAAATTAATTAGCTTGAAAAATTGTACCCTTCCTCCAGCCTGATGGATGGATGGATGGATGGATGGATGGATGGATGGATGGATGGATGGATGGATGGATGGATGGATGGATGGA
>JBBBVU010000016.1:15473147-15490980 GCA_037177055.1 Atherinosoma microstoma
TATATATAAAGAATAATACCCTGCTACAACAATAATTTCCCTCTAAGAGGGATAAATAAAGTATATTTCATTTAATTTCATATACACGAACACACACATTCAAGCTTTGAATGAGACCAGAGTCCCCCGGTGAAACAGTGATATAGAACTGAGTGTCATCAGTATAATTATGATCATATATTTTATGATGTAAGTTTTATAAGAGGTAATACCCTGTCCTAACTTTGGTACATTGTGTCTGGCATAACAGTTTGTTTGTTTTTTAAATGAAATAGAATCTATTATCATTTTATGTATTGCATTTATACAATTCTAAATTAAATGTTGGATTTAAAATACTTGAATCAAGAAACTTGAATGAGATGAAAAACAAAAAAAGAAGAGCGCGTACAGATAAACCGAGCATCATCTCTGCTTTGATAAGAAGGAATCATAGCAGTAAACCCCTCTCCTTCCAAGTCTCAGCACCTCTGAGGCTCTTCATTGGCGGTGCACAGCATGGCAGAGATCGAGCAAGCCTAAAGGGATCCTGACCCTGTTGATGTGGCAAACCATGTAGATGAGATGTTGCTAAGCATCAGCTCTCCCTCTGCCAGTATAAAGGCCATGTGGGAACACTGCAAAGGGGTAGATAGCTGTGCTAGTTTACTGCCACAGTCAGCTCTCCTGCAGTGTGTATTTCTGCCAGTGTGTAGGAGAGTGCTAGTGTGTATGATTGTCACAGCCCAGCATATCTCTCTCTCTCCAGGCTTTCTTATGCTGTACTTTCAGGCTCTTAGGATTAAAGAATAGTTTCCACAGGTCCTCACCATGTAACAAATCTCTTGATGGGGCAAAATCTCCAAAAGTCCTTGGAACTGTAAAACCTTTTTAAAGGTATAGAATCTTTAGCCGATACGATTAGTAATTTGCTGTGTATGCTTTAAAGGATATCCAGTATTGTAATGCATTCCTCAAATTTGTTGCTGAATTAAAGGAAATATATCCTCATTTTATACACATTCACAGAACGTACCCTGTATGTATTTTTTTTTGCTATGGCTGTCAAACCTGGATGGAATACAGCATAAAGTAAGATGAATCAGGCAAGCAGTAAAGAACTACGAGTCCCTCTGCATGCACTGTAAAAATGAATAACATCTGGGGATCTGAGAAAGTGAAGGTGACAGTTGGTGACTAGAAGACGTATAACTGAACATGCGGTGGATCTCTCCTGCCATCATTAATTTCCTCAGGAAAGCAGAGCATACAGTGGGGAGTCATCACACACAAAGAACAAGAGTTGACAGGAATTACAAGTCTTGGGGATGTTTGTAGCTGCAGTGGAATTTTAAGATACTCTTCTCCCACTGTGCATGTGAGGAGTCGCTGTACACCTCTGCCTGCTTTATTCATCTCCTCTCAAAAGAACAGACCACTAAAAATATGTGTAGCTCTTCTTAATTGTTTTGGGCAGAATTAGTGAGAATACAAATCCTCAAAATTCCTTTAGCTTCTCAGGTAATCCAATTACCAATTACCTGAGGTAAAACATAATACCACCGTACATTTCTTTTTTTTCTTTTTTTTAAGGATATTGAAATCCCCTCTTCTTGAAATGATTGTTGTAGCAGAAATATGCTGTAAAAAGTGATTGCATTCATACATATTTGACTTGAATCAGCCCGTGGGTGAAAGAGTGTGGAATGAAACCACTCTGGAGATAAAGCAAAGAGCAAAAATGAAGTAATTTTCTTAGTCTCCTACACACTGAAGTGGGAATCAATATGCTGAGTGAAGAACAGTGGGCTGATGCTGATTTATTAACATTAAACATTAAAAGCAAATTCCATTTCATAGTTAACAGCAAGTCAATATTACAAAGTGATCTCGAACTACAACTATTTCCAGTGTTAGCTTACTTTAATAGACTGTGTCAGACTTTTTAATTTCTTTTTCAGTTACTATATGAAGTTTGAAGTTTTGTGTCAGTCATAGAGTACACTCATGGATTTTAGTGTTGATTCTCAACCGAGACAGAGAGAAAAAGTTTAGTTTGGGACAGATGTTTAGCTTTCTTTTGACAGTAGCTTTAAATTATGCATCACTGTAATGAAGTCTTGCATGAAGCCAAGTGGAAAAGGATGACATTGAGATAAACAAGACAGCGGAAGACAAAAAAACATCTCATACCTGTTTTCAAAGTCACGAGGCAGACAGGTTTGAGGTAAGGGAAAGTACAGAAAGTACAGAAAGTACAGATAGCCTATTTTAGATGTCCCACAATGGTTATATAAAGCATGCGGGAGTTGTTTCTGGTAATGAGTTTCCACACTAATGATTTTGTAGCAAACCCATTTATTATAATATAAAATAATTCTTCTAAAAAAGGAAATGCTCTCAAGGAAAGAATTTCAGAGAGGGTTTTGGTATTAGATGGATGATCTTGGCATTAATAGTACCATCTCAGAATTTAAGTTTCTGAGAAAGTTTACGTGAGTAGAAGATGAACTGATCTTCAAAAATCATACAATAAAAGATAAACCTTTTAACATTTAAGAAGAGATCACTACATTATTTCTCTTTATACTATTTTAGGGTTACAAATTAAGGGAGCATTATATGAAGGTTTGAACACACTGAGATTAAACCTAACTTATAAAAGTCTCAGAGAAAACAACAATGTGAACAATCAGCTGCTATAGGACTGTGCTGAGCAGCTTCATGGCAATAGCTAGTACCCACACAGTAACTGTTACCTCAAGATGTAGAGTCATTTGGTAATTGACAGAAACAGTGGAGGTCAAGCTGAGGTCTGAAAGATTATAACAACTTTCTCAGAGATAGTTGGGACTTTCAGGTCAATCAAAACATTTTCTTTAAATGCAAAAGACATTCGGGGGGCAGATTGTGGTGCTGCGCTGTTCAACTGAGCATCAACACCGGGTCAAATACGACCTTTATGCAAGAGTCATCTGAAAAATCCTTTTTTTCATCTTCACCGCATATTTCAGTCTCAGATGTCTGCAAAGGAACATTTCAATAAACCAGATGTTTTATTTCCAGTGAACAATGTTACATTTTGAGGAAGACAGATGCAGAAGTTCAAGAAAGAAAGTCTTTCCTAATGTTGAGTACAGGGTTAGTCTGGACTTGTGCTTGTCTCAGTGACACAGAGAAAATGTCATTCATAGAGGGAAGGATGGATTTAAATAGATTGTCACAAAGTAATGTGGTTTCTGCAACACAGTGCTGTTCCTAAACATGAACCAAAATTCGTAATGGGCCACTTCAAGACACACAAGCTAAATGTCACCAAAGGTCCATGGATTGACTTTAAAATATATAGAGCACAAAATTTACAAGACCAAAAAAAAAAAGGATTTGCAAACTTAATCAAGTGCTTGGTCTTGAGTAATGACCACATGGATACTCAAACATTCTCTTTGAACTGCTCATATTTCCTTTTAAAGCTGCTGTTACATTGACTGAATATCCATCCATCCCTTTCTTCAACCAGCATTTGTCACAAGTCGGACAGTGTGGTTGTGTTGGTCACTCTGGCATCAACATCATCCCAAACTGATCCCACAAGTCTTCAATGGGGTTACGGTGAAAACTGCAGGCAGGCCATTGCATCCTCTCAAATTCTGGAGGTAATCTCTGATTGCACTCAATAACAGAATAAGTGGTTTGGTACTGGCAGAGAAGACTTGGCAAGTTTTTCATGAGCACAACTTACATACTCAACGCTGTTGCTGATCCACAAATGCATTTTCCCATAAATGTGGCATCGTTTAAAAGGGAAATAAACAGGCTTTCCAAAGATATAAGATTTATTGCCAAGAAGCATAATGATAACGAAGAAAAAAATCCACCAACACAAATTTTATTACTTTCTGTACAAAGTTTACTTACTAAGATTGATAGACTTATTGATATATTTGTGGAACAGAAACCCGAAAATTAGCTAGAGAATTTTCTCTTTGGACTTTATTTTTCCATCCACACCAGATAGCTCTGATCCTCAAACAAATAGATGTTGGCTCGAACCTTATAGTGCTGAGACTTATCTTTGATTCTTGCATCAGCAATGTAAGAATTTGAATGACATGGGATTTTGATTGTACATAGATGTTTCTGGGGGGGAGGGAAAGAAAAACAAATAAAATATTAATAAAACAAAATATTACACCGTGTACTCACTGGGTTGAAACTGGGTTTTAGTTTCAACCCAGTGACAGGAAAAGGAGAGCCACATAACAGTTTTAATATGAAACTTTTAGAATATCCTGAATTTGTTTTGGGGGGTCGATTGCCAAAAGGTACAGTGGTGCCAACCAGAGGTGTTTATTTTTTGTGGTATTTCTAGTATTATCACCACATTCCAGGAGCAGAGGTCATATCTGCTATAAATTCTTAAATCTCAAGTGCCTGGATGGTTCCCATTTTGGAACAAACAAATCTCACAAGCTCGTCAGCTGTGGATTGTTAGTTTAGGGCTTGTGTTGCTCATTCAAGACAATTCAGAGAAAGCAGCCTGTGAGTACCAGATGCCTACAAATTTCTGATCTGTGCTGCAGTCACGTCAGTGTGGTGGCAGGAAACTGAATTAGATTCATCAAAGGAGGTTAATCTTATAAATGTTTAAAAGAAAATGTGCCTATCCATTTTTAGCTATAAATAGAACTGTGTGTGTGTGTGGGGGGGGGTTACTCTATATTCATCATCCGATCATTACTAAGAGGTGGTAACATTTTTATGCCATCTGCATTTATTTTGTTCTTTTGTGCACGGGCACGTTCTCCTTGCACATCGAGGCAGAGAGAGAAATCTTCAATTGAGGATACAGTAGGTGGTTGCAGATGAGAGTTTGCTGTAATAGAGGAAATTCTGTGGTTTTAATCCACTCATCCACCCAGACAGTGACAGCAGGATTACAGCTGAGACTATATTAAAGAAGGCAATTATGACTGTATGTGGCAATACACTGCCCTAAATTCAATTACCCTCTCTGGTGCTTTTCAATTTTCTTTAATTAAGGGGATTAAGGAGAAAGACGTGTTCTTCAAGTGTAAGAATGATTAAAAGTCTAAAGAAAGATGAGAGGCATTGGAGAGGAAACAACTCATTTCTACTCACGATTAGTCATGGGTCTTTGCTGTTAGTATTCATGTTTCATGCATCAAATTAAATTTGTTTATCCTGAGACAGAGAAATTATCCATGTCAAGCCTGCACAGTTGAGAGGTTTTTTTAAAGCTCTATTTTTTTATTTATTTTTTGGTGGTGGTTCTGCTTGTTGTGTTTTAATGGTGGCTGCTATTCTGTCACCCACCTGTGTTTTTAGAGTTGTCTTTTTCTGTCGTTGCATAAAAAGACACCTGATCCTCAGTGTCTTTTGAGTTGCAATAGACCAAGTGATTAAACATTCATTAAAGGATTTAATCTATTTACACATTTAAGCAGATCTTACCTGGCGTTCAACTTTTCTTTTGTAGTTTCTCATGTAGTTTTGCCCCAAGACCCAGCTCATGTTGGCAAGGACTTTTTGTCAAAGATGGAAGACGGTCAACATACTGTATCTCTTGTGAAGTCATTCTTCGTGCATTTTTCTGCATGAAACTCCAGGCAAATAGAGAGAAAAGTCTCTTTTAGTTCACTTTCATACTGTTGAAGCTAGTTTATAGTATGCAATTGTCTGTTATGGTTTCATTTTAAGCACTGAGGCAGGAAATATTTTAGTTTTAATGAGCTCTGAGTGAGAAATCCATTCAGCAGTTTTAACCGATGTTTTTGTAGGATAATTATTACCATGAAATTTCACCTAAATTTCTACGTAGTTTGCTCATTTTATTTCAGTTGTCTCTCGAAGCCCTTTTTTTCATATTCTCTTGACTTTTAAAATATAGCAATGACAGAGGGGATCTTCAGTGACATTTATTATCTTTCACCTACCTTTATTCCTTTGTGGATTTCCACGTCTTACAGATCCAACTCACATCTGTGATTCTGCCTTTTGATTCTCATTTCCTGCTGTCCCTGCTTCCTGTCAGCAGACCTCATGGGCCCATTACTTTGCATTATCTGTCTCATCAAAGAGGCTTTAACCACCTGCAGTATTTGGTGGTTGTGCAGATCTCTTGCACATGGAGAGTGATTGATCTCCTTCTCTGCTTCCTCTTGAAAGAGACTTTGTTCTTCCCTGGAGACTGATACTTGTCCTGCCATATTATCTGCATTATAATCTTTCCACTGTCTCAATTTGCAACCATAATGTCACAGGCAAAGCCGGAAAATATATTCCTGTAATTTTTATGTGATGACTTTTTACGTTTTTATTGCAGCTTGAATTCCAACTTGTATGCATAACTAAAGAAATTTAATTAATGGCCTTTCAATGATCTTAGCAATTATGAAATTCATGTTACAGATTCCATAACGTCTCCTTGTGTTTTGTAGTTGTTGTTTCTTTTTTGTTGTTGTTGTTTTTAAATGATGTTTCAAAATGAGGTAAAGGGACGGCATTAGAGTAGTGCAGGCAATACAATACCGCTATTGGTATACAAAGAACGTAACATTTTCTGCAACGAGTTATGAATTATGTCCTTGATGACTTCCCGTCAGCTACGTATCATTCCGGAAGTTTTACCTTTCTCCTGACACGTAGCAACCGCAGTCAAGTTGGCAGGGCTTTGACTAAGGTTGTCCAGCGTCACAGGTACGAGTTTGTGTTATGATTCTTTCGTAGTGTAAAAGGAATGATTATGTATAAAAATTTGAATTGAATATTTAAGTTCCCTCTGACATTATGAGCAGCATTTTAGGTCCTCGCGACTGTTATAGCTAGCATTAGCTAACAAACTAGCTGCAGAATGAACGCTACGTTATCCTCCCAAAGATTAGTGTCTGTTGCTGTATTCTGACTATAGAAGTTTTTATTTTTTAAGTGTTATTGGTCGTCGATAAAGTTCATAGTTTGCGCATTTAATAAAATTCAACTAAAGAGGTTAACAACATACATTTTATTGTCTTGGCTTTGTGTGTGGAGCTGAGAGCTTTGAGGTTGCTAACGTTATCCTTAACGAAGCTAATCAGCCCAGTCAGTAGTGCTACTCTCACGCTCTCTAACGGAATCAATGTAAACATTGGCGTTCGAGTTATTTTAAACAGTTTGATAACTTGGTTAAGCTAATTATTCGGTCAGTGTTCATAGATTCACAGGTTACAACTTGTTTTTTTGTTGTCAAAAACAATTAATAGGGTACTACGCATCTACTAAATCTAATTGAACAATTAGTTTGAAGATACATGGCAAGATCCGTCAATATTTTGTCTTTATTCTAGATATCTGGCTTTAAAGTGCTGACTGATTGCTCTATTTTGGTGATATTTACACCCAAACAAGAAGAAGGAACTAGGAGTTTCAGTTCTTTAATCTTTATTATCTTCCCTTTTTATGGATTAAAATGCAGCATAGCCATAAATATAAAGATCATTACTTTGTTGAAAATCATTTGAAGGTAGGGACAGCCTAGATTTTGGAAGTATCGCCAAAAAATTGGTTTCCTCCATAATGATGCAATCCCAGGTCTTCACAGCAACTCTCTTCACTTGTTGTTTTTGGGTTTTTATTACCTATAGTTTTTTTTCTTTTTCTTTTATGATACAACATCAGTAAATACAATGAAAATGATCAATACATCATAGGAACCTATCATAATGAACAGTGTCTGGCTACTCAGTGCAACTGGAAGCCATGCATTAGCAGTCCTTCACATTGCTTCACATGTTTTGCAGGTGATTTTACTTTTCTCTTTTTTTGTGGTTGTACCATATCACCCCCATATAGTAAACCCTCTGTATTTTAGCCTTCATACAATTTGCCCTCTATGGTGATTCGTTTTCTAAATGCAAATACCACTAGAAATCAACTCCAGATTTCATTCTGGCTTAATGGAAGAAATGGCCCTCATTTATCCATAAAACAGCTTTTGGTATTTTTGAACCTTTAAAGAGGGTTTTCTACATATTAAAAACTGTCCTCAAATTTGGGTGTAAATAGAATGAAATCAAACCATGTGGGAGTTATTTCTGAAATGTATCTTGCGCTTCTCAGCCACACCAACACAATTCTTGATTATAACAACATACCATCTACCTAAGGAGCTATTATTCAATGTTAATCAACAAAGGTAGGTGACATGGGAAAGATTTTATGAGATGTGGTATCTATACTGTGCCTGTAAACATGTTGGAATGCAAGTGCAAAGCAAAAGATTAGAACTAAATAATGACTGATACTGTTTTTTTGTTTCATCTTTCTTTTCTTTCTTTTTTTCTTTTTACCCACAGAGTGAGAAATGTCAGGGTTTGACAACTTCAACGCAGACTTTTACCAGTCCAGCTACAGTGTAGATGACCAAAGCCAGGCCGGCTATGGCTACAGCAATGCTGAGAACCCCTACAACAAGTAAGAGAAAAAAGTGGTCCTTTTCTGGTTATTCTTCAGTTTCTGACCCATCCAGGAGCAACATTGTTACTCTCTAAGGGGGTATTCACACCAGGATAGTCTGGGGACTCGGTCCGATCGAAAAGGGATTAAAAGGGATTAAAGTTTTCACACCTTCCTTTGGTTTGTGTTCAAACTGCACTTCACTGAAGCGGACTAAACCACCTGGAAGACGTCACTGCTCGCTCGCTGGATGATATACCTACTCCCCAAAACATGCTGATCAGTCATGAAAAAGCAGGAAGAAGAAAACTGGGTTGAAAAATATAACGGGAGCGGGCAGATATTTATTTAGTACCGGCAGATCACAGGATTTGTTTGTATTTTTATTTTTTTGTCTTTCTTCTTTAGGCTATTATTTTGTGGACATGACGAAAATTCATAAACCAAACAACACAATCACATTAAATAGGCTATGAGCGCATTAAGAAAAGTAATGCAACAAAGGGAGGCGGTGTATTTATAATTATTTAATGTTTTAACGTGCGGGTCGGGTCGCGGCTCGTGGGTAACATCGTCGTTTCGGGTCCGGATTTCAATAGGAGATATTAACGGGTCGGATTTTGTTAGCCGTTCGGGTGGCTGCAGGATGGTAAAACTCACTCATGCCGGACTCTGGTCTGGTGGTTCTGTGGTGTGCAGAACATGTTTTTCTGAACACACACTGTTGGCTTTATTTTGCCTCCTATCCAAGCAATAGGTCTGCATCACTTCCTTCTTCCTGATGATTTATTGTGATGGAATACAACTTTCTTTCTGGTTTACTGAGTAGTCTGTTCGCAAGTGAACCGAGACCCCCGATTTTCAGGAGGACTAGAGTCCGCTTGTTTGGTCCGCAGCAGAGTGCTGGGTGGTGTTAATACTGCGCGCACTATCCGTGGAAGCGGACCACGGTCCGTTTAGAGCAGACCAAACAGCCGCAGTGTGAACGTGCCCCTATGTCTAAAGTAGCATTTTAGACACTAAAAACTAACCACTTTTACTTTTTCTTAGGGCTGGGTCATATGGCCAAAAAATGAAATCAATTCTTTTTTTAATATGGAACACGACCGCATCCGTGATCTCTTTCCACCTTTCTTATCATCAGAAGTGGGTAGTGTTCCCAAAAATTGTACTCGAGTAAGAGATGCATTACTTCAAAATGATGCTATTCAAGTACAAATAAAAAGTAGCAATCCAAAACATTACTCAAGTAAGAGTAAAAGACTTTTTGGAGAAAAGAATGCTCAAGTAATGAGAAACTTTTGGATTGTGATCTGATAATTTTTTTATTTTTTATTTAACCTATTTTGTTAATATATTTGGGCCCAAAACTGCTAAAAAAAGTATTTAATCTGAATTGAAAATAAGTACAATCTCCACAAACACCAGTTTTCCCCCTTTTAGTAAAATGAGGAGTATATGGAAAGTTTTACATTCAGATAAATCTGTCAGTGTTATTAAATGACGGCTATCATATCGCTATTTTACATGGTCTATCAACCAGTGTTGTTTTTGCTGCACACTGTTAACTACTAAAGCCCAGGGAGAGCATTGACAGTGCATATTAAAAGGGGAAAAAAGTCCAGATTTTCATAAAAATATGTCGTCATTAACGGCAAATTTGAGATAATTAATCAAATTGATTTATAGCCCAGCCCTACTGCAACAGTGAAGTTAGCCGTGTTTCTCATTGCTGTGTGCTATAATTATGCACAAATAACCTTTTTTTCTGACTGCCATCATATGTAGAAATTATTTATTTAGAGAAATCATTTAATGTTGTAACTATGACATTTTCTTCCCAGGCCATATGGTCAGTATGATTACTCCCAGCCTATGGCCTACTCTTCCCCAGGAATGATGCAGCCCCAGCAGCCTTATACAGGACAAATATTCCAGCCCACACAGACCTACACTCCTTCTACGTCACAGTCCATGTACAGTAACAGCTTTGATGATGAACCACCGCTGCTAGAGGGTAGGTGCACTACAACCTGAAGGCTACAGCTTCACATTTTGGCAAAGTGCTTTATCAGTATTTTTCAATTGGACTGTAAAAATAACATGTCTCTCTTTGGATATTTGCAGATTTCTTTATTTGCTGTTTCATATTACATTTCTTGAACTAAACTTAAGTAGTCAAATATTGCATTGTTTCCAAGGCTTTGGAATATGTTTCTTTAATAGAAACATCCATTGAATTTTGATTTTTAATAAAGAAATAGTGATGGATTTGATTGTTGCGTTTTGTTCATCAAAACCCATCAAATCAAAACATGGTTTGTATTTGATTCTTTGAAACTGCCTCAATTGGTATATCGGTTTCTAATGCTCCAATTCCCAACGTATTCCTTAAAAGAAATCACCGTACTGTCACACTCAAAAAAATCCAACTGAAAAACCTGAAAACTGAAGAGTATTTGCCTGTAACTATGTCTGTAACTACAGGGGTCGTTTATGAAGCAACAAATCTGTTATTTGTTATTGCATCATTGCATTGCCATTTCTGTGATTATCTTTTTCTTGACTATATTATTGTAGTTATATCGATTATAGAAGAGTTTTCCATCAACAGTTCCATCTTTTGTAACGCGTGGTTTGTGTTTGTTTTCTCTAAGAGTTGGGAATCAATTTTGACCACATCTGGCAGAAGACTCTGACAGTGCTCCATCCAATGAAAGTAGCAGATGGTAGTATCATGAACGAGACAGACCTGGCAGGCCCTATGGTCTTTTGCTTGGCCTTTGGGGCAACACTTCTCCTGGTAAGTCACAGGGTTGATTTTCATGAAAAATCTTTCAAATTGCATATGATTGCATTTGGACTGTTGCATATTTCTCTTCTTCTTCTGGCTCTGTGCTACAGACGATTCGGTTATAGTAGTAATAGGTAGTTGTTTCTACTTTAAAGAACCTAGTGTTGTAGAATATAAGTAGGGTTCCATCAACGGATAAAAACAGCTTAAATTTGTTTGCACAGATCCACACGGTGTAAAAGAAATCATGTTTGCATAATTTTTGTGCTAATTGTTTTATCTTAGTGATTACCTGACATCTCACAGACATCAGTAGACCTGTCGTATGATTAACTTGGATCCAACCTGTCCATCTGGGAAAAAAAACATTTCGGTGATAATTGTTTTTTTCCTCCTATTCACAGTCCGGTAAGATCCAGTTTGGTTATGTGTACGGCATCAGTGCAATCGGCTGCCTTGGCATGTACTGCTTGCTCAACCTTATGAGTATGACGGGCGTGTCCTTCGGCTGTGTGGCCAGCGTGTTGGGATACTGCCTCCTCCCCATGATCCTTCTCTCTAGCTTCGGAGTCCTCTTTTCATTACAGTGAGTTCACACATGAACTGTTGTGTTGGTGTGTTATCTTTTTTTTTATAGATTACTTTGTAAGGGGCACAGCAATTCTGGGAATAAAAAAACTTAATCCATGTCATCATATCCACCTTCACCCCTTCAGTCAAGTTGAAGTGGGCTATGGGGTTGCTAAACACAAACAAATTAAATAGTATGTAGTAATTAATTGCCACGAAACTGTATAATTGCTGTACTCCACCTAGCCTACTGATTAACTCATTCTGACTCAAAGCAGCATACATGGACTTTTAGTAACATCAAGACTTCTGCAAAATACTATAAAATATAATTTATTAACTAGGGCTGTCTGTCAATAAAAATGTTTTAATCGTGATTAATCGCATGAGTATTCTAAGTTAACTAGCGATTCATCGCATATTAATCACAGAATATTTTTGTAAAAATTTTTCTTTAACAGGATATTTATCATTAAATAATACTTATTTAAGCTGTTAGGAAGTCCATATAGATTCTAAACAGATAATTAATCCTGATTTGTTTATTTCTTAATATTGTAATTGCCCTTATATGAAGTACATTGTTAGAGTTGTGATTTCCAAGCTGCATTGAATGCAGCTTCGTAAGTTAAAGCATTATTAACACAGTAACTTTGACAGCCCTGATATAAACACACAAAATATATTTTTTTCCATAGAACTCCATGCAACCTGTTAGAGAGCTTTCTTAAATGAAACCTTGAATCAGAATAGATTTAGATCAGTACTTGTGTTGGCGTGGGCGGCATCAGTTTTTCTGCTAGTGAGCCATATAGCGCCAGAAGCATGCATAGTAGTCTGGTGAAAGTTGTGGTATTTAGAGGGTTCCATGCTTTTATTTTTCTTTTACACGCAAAGATAAATAAATACAGTATATTACCCAAACGAATGGAACAAAAAAAAAGTGTTTGCTGAACCACAGTTCAAACATATGTATAAACTCGTGAAGCTTCCAGTAGTCTTTCATCTGCTTAATAAGTTCAGCTTTACAGTGACGTTAACATTAACCACTTTGTAACCTTGTTTAGTTTCATAAATGTGCATTTCAGATTGTTGACTTAACTATTAAATGGTTGAGGCTAACCTGCTTATCTCTTTTTGTCCTCCTCAGGGGTATGTTGGGAATAATACTAACAGCAACAATCATTGGCTGGTGCAGTTTCTCGGCCTCAAAGATCTTCATCTCAGCATTGGCCATGGATGGGCAGCAGTTGTTGGTTGCTTACCCCTGTGCGCTGCTATATGGGGTCTTTGCACTCATCTCTGTCTTCTGAGGGGAAAAAAAAAAATCATGAAACAACAGTTTAAAATAAGTGCTCCCCCGTTTCTGTAATCACAGTCTAATTAGCGTCGGTGCAATTAGTGTAATTATTGGCTAATTACACAGTTGCCACAGAAAAACGAGCGCTCTTAAGCACCGGTCCAGATATTTTGTTTTTTCTTTTTAAAGCATCCACCTCATACCATTTTCCAACTTGACTCTCTGAAGGTTAGAGTGTGTTGAGTCACTCACGAATCCTCTGCAGCTTGTTCCCTTCATGCATCTTAAAGGACAAGACTGTCTAATAAACCTAGTGAAAAATAACTCCTGTGGACCATGTCAAGCATTTCTGGCTTAGTACAGTCCTATGATTTTAAGGACATGGAGGGGAAGGGAGTGAACACAGTGGAAACACAAGGAGAACTTTTTTGTTTTTGTTTTGACACAAATGGAAAAGTTTCTCTTTTGTTTTTTGTATTGTTGTTTTTTTCTCTGGGAGGGGGGCTGTTGTGAGTTTTTTCTCACAAACACCTTCAGATTCTACGCTGGCAAGATTAAGGGAAACATCCACTTTCATTCCAAACCAGACTACAGCAACCCATGCTACTTTCCTTCACTGAAAGGTAAAGAAAAGTGGAGGTTCTCCTCTTTATAATCCACTTTTATCCGGGACTGAGGAACCCCGAGCTCCATCAGTTTGTCATCTTCATCATAAGGACAGCTGCTCTGCAAATATTTTCTTCTATATTTTATTTTACCTCTTGAGAATTATTTGACATTTGATGCCTTTTCAGGAAGACACAACTACAGTTTGCACAAAAGCATTGTTGTAATTTTCAAAACCAAACAAATTTGATTAAACTTTGAGAAGAAATAGTGGACTACTTGTCTGTGCACAGACCTGTTTATAGGCTTTTGTTATCGTTGAAATCCAGGACCTTTCCTAAATCTTAATTTTAGAGACGACTCACTTTGTATGCTTTGATGTGTCATCTGTTGTTCATGTCTTCTCATGCACATTAAAGTTGTTTTTGAAGGTTATCTGCCTTGTGATTAAATGGTACATTATATGGTCAAGGTAATAGTTGTAAAAAATTACATGTGTACGATGAAAGACTTAAAGATTTAATTTGGCATGCTGAACCGCAGCTCCTGGTTTGTTGTGGGAAAAGAAACTCCAGGGGCTACTGAAAGAAGTGAGTATTTGATTTACAATGACAGTTCTTATCCTTTTTATAAAGGCTGCTTGGACAGATCAAAACACGTCCTCTCCATGTTTAGGGTTTCATTGCTTCTTGGGTTCTTTTAAACACATTTTTTTATCATGACAGAAGCCCCGTGCAGATGTTTTCTGTGGGCATTCACCAACATTGCTAAATGGTTACGGCTGCATGAACTTCACCCCTTAAAGTCAGTTTTGCTGAACAACATATATAACACTGAACTATTCAATGATGTGTAAATGAGATGGGACAGTCCACAGTAAAACCAAACTGAATTTAAAAAAATCTTCATTGTGCAAAAACGAACACAGAAATGTGCTATTACAAAGCAGAACCCCCCCCCTTATCTCCTCTTTGGGTGGGCTTTGTGGTGACATGCATATAAAATACACCAGGGAGATCTTTAAATGGTTGATAAGCCACTTAAAAGGAATGAATAATTCAGAAATTATAATGGAGTGCTCTGACTGTTCCAACAAACTTAATATCAGGGAGACACTTTGCATTTCAAGCTAACCTAACAGGAACAGTCAGTTCTCGCAGGCTGCTCACTCACATTGTCAAATGTTTATATATGCATTTTGTCAATGCAAAATATATATATATGTGTATATACAGTATATATATAAAGACAGCATGAACACACCTTTTTTATCACCTTCTATGTCACTTCTATTGATTTGCCACTGGGTGTCAGTAGTGTTTTGACTGTCTTGTGTTTTCCTGCTGTATGTTTTGGCTAGATCCAGATATTTCCCCTAGAGCAATGACTACATCTCCACTTCTTTTTTAACATTTACTCATTATCTGGAAATTTACAGCTCACAAAGGACCAGATCAGGGTGTATGAGGGAGTTCAGCCAAACCCACCTCAATAATCATACAGTTTTCGTGGTTGATTGTTTTCTTAGCTCAGTTTTTGGTCGCTTAGTTTATACTCTGTTTATCTTACATAATGCATAGTAACAAAAATGTTTTAGTTATTTAAAAGTTTCCTCTTAAAGGTATACATTTTCCAGTTCAAAGAAGGAATCAAAACCCAAATATTGATGGTACATTCAAGTATATTATGAGTGTGGGGAAACATCCAGCTAAAACTGTAGACTGTTTTGGGGTTTTTTTTAGCATGGGTGGGTCCTGATACATTTTTAAGTCTGTTTTGTTCCCATACACACTTACTATACAATACAAAGCCACTGCATGACTTAGTCTAAATGAATTAAGGGTCAATCATTTAAGTAAAAGGAATGTGACAACCTGCATTAAGAAATTAATGTGTCTGAATCGAAACACTTATTTCAAGGCATGAAAAGAGAGCAATTTCAATATTAATGTTCAGTGAAATGGATATCTAATGATGACACCCATGTTCCAACTGTTCCTCCATCACTTCTCCATATTTAGATGGTCATGAAAATTACCA
The DNA here is from genome assembly GCA_037177055.1 of Atherinosoma microstoma. Classification (NCBI taxonomy): domain Eukaryota; kingdom Metazoa; phylum Chordata; class Actinopteri; order Atheriniformes; family Atherinidae; genus Atherinosoma; species Atherinosoma microstoma. The sequence continues at coordinate 15,488,891 of JBBBVU010000016.1, forward strand.
TCACCTACACACTGATTTAGGACCAGCTGGCTATTCTGTTTATGTCTGGTAAAAAAAAAAAGAATGTCCACCATACTATTATGTCATCTAATGGAGGATAATCTCACTTCCATCTGGCTGGCCTGACCCGCAGTCTGTCCTCCCCAGCAAGCCTGCCAGCTAATGATGAAAGAAGGAAAGGAAAAAAAACAGGAGTAAATATTTTTACAAAAGGTGATAACATGTAACTTTCGCTATTAGTTATGGTTTACATGGTCTGCGATTTGCCCAATAGCCGTGTAAGAAAATGGCAGACTTTTCTGTTTAGAATCATTATATTGGAGTGCAGATTAAAGTGCTTAAATCCAGATTAATCATGATACATTATTGTTCCCAATACATGTGGAGCTCAATGGGAGGAGCTCACCAGTCCACTGTGTGGACAATTAGTTAAACAGTTCAAGAATTTGAGGTTTTTATAATCCATGGTACGTAACGCTAAAATACTCAGAGAATGCTGAGATATCTCTGTACAAAAGAAACAAGGACAAAATAAATACTAAGGGGTCATGATCTTTGATCTCGGAGGCAACATGGTATTAAATACAGATGAGATTGTGATATCAGTGCAAACAAGATTTAGGGAGAAAACTATTCCCAAAATTGTAAATAAACAAGCATAGTATTTTGATCATTAAAAGTTAATGCAATTTTGTGTAAAATGTAGAATATTTGTGACTTTGGCTCCTAAACTTTATCTTAAATTCCAAGTGTATTGTCACCATCTTCTGCCTAACTTTGTTGAAAGAGAAAAAAATTCAAACAAACAGAATATGAAAAAGGTTTTATTGTTTTATTGTTATGTCATGCTGACATTTACTTAAATTCTTGAATTTATGTATTCAACTTTTCTGATAATAAAAATACTTAACTAAATACTAAATATTTCTGTAAAGCTAAGAAGTTGTTTTTGATTTTAACTGTTGACCAGCAGCAGATGTAGCCAGACTGGATAACACATGTGGCCTGTGTACGCGACACACTCCCAAAAGCCTTACTGCAATGAGGCTGATTAGGATGATACCTCAGGGTGAGGGACCAGACGAGCGGATGGTGGAAATGTAATGATTGGTATTCAGCAACGCTACGCCACCTTTTAGTACATCTGCAAAACCAACAGCGCATGAATATTCACTGAGCAACTGTTAACACAGCACTGAGTGTGATTTTCTGCTGCACTTCATTAGGCTAATTGTCAACCCTCATTGCACTGTGGACTCGTCTAACAGTGGTTTCAGAACTCAATGAACTAATGCAAAGACTGCAGAGTCTTTCTGAGGAAAAAGGAGGGAATTGTTTGTGTGTGTACATTAGTGCATGTGTGTCCAAGGGTGGATGATGTAAAGCATGTGCTGTATAAGCACCACTTTTTACGTATGTAAGTCTGTGTACATGAAGTACGTGTGTGTGTCTCTCCGAGGGGACTGCAGACAGGAAGTCCTAATTCTCATCTTAACAAATTGTTTACAAGATGTTTATCTAAACTAATTTATGTTTAAGCTAAACATGGTAAGAGATTAATACACAAACATATGACTGCACATGACACATAAAGCTTTAGTGTTTGTCCACATGAACATAAGCAGACACATGTGCAGCTGATCACGAGCATGTGCATGTCCAGATCCAGAAAAGGAATCTATAATAAGCGCTGGAATGATGGTCAAGCCACATTGATTGATTTAGATCACTCATGTGTGGTCACATTAGAAGCATACTGCCACTTTTATGTTGCCCAGTTAGTCTGCCCTCGTAAAATGCTTATTTTCTCATAAAAAACCTCAGTATGTGGAAATGGGAAAATAACTCTATTATACTTCAAACTCGACTAAAATCTTGCTGTTGCATTTGATAAACCACCTCATTTAAAGGCAAAAAGACGTCAAAAACTCCACCAGTGATTGTTTACAAAGACTTTAGTTTCTGATTTATGAACACAAAATTGATATTGAATTATCGTTTTTGGAAAGCCACCGATGGATGGATGGATGGATGGATGGATGGATGGATGGATGGATGGATGGATGGATGGATGGATGGATGGATGGATG
>JBBBVU010000016.1:15491119-15507790 GCA_037177055.1 Atherinosoma microstoma
TGGATGGATGGATGGATGGATGGATGGATGGATGGATGGATGGATGGATGGATGGATGGATGGATGGATGGATGACATTTGTCCATACATGTAATATGTAGTGGCTTCACAGCCCATCCTTAGAATTTCTTCGATGATTTGCTTTGCGCTGGTTAGCATCGTGTCACATGTTGAGAGCTGTAACCAATCATTATTAAACCGTGTACTTCATGACAAGTGTAATTTTTTTCTAATTCTAGTCATGTACTTTTAAACATGTAAACCTAACCATGTGCATTCATTAACACAAATGTATGAATTCTAACCTAAACTATGAATTTTTAACTCCTAAATGTGACCATTAGTGAGTGGGATCGAAGTAGGAGGGCAAGTAATCGCAGAAGTAGAAAAATATAATGGCCTTGGAAAATGTTGCCCAGAATGGGATTTGAACCCGTGTTGAGTCAAGAGCAGCAGCTTTTGACATCTTTACATCATGAGCATTGACATTGTCACACCCTGAGAAGAGTGGAAACATTATAAACTATTATATCATTTTTGTCTGGTATCTTTCTGCAGGGGTGCATGGTGGTGTGGTGTTTAGCAATGTTAATGGTTTGCAATTAAAATCCTTATGGAGCAGTTTCTGGTGTGTGGACTCTTCCAGCTCTTATCACCTTTTTTTGGCCCAGCACCCGGTATTTCTCTTCCGGGATGTGTGTGTTTTTGGTTAGCAATGTTGCCTCACAGCATGAAGATCCATCATTCCAAACTTCATCTCAGGCTTATCTGGCTGGAGTTTGCATGTTCTCATGCAAGCATGGGTTCTCTCTGGGTACTCTGGTTTCCTCCCACATGCTTAATTGGTGTTTTGTAAATTCTCCCTGTGGTTATTTGTCTCTGTGTTGGCTCTGCAATGTAGCCTAGTTGTCATGTCCCCTGGGTCGCCCTGCCTCTCTTTCTTTCTCTCTCTCTCTCTCTCCATCTCCCTCTCTCTTCTTCTTACTCCTGTCTTTGTGGGTGTGGTTCTGAGGCAGCTCTGCCAATGAGTCCTTGCTTCTCCTGAACACACTGAGGAACGCTGCCACCTGTGCCCCATTGCTAAATCTTCCTGTGGATTTAAGGCTGGAGTTTTCCTCAGGATGACACCAGATTGTTTGTTTCTCCACATGTGGTATACATTTTGTGACTCAAACATTTAGCGGAGCCTGTTTCAGGTCCAGAGACCTCCCCACTCTTTCTGTTTAGATGCTCCTTGCCTTGCCTTATCTGCAGTACGGTGTCCCACTTTTGTATCCAGATCTGCCATACTGTATGATACTAGTAGCTGCTGGGATTGGCTGCAACCCTGCATTGGAATAAATAGAAATGATGGATGGAATAAAGTGGGCATTTTACAATCTGTCATGGGATCTTGGCATGTTGTATCAAGTTAGTGTCTGTGATGGCAAAATTATGATAGTGGTGTTGTACAAAGATGGTTTTATTCCTAACCATGACCTTTTCAAACCCCAGCTGAGTAGCTTTGACTTCATAAGCTTAGAAAAGTGACATTACCTGAACCCAACCAGGAAGTGGAAGAGGTCATGATTTTTGTAATTTGCTGTAGAACTTGTGTCCCCATTGTGTATACTCTCAACATCCATCCCCTCTCCTTCCTCTTAAAGAGGACTTTGTGGCTTGTTAAAGGAAGAACTTGAGAATGGGGCTTGCTATGATGTGAAAATGCTCAGTTGTATTTCCCTCCTGCTGGATGCGGGGGTGGTGGTTTAGGAGGACAGGCAATCGGTCATATTGAAAAACATTTTAGAAAACACGGCCTGTTTGGAGGTTTTTATTGGAGGGCTTGTTTCCTTGTGCTTGTTCTTTGCGTTGTCTGAGTGAGAAATAAAGTAAAAAATGTACTCGTCATTCTACTTTTCAACTGATTCCATACTTTCTCCTTTAACTCCATTTTCTTTCCAGTTAAGGAGAACAAAAACTTTCTTTAAGTGGATTTGTTGTCTTTATTTTTCACAAAATGTGTGTTTTTAGTTGCCTGCTGTTTGCATGTATCTTTCTAACTAAAGTAGAGTTCTGAAAAAATGGAAAAAATGCCCCCAAAAGAGAGAAGGGAAAAGATAAATAAAGGAATGTAAAATTAACATAAATTAGCAGTATTTTTAGGCAATATGTGCGCATTTCTAACAATATAGCTTTAACATACACATTTTCAAAGCATACAAGTTGGTAAGTTATGTTGTAACTGAAACATTTGACTGTTTCTTGGTGTCCATTTTGGTCTGTGGAGGAGTATTCCTCTTGAAAGTATAGCATCTGCAAACTGGAAATCCTTCTGTCAGTCTTGCTGGGGGTGTTATTCTTCAATATGCATGACATAAGCATAACATTTCTGAACATCACCTTCCCCACTGCAAGCTGCAGCTCAGCTGATGTCATTTGTGCTTCTTTTAGCAGAATTGTGACTCATCAGTTGAATTCCAACCTTGGGCTTTTCCCCAGGAACTTGTGCACAGATGTTCATGGCGAGACAGAAATTAGCAGCGTGACACTTAAAGTGACATAGATGCTAAATTGAAATTATGACTGCACAGTCCGTAAAATCAATATGAAGTTTTTCCTAATCTAACTATCAAAGCAATGTTTTAATGTAGTCATATAAAGCCCTTTTAGGCCCACTGGAATCCAAATGAAGCAGTGTTGAAAATTAAAATCCTCCCGGCTTTGTGTGCTTTGTGGATAATAGACTGCCATTAAAAGACCTGGGATTGTTCATCCATAATTTAAGTTTCTAAGCTATGTGTGTTGGTATTATTGAAGGCTTTCACGCTTTTCCTTGCAGCACCCTGCCTAATAAAATATGAATTTACTTCATCATCTTGCCTTTTTACTTATTAATGAAAGCTTTCTGCCTCGTTTGTATAAAACATTGTTTTTTTGTCTGAGAGTTATGTTACAACTGCATACTATTACAGAGATCAACATCTCAGTTAGATGCCTAATGAAAAGGCTAAATTAATGTAAATGTTGTAGCTTCTGACCACTGAGGAGTAATACTTGTATCTACAGACAATCATAAAGTTAATGAAGACCTTTTTAAAAGGTATAAATACTGTCAATATGCTGTGTCTCATAAAATTTATTGTACCATGGCAGCAGCAGCAGTTTCCTTTTTCCTTCCATTCCACCAAACTGGAAGTAATCGGCAGCATGTTAGAGAGCTGCAGAGGGATCTACGCACCTTATTGGAGCTCTAAAGGAAAAGCTCAAGTGGGAGGAAAAAATCTTGACAGAGCCTCATATAACCTTGTGGTCTAAATAATTCATAACATGGGCCAGTAACTGTGATGTTAAGTTTGATATGCTGTACCAGTGCTTTCAGGTGCAGAGATAGAAAAAGATGACTGAAAGAAGGAAGCTAAAAGAAGGAAATCAAGCCTAAAACAAACCATCACAGAAAATAGGAATCCAGCTTTGGAGAGTCTGATGTTTATCACGACATGTGGGGAAAGAATACTCACTGTTAGTTACTGTAAATGGCATCATGTGTCATTTCCAACAAACAGGGAAAAGATTCTTCAACAGAAGTAGAAAGTACCATGTGACCTGCAACATTTTATCATTTCATAAACCCTTTTTAAAGCAAGGCATGTTTATTTGTATAGTACATTTTACATACGACATCAGAAGCATTAAATTTGTGGATTAATGGTCATTGCAATGATAGCCCAAGTCAAATCTCCAATAAGTTATTTCACATTTCACTATGAGATTTCCTGGTATTTAAAAAAGAAAATACTTTGCGATTCAAGATTTGAATCAGGATGTGAAACTGGTGACACGGGTATATGTACTTTTGTGATAACTATTTGCATGATAAAATTTAAACATGTGACTCTAACAATGCTAGCACTCTGTAGCGTAAATGATACTGCACAGAAAACAGCGAGATTCCAGACTGTAGTGGAAACAGCTCAGTTCTCCAGGCGCCAGACAGCTCGGCTCCTCGATTCAGATGAAAGAGTTTATGAATGGACTCACGCAATCGCTTGAGTTTTCTGATTTGCTTACAAACACGCTAATGGACCCTGTTGGACACTCACAGATCTGTGTGTGTTTCGTAATATTGATGTGATCTCTAATTTTAAAAGAAGATTCTTAGGCTTGAAAACATACATGCTTTTACTTATAAATACGCATGATTATCATGGCTGTCTTGCGTATTTTGTGTCTGAAGCATTGTTTGTGTGTGTCCGCAGAAATTAACGTTATGTGTTTGCCAGCTGCAATACACAAGTAACCACTAGGGGCAGTGTAGGCACCGATTTCACCAGATGTAAGGTCACAAGAGCTGGAGAGAGCTCTGTACTATTCTAGAAGTTGACGTGGAAACATCCAAAATAAATAGAAACAAGTCTGCGACCATTATGCCAGTGCACGGGGAATATGATGGAGAAACAAGGGTGGGAACAGTTCTGATGGGGTGTTTTGGTCTATCAGTCATCAGATGCCTGAGTTGGCTGAACGATTTCGCAACCACCAATCTAATGAGACAAATTTTACTCAAAATAGTAACAATTAACAAGCCCCACTGTTGCTTAACCAAGTTTGTTGCTAGCTGCCAAGGCCTGGTAGCTGCAACCAGTAGCTAGTAAACGCAGGGTGACAGCAAGGCATTCTGGTGAACTGACAGGATCACAGTGTGTGAAATAAGTGGGCTAATGCAACTGAGCAACTCATCAAAAGTTCTAGCAGACATCCCAAAATATTGAAAATGTTTGTCTTTATCCATTTGCCGCATGGACAAAATGAGCGACAAATACTCGCCATTGTCACGGCAGGCTTGGTTTAGGGGTCTTACATAGCATCTTGAATGTATAACTGTGTTTCAAAGAAATCGCGAATGGCTCTTCCTCTCACCCATGGGGGATTCAACTTTCTCGGTGAGAGGTTTCAATTCCCTCACTTTCTCCGCAGTTTTGCGGAGCTTGATAAAACAAGATGAAGAGGTTCATGTTTAGGACTGATGGCTTTGACGACCTGGGGAAGAAGCTGTTCAGGAGTTTTAGATCTGCGTTCAGTATCTGGATGCAGGAACGTAAATGTAAATTCATGGACGAAATACAAAAAAATTCCCATTTTCATCTTGGTGGTGATGCATGAAGCACAGTGCATGGCATGCAAAGCAGAGAGCTGGACCTCATATCAATTCTCCAGAAAGACAAGTAAAAAAAAATTTTTTTTTGTGTCTTTATAAATTTGTATTAAATTATTGCTTTATAAAGGGACAAACACCAAACTGGAAGACATTTGGTCAAAATGTATCTGAAAGTGGACTGAATGCCACATTATTTTTTTTCACATTACTGCAATAACTTTGAATGTGGACACATTTTAATTTATCCACAAAGTCGTGATGCCACATAGGATACACTACTACAAATCTGGTGGCCCAATTGTAAACAGTGTGATATTATCCCAGTGAGGCTTTGTGAGGAGAATAAACTCAATGTTTTACACACTCTTGTTTGTCATATCAGCCATTAGCCTCATGTGCTCCTTCATGTGAGTTCTCTTGTCCTGCTGTGGGACATTTGGAACATTAACAAAGAGTTCATTATTTGTTAAGATGCTAAAGACAACATATCACTCCATGAAGCAACCACATCAATCTGCAGTATTAGGCTGGTTTTGCATACCACAGTGTGATGTCTATCTGTATACTTGTTTTTTGTTTGAGAGTTTGGCGTTACATGAAGGAATTATGACATAAATAAAGCACGTTGGTACACAGCTGTATTTGCTGAAAGTTCCAGTGTATAATATGCTTGGGGAACCACTGGCAGAGGTGTTGTATCTCCACAGAATCAGTGAAGATAAGAACTGTGTTGTAACTGCCTTTTTATGAGCCATTTATATCTACAGATAGTGGGGGTCAAGAAAACATGTTATGCAACAAGTTAACATATTTCCATGAGGTCTAAATGAAATGTGTGTGACATTTATTGATCAAAATGCAACAGATACTGTGATGTATGCATCATCTTGTTCATTTAGGTAATTAGGGCATGGTGTGACGCACACACTCCACTCCACTTCACCACTGCGGTTTTTAGGATTTCCTACTCTAAGATCAGTAGTATTCAATAACTCAAGACTCACGTAATTCTTGTTTGAGAGCATGCAGTAAACAGCCTGAGGGCTAATACTAACAGATTACACACAGAAAGTGCAGACGACTACATGCCAAATTGTGAAATACTTAACTGGCAAATTTACAACCTGATCTCACAAAAATACGTGAAATAAGCACAGAGTTATTTCCCTCCACTTATTTACGTCTTGGTGGCACGAAATTGTTCAAAATTACGTGTTGGGCCCACAAAAATGAGGGCAATGTAAAGTCAATGGGGAATTTTTTCGTGACATTTACACGACTTTCCTGGTTCCACAAAAAGGCTTCATTTTACGTTTCCGAATGCAGGGAAAAAGAGAGTTTTTGATGTTTCTATTTAATTTCACTACATTAACTGTGGTCAGGCCGTTCTCACAAATTGTTCATATTACTTCTAGCAAAATAATGCACGGATATTCGGACATACCTTATAAAATCCTGAGCACATCAGGGCTGATAAATTAATTGTGGGGCTCTGTCGTGTGGTATGCGGGACTTTTCTGGTTCTGAAACAACAAAAAAGGGCTGAATATGCTGGAAAAATAGTCCCTAACCCTATTCTAAATAGCCTATATTTATCGTTATTTCACATTTCTTTTTTTGTTTTTTACACAGCCTAATCAGATGATTTTGGATCAAGCGACATGCAATCTGTTTCGTTTATATGACTGTCATACACGCAGCATAGGCTACACGTTGCAGCGTTCATGGCAAAGATCTCGCGAGACCTAGAGAAACTTTGCAAATAATAAAAAAGACTGTTTAGCTTTTGTATTCAATAATCTAACATGTTTCAGGTCTATTGGGAAAGAGAAGTAGACTTCTCATGGTTGTTTTGGTCATAGTCACAGTTTAAATGTCTGCATTTCATGTCGGTTTCCTGAAAATGTGCCGTAATGCTGAGGATTTGAGCCCTGCACGCCGACTGGATTGCAGTCAGACAGGATCGGGAGCGATCGCATTGATTGTTCAGTGTACTACTTGTAAAAGTATATATAAAAAAGTGTATAAAAGGAAGATAACCAGGTTTTGTAGGAAATGATCTGATGACATAAGCAACACCTACATACAAATGAACGTCAGTAGAGAGCAAATCTTTAATATTGCACCACAGTTAAATCAGAAAAATTATGATAAATATTTTTAAGATATTTCCCAGCATATTCTGCCTTTTTTTGTTGTTTCTGAACCAGAAGGACTTCAGGATTTTATAAGATATGTGCAAATATCCGTGCATTATTTTGTGCAAAAAGTCACATGGACCATTAAATAAACATGGAAAACATTTTTTTTCCTGAATTCGAAAACGTAAAATGAAGCCTTTTGTGGAACCAGAAAAGTCGCGTGGACGTCACGAAAAAGTTCCCTATTAACTTTAATTTTTGTGGGCCCAGCAAGTAATTTTGAACAATTGGTGCCACCAACACGTAAATATAAATAACATTGTGTTTATTTAACGTATTTCTGTGAGATCGGGTGGCAAATTTATTATTAGATATTTATATTTTCCTTGTCTGGTGACAAACTGTTAGTCATGATGAGTTATATGTTGAATTCACCACAGGTTGTTAAAACACCGTTAAAACATACAGAGTAACATGATGAAATGGCCAGCTGGCCAGTTATGATTCAGTCAAAACTTGTGTAAATTTTCCTCCATCACATATCTGCTCCATGAACCCACAAACGTCAGTCCTGCTTTTTTAGAGGTTCTTAGAGGCTTATAAAGTTTAAACAGTGTTACAAATTAATTTTGTACTTGCAGGATCCAGTATAGTGCTGCTTTCAATCACACTGGGAAAACTGAATAATTCTAATTTGACCTGAGAGTGAGAGCAGAGAATAAAGAGAGAGAGAGAGATGCAAGAGAGGTAGAGAATATACTTGCTTTTTTACCTCATGTTATAGGCAAATGGATCCATTATGAATGTAATTGTTCACTAACTTGGTTGTATATAAACACAACACAATTACCCACAACAAAACAAAATAAGCCACAATACAACACAATTAGGAACAACACAATTAGATACAACACAATTAGCCACAACACTACATAATTTGCCACGACACTACACAATAAGTCACAACACTGCACAATTTGCCACAATTGTGGCTTATTGTATTCGTGTAGTAGTTTTTGTATTGCTGTGACACTTCTGGGCCACCGTACAAATTACGCATCAAAAATATGACATAACAATAAAAATCATTAACATAATTTTCAAACATGAGCACATTTTCTAAAGATTAGAGCCAAGATGCCTCTTAATAAATAAAGTGTAGCATTAATTTACTTGTCTGCCTGATTAGCACCAATCATTTGCAGTATGCTTCAAATAATGGGATCTGTCAAGATGTTGCAGCTTGTAACATTTAGCCACATTCATGTGTCTTTGTTTGGCAAACACTGAGCATGCATTATGCAAATAAGTTTCATGGTGATATCATTAAGTTAGGAAGGAAAAACTTGAAACTTAAATGAATCATTTCAGCCAAGAACAGTGTTTTCTGGAAGAAACCCATAAGGCAGAGTATGACCTTCGTAATGTTAATGTAAATATTTAGCAGCAGAAAATAGTTTTCAGCAGAAGTCTCATCACTGAAGTTCTAACAGATTACACAGTCTTTACCATCAATCTGTTTATTTACTTGCTGTGAAAGACTATTTTACTATAGAACTAAATCGTTAGAATGCTAACTTCAACATTCATTTAATCCTGTCAAGACATCCGTGTTAATATCCTGCTTCACAGTATATTTTCTGTCCTTTTACATCTCAGACTAGAAGTACTCATCCCTCTATGCTGGGGGAAATTGTGTAAAAGGTCCTTCATAATAGCTGTGTCCAACCTGGAGTAGGCATGAGAACATTCTCTCTGTCTGCATCCTAATGCTGCATTAAGAAACCAAGGCCCTAATTGATGCTAAATGACACATTTAATTACTCCTCCTAGATAAACAAGCCTCTCATTAGAGCAATAATTAGCCAGGTAATGAAACCCCTGTTTTTGGATGACTTTTCAATGACATAAATGATCTAAGAGAAGGAACAGATCAAGATAAAATGCTTAGGGAAAAAGAGGACATTTTTTAACAAAGGGCACGTAAGGGAAGTGTCTTTATTCTGCAGGGGATTTTTTTTAAATGTCTGTCTTAGAAAAGCAAATAGAAAGATCCAAAAATGAAAAATAAATCATAGAAACAAATAATTTGAAGTTCATGTTCAAGAAAATTTCAAACAGACCTTGTTCAGGCTAATATTTTACATTAGCCCCTTTTCGACCGAGCTGGTTCTAGTGCTGGTTCGGAGCCAGGGCCAGACTAAGCACCGGTTCTTTGGCTTTCGACCGCCTAAGCACCGGCTCCTGGCTCTAAAAACTGGTTCTATCCAGGCACCAACTCTTTGCTGGGCCAGAGTTGAGAACCGGTTCACGTAGCCCACATCAGCAGTTGGGGGGGAGGAGACCCAGTATTTCTTTTTTCCCCTCGGTCGTCTGCAGAAATCCAAAATAAATTGTGCCTGACCAGTTGGACAAACTTTGTCTTTGAGCAGCTGCAGAGGGATCCGGCTGCAGCCGCTACTAACATAGCATCGACCAGCTGGTCAAAATTGAAATTGAAGAAAGATTTCCGGGACCAGAATCGGGAGCTGGGATGCAGTGTTAACGGGCGAGGGGCGACCCCAAAAATCAGCATTTTAATTTATCCTCTGTATTCAGTTGCGTAAAGATGAAGTAATGACTCAGCACTGACCAGGCTCTTTCGGTGGAAAGCAAAACCGGTTCTTTGGAAGCACCGGAGTTGAACCAGCTAAGCACTGGCTCTAGCACCAGCACCAGTTCTTCTTTGGTGGAAATGGGCTAATCGAGAGGGGATTTTTTATTTTGCCATTCTCATTATACTGCTGGTGATCTCTCTAAATATACAGTATTATGGCTGGCCAAAATTGAGTAGGTCTATATTCGTCTGTTTTCTGTTATCTAAGATATATATTTATTGTAGTCCTTGATTTGAACTAGAGATGCACCGATCCGATATCTGGATCGGCTATTGCCTAATTAGCTGGATTGGATATCGGTTGAATAAGGGCCGATCCAGCATTCCGATCTAGTCATTTCTTTTTTTAAATTAATATCATACACAGCAATACAGTTACAGTGATCTAGTCACTTCAATTCTATGTTTGTAACGCCGGTTACACCGCCGAGCACGCACAGCAGCTAGCAAACACAGAGCAACATGGGGAAAGCTGATGCCTTCACTCGCATGGCATGGTATACGGTTCATTCAACAGTAGTATCGGATCAGTATCGGGTATCAGCCGATACGCTCAGCCCAGGTATTGGTGTCAGATTAGATTAAAAAAAACTGGATTGGTGCATCTCTAATTTGAACTAGTCTCTCTCATGCCTTAATGTGTCTTTACTCTTTACTACTCAATAACAAGTAATTTTGGAAACTGTTCTTCACTAGAAGCATAGAGAATTCTCCTTTCATCACTTGTGCGATGCTTTTCAGAGCTTGACTATTCACTATGTTCAAGCTGTTACAAACTGCTTTATATCCTTATATGATCCCAGGCTGACTCCACAACCTAACGCAGTGGTTTTATCTCCATCCATCCATCTATCCATCCATCCATCCCTCTGCTGCTCTGTTTGACAACAGATAATCCATTGTGGAAGAACTTCATACGAGTTGGTTAGCTACAGACTGACTCATCACATCAGGATTATTTCACAGTGCAGTTTTCTTTTCTTCCATTTTGATGTGTAACTGTGCAACTCAACTATCGCCCCACCTGGGTTTTTGATGACCACTATGTGAGAAAAGCACAGTTGCAATTTCCCCGTAGGATTAATAAAGTATTTTTAATTTTCATTTCAATTTTTCATTTCAATTTTTTTTCAATTTTCATTTTAGCTTATCAATAAAATGGGTGTGGGTTTTTTAAAGAAAATCTTTATATACTGTATGTCTTGTATATAAACAATTTTATATGTTTTTCTTCATTCTAAACATTTTCTATTTGTTCATTTCTTATGACAATTTATTTTTATTCATTTTATTCTCTCTTATTCTTTCCCTGAATATTTTTCTATTTTGGGTTTCTCATGAGGTTTTACCATGAAATTACATCTATACTGGAGCTCTATGAAGCTATAAAGCAACGTCTTCATCCAAAGAGAGAAGGTTTTTCAACTTTTCTTCAGAGGAAAAGAAGTTTGGTTAAAACTTTCTGAATGTTACTGAAGCTGTTTATGACGTTTCTGAAATGTTCTTTAAAAATATAAGAAGAAGGAACACAAACCAAGTATGCCTTTCTAATGAACTAAAACAGGGAACTCACTACTTAACAATTTTTACTGAAGACCAAACACTTTGGGCAAAAGGCTATTTACTATGTTCTATACAACAGGATATATACTGTTGTTTACAATACATTTAAATGAAAAATAATTGGTATTTATCTTTCAAATGTACCTATCAGCATTAAGTCTTCAGATACTAAATGTGACAAAACAAGAAGAGGCTGATTGAAAAGATATCTTAATCCTGTAAAACTGACAAAATATTGACACTTAAATTAGAAATTATTAAAATTAGCTCAGTTATTTATCATATCACTACATTTTCATCTTATAAAAGTTTAGAACACTTTGCAAACTAACCAGTTTCATGCTAACATCCAGACATACTTAGAATCTAATTATCTTTATGTAATAAACTGCATGTAAATGTTCAGGAGCCCAATACATTCTGTGCTGTTCCAACACAGCTGAGCTGGTAAAAAACGATGCCATCTCACTCCAGGATGTGTAATAACAACACCGGTCCACAGATTCTGAAAAAGCTGTTGTTTGGCTAAAATGTTAACTCCTCGTTCCATCTGAGGAGGTAGAACACATTTTTAAACATATTGATGTCACTAAAAGTGACGCTTTATGTGAAACATTATTGATCCTTAGAAGAAGGTTTATTTACACTTGCTTTGGATATTGAGCAACTATAGCATTTATTTCTTGTCATGATTATGACCATCTTTAGATGTAAGACCAATATTTTCTACCTCTTTAACTGCAGTTCCTCATCAAAAGGGTAAAAAATAATTCCTTCAGGATTTGTTTCTGTATTATGAGCAGCCCTTTTCACAAAAGCCTAAACATTCTGGTTATTTATTCATTTTCATAAAGGAAAATAGATTCCTGTAATTTTATAGCTGCAAAGTTAACAGTGATATCATACTTCAATATCCAAACAATCCTCTCCTTAGATAAAGCCAAAGACCTCATCTCGGCTTTAGTATTTCAGGGCAGCATTCTGTACACTTGTTTGATGCTACCTACCACAAGTTATACAAAGATTTATTTATCAAAGGGAATGCAGTCAATGCTGGGTGAAGAACGATTTAGGCTTTTTGCGCGTCCATGTTTGTGTCCCAAATTTACAAATGGTGAGCAATTGATTCCAAACCTCTGCAAGTAAAACTATTGATTTCTGTCAGTTTCAGTGTTTTCTAACAAGTTGACTCCTTTGAATTCACACAGTTTTCTCTCTCTCTAACTGTATTTCTGAAAGTCGATAGGACTCTGGGATTCAGAGTGACCAACAGTTCTGGAAGAATGTAGTTTGGGTGGCTCTGTCATTTTGTGTTTAGTTTTTTCTTTTCTCTTTTCTTTTAAGTCTTGTAGCATCTTCCACTGTTTCAATCAAAATCCTATTCATGATTTGACCTCATTTCAAAGCATTTCATAGCATTTTGATATACAGCATGACTAGATGCTTGTCTTGCGTGTGTGTGCAGCATTTCAGGTGTGTTAGCAAGCCTGTGCTTGTGGGTATGTTCTTTTTGTGGGAACACGGCCATGCACTAAGCCGTATCTTCAGTGCTCAGTGTATAGCAACCACTTAGCACATCACAGGTTGACCTCAAAAGGTCACAACACAGCATGTAACCATGGAGACAGCGTTGCCAGTAGAAAAATGAGCAAGGATGAGAGGTGGAAGCTAATCTAAAAAAAATCTGTGTTCAACAGAATGAACACACAAATATTGCCAGATACTTACAGAAGTCAGAAAAATGTTAATTTCATATCCACAGGTCGTTTGTGTCTTCTCCCTAAACTGCATGGTTCAGAGAGGACTTTTCTGTTTTTTCAGTCTCTTCTTTGTGATCTCAGAATTGGATCAGATTGATGTTGAGACAAAAACAGGAAGTAGACTAATTTTTCAGCCTTGCTTTGCAATGATTACATTACCATGGTTACAGCTAACTTTCAGCTTTAAAAGCCCTTATCCTTAATCCAAAGTTGCCGCACAGGGAAAAAAGTGTGCCTCTGGTCATGTTTAGAGATTAATTTAAAAATTCTGGATATGTGCTCTTATCAAAGCTGATAGACATTTTAACTTCCCAGGCATTTGCATAATTATTTTGCAAATAAATGACAGCAGTTGCATTGTGGCTCACCAGCTATCACACTGTTACATCAGTCCCTCCTCACTGCCTTCATCCTTTCATGAACCTATAAGGCTATTGATGCCATATTATTAAAGAAAAAAAAGAAGTTGTATAAAATTTAGTCTATCACAGGAAATACTGTCTTTGTCTCCAAATTACCTTTCAACCACAAGAACAAAACAGTGGACAACTGTAAACTGTTTTAAAGAGATGAACACCGGCTGATTAAACAGGAATTACAAGATTTCTTAAATAACAGAAGGTTTGCATTGAAATGAGCAAAATGGTTCATCTTAACGGATACTTTTTTCTTCAAAACAACCTGCTTTGAAAAGTCTTGCCTCTTTTTAGATCGCACTGGCTGTGAAACCTCCATAATCCATTTACATAAATCTGAGGATTTGTTACCTGATCCTGTTTCACTCTCTTTCCCTCTTCCAGAAAAGAACAAGAGAGCATGATCTATCTGTGTGTGTGTGTGCGTGTGTGTGTGCCGCTGATTACCAGGTAAGTGAGTCATGCTGTTAAATAGAACATCTGTTTGCCACATATCAGCTGTGAAAACAACAGCTGGCTAAACCCTAAAAAAATAGGCTAGAATGAGTGATAAACTTACGGAGGGTCACAAAGAAGAACTAGCTCCTGTAAATTTAAATAGTGGGCCTTCCCTGTCGTAGATTCACACACATTCTGTAATTATCTATAAGCAGGGAGGATTTTGTGATAGTCATTTCTCTCTGATAAATACAGATAAACTGCTAGCTGCCATATAATTAATGTCAAACAGATGTGGCAGCAAATCAGGACCATAGGAAGACATATTAAAACATAATCAGCTGAATGCATGATGGTTGCTGTAGCAATGGGACACTTTGCTCAGTGTTATAGAATACGCTCAACAGGATTGCATATGAAACACACTCCCTCAAGTGACAATATGCTCAAATGGAACATTGTTATTGAGACAACTGGGTGAAAGGATGTGACGCTTTTTGTTACGCTTTTCAAAAGTGAACACAACCTCCTTGAGAGCAGGTTTTGTGTTCAGTACTAGCTAGGTTAAAAGGGAGAGCCACCTTCGTGACATTGAAGACTTTAAGCTCAACTTACCTCACTAACCCATAAATCCTGCTAGTATACCCTCTCTTTTCATCCTGAGTGATACAGGTGGCTCGCAATCAGTACTCTATGTATAGAAGAGTCAAATGACGTGAAAATACTCTGTTTTGGTGGACAGAGAGAGGCTGAGAAATAAAACCTGGGTTGAAGAAAGCTGATACCCACTGTTGTGTTGCTCATTATCTATAACTGGTATTTAAGGATTTGTGCTTGACACTATATTATTGCTTCATATTAACTCTTTTTCTGTCTTTGATTAGTTTAAATTGATAAGCCATTAAAGTTCCATACCATCAAGATTCTAACATCAATAAAATGTCCCAATGTTGTGCATTGTATTAATACATTGAATAGAAACGCCTATTACATCGGCTCAGATTACTCCAGACAGAGAAAACTGAGATGTCTTTTTTTTTGTTTGTTTCCTCTGTGTGCATAGTTTCACACCAGAAGAATTACATTTCAATTTTGTTTTAAGGTGTTGGACAGTTTTTACTAAGAATTCACACTTTGAAACAAATAAATCCACCCAATTCCACAACAGAACTCATAACATGTACATTGGTACACAACATACATTTTGTAAATTTTTCTGAGCTTCAAAATCCTTACGTGAAATTGTATGACCAAAAATTGTAAAATTTAATTATTCAAGGTTCCGAAACCATTACATGGCTGCATTTTTCCTCCCTTATCGTTATGTGTCTACATTGTGCACTACATGGAACTGTCCCAGAAGTAGATTTGCATAGCTACCCATAGCTACTTTATGTTCAAAAGGAACATACATAGAGAACTGTCCAAGTTCAACCCAGTTCAAGCCCCATCCAACTCAATCCTGTTGAACGCTTTATTGCTTCACTGTCTCACGTGGTTGGTTAGGGTTAGGCATGAAAAATATATGGTTAGGTTGAAATATGAATGCATGCATACATACAAACATACTAGCTGGCATCATATAAACTGGACATTTCCCTGTACATTGTGAAACGTATCATTGGCTTTGATAGAATTTATTTAGTGGATATAGCTGTTGATTTCCATTTAAAGACAGGAAATTTGAGGTAAGTCAATGTTTACAACTTTGTACTTTTAGATTTGTTAATTTAATGATAGTTTAAATTACCCAGTAGTTTTCTTTTAACTAATATTAGCTTTAATAGAATATATATCATAGATATAACTTATCCACTTTATGAGGGATCATTTATATCCACTTTTTTTTTATCGATAATTCACTAAACAAAAAGAATTATAAGGATTTCCGTGAGAACTAAATTGTTTCAATCGTGAAACTAAAATGTACAAAAAAGTGTTTCTTTTAGTTTTCTTTTTATTGTCTTATTTCTCACTATTATATTTGAATGGCTCTGAAAACAGCTGTAATCAAGCCTCTATTAAAAAGAGACAATCTAGATAAGACACAAATGAACAACTACAGGCCAATCTCAAATCTTCCGTTTTTAAGTAAGATCATTGAAAAAGCCGTTTTTAATCAGCTAAATGACTTTCTAACCCGAAACAACTGCTATGATGTCTTCCAGTCAGGTTTTAGACAGAACCACGGTACTGAGACTGCTCTAGCCAAAGTCATAAATGACATATGTTTGAATACAGACAGTGGGCATATGTCTGTCTTAGTTTTACTGGACCTCAGTGCTGCATTTGATACGGTTGACCATCATATATTACTCAGACGACTAGAGACCTTGGTGGGCCTCTCTGGTACTGTATTAAACTGGTTCAAAACATACTTAGAGAATAGGAAGTTCTTCGTGTCAATAGGTAATTTTACATCTGAGCAGACAATAATTACATGTGGAGTTCCCCAAGGTTCCATCCTGGGGCCTCTTCTGTTCAACATCTACATGCTCCCATTGGCACAGGTAATAAAGAACAACAAAGTTAGTTACCATAGCTATGCAGACGACACACA
>JBBBVU010000016.1:15515655-15529046 GCA_037177055.1 Atherinosoma microstoma
TCTAGTCTACTAAAGATAAATGCATGGACAAGTTTTTCTAAATCCTGTGGAGACATCAGTTCTTTAATCCTTGATATATTCTTTAAGTGATAATAGGCTGACTTCACAACTGTCTTAATGTGACTACTGAAGTATAGGGTCATGTGTAAGCATTGTTACCTTTCTAGATCTTTGCAGCAGATGGTTTCTGGCTCAGTTGGCATTCTATCACATCTTAATCTTTGCTGTAGCGGCTCCTCATGCTGCTCACCTTTATATTCTAGATCTGATTCTGGCTCAAACCTGTAGAACTGGATTTGAGGTGATGTCATATTTAAAAAATTTGCATCTTTGTTAAAAGTTCTGATTTGTTTACAAGCTGCGGAAACCAGTTTTGAGCATTCACAACTCACCACCACTCATTTGCTGGTCCTCTAGGCAAGGCTTGAGGAATTCAACCTGTCAGAAGACATTTTAGTCAAATCCTCTTGTTTTCTCCCCCTGGAGAAAACTCTTCTTCTTTCTGAAATTATTTCAATCTACTTTGAGTTATGATAGTTTCTAAACTAAAGCTAATCTGGAGCAACTCAATATTAAGAATCAAATTAATGGAAATGATTGTGTTGGCTTCATTTAAAACTATTTACCGTACACCAGAAAGTTAAGTAAGGCAGAAGGGTACTTTATCAGAGTTGTGGAAGGGCATCCACAGCTGGATTTTGAAGTTTTAATGGACCACACCTACAGTCATCAAAAAAGAAATTATAAACTTTTTCAGTTCTTAGGTTTTATTCATCAGGAAATAATACTGAGAAAAAAGGATAATTTGATCATTTCAAAATCAGGTGAATATATACCATATTATCATTTACTTCATAAAAACTAGACCAAAATACAGAAGACGTTGTATGTATGTATGTATGTATGCATTCTCCATGATTCATTAGCTTGTAGATCCACCTTTTGCAATAACTTTTTATCAATATTATCAGTCTCTCACATCATTGTGGAATAATTCTGTCCTGCTCTTCTTTACATGTTGCTTCAATTCATTGAGGTTTTTCAGGTATTTGTTAATCCACTTCTTCTGGCACAACATTTCAGCAAGGTTTAGTTTTGCAGTTTTTTATTCTTTTCAGCCATTCTGTTGTTGTAACTTCCTAATCTTCTGCTATTTAGAGAAGTTGTCACAGTTGCTGATGATCACTTAATCAGCTGGATTTGATTGTCCACACCAGGCTGCTGTTGACCCTCTGAATTCCTACTTGTATGAAAAAACAGAGTGTAGAGTCTTTCATATAGTTAAGTAAAAAAAGTTAATTCATATGCTACCTTTCACAGATTAAAAAAACAAAAAGTGCTTTACAGTGATTTAAAAAAAAAAAAGCAATAGAATAATAAACATTTTTTTATAAAGACATAAAACACTAGAAGAACACAGATAGATACACTCATAAAAACCCTTGTTAAATAAAAAGCTTGCTTGAATTAAAAGATTCAACACAACATGAACATCTTAAAGAGAAAAGCAGTGTGTTCCAGAGTTCCTGGTCCTGAAGTGAGTGTGGAACTACCAGTAACCACTGACCTGAAGACTGAAGAGCAAAGGCTGGTAAGTCGCTACTTCTTATAGGCTACTGCTTTTGGAATTTTGTCTTTGTTATAAATTAAGAATGAGGTGTTACATGTTGATGTTTTTTTTTTCGTTTAAAGAGCTTTTGTTCTGTACTGCATCCTATCGATGGCTAATTGGGCATCCATCTTGCATCCTACTTGTACTGAGTTCTCGCCAGCCAATAAAAGACAGTCTTATCTTGACTCTTGTCTTGTCTCTTGCTCTGTCCCTTTTTTTCTTTCTTTCTTCCTCTGATCGTGTCTTCTTACATTTCTTTACTGAATCAGTCACAATTAAAAACGGCCAGTGAGTTTACATCCATATGCTAGCATGTGACACGGTGCATAAAGCGAAACTCGGCTGCAATGTCCCGGATGCGGTTTCTCAGCCCCGGGACGCCACTGGGCAGCAGTGGCCCCAGTAATGCACATGTCACGTGCCCATTCTCTATAGATGTAACTGTGCTATCAAACGAAGCCTGAACAGAGTTTTAAGGTCGGAAAGATATGTAATGTCTCTTTAAAGTTTTAGTTGACTATATTCTTTTAAAGCAAATGACTATGTGGAAAGAAGGCTTTGAATATAAAAATGCCTGTACTAAGTCAAGGATGTGAACTACTAAATGAAGCCTACGTGCAACTTGAATGAGAAAGGTCTTTTTCTTCAGCCCTCATTATCTCCTGTCTGGGTTTTTTATCCTGCTCTGCTTTGTTACTTCCACTTTGTCACTAAAGTTTTTCCATGCTGTCAAACTCACCTTATTCTTTACTCTGTCATCATAACTCTGATCTGCTTATGTTGCCGGCTACTTTTTGAACCAATAGATCTGGTCCATGTTCAACAGTTTTCTGTCGTATCACGTCCTCTCCAGGCCTATCCTACCCTGTCCATTCCCATTACTTCATCCATGTCACCATTATGCTGATATGGTGCATCACAGTCCAATAAGCAAATAGAGTGGTTTCACATTCCAAATAAATGAACAATTATGACAAGGACAATGCAGTTTAATGGCAAATATGTTACTGTTACGTGTTGCTGTTAATCAAATCTATAAAGCGTATTCAATGTTTCAATATCAAAACATATTTTCTTCTGGATCTAGAAATATTAATTTCCTAATCTATGATAGTTTCTTCTGGTGATGCAATATCAAAGAAATTGGTGTCCTATGTTACTGGAAATGATGTTTATATTAGGGAGCTTTTGGTCAGTAACATCTGAAGAGAAGATGACGGAGTGATGTTTGTTAGGTTAAGAGTCTCACAGAAGTTTATTAAACTGTGACAAACATTAAAATCTAAGTTTTTTTATGGTTGCCTCCTTTTGTGCTTGTGCATATGAAAAGAAGTGCCGGAAAATTTTCTAAAACTATTAAATAAAAACGAAAAAAATGATGATATCTTCACCTACTGCCTTCTTATTTGGTTCATAAATCAAGAATAACAAAGCAAATAAAATAGTCCTTTTTTTTTCTTACCAGTTGACAAATCCTGTCTGAAAAAAACATGCTGGACTTGCAAACATGGCCTTCAACTTAAAAAGATTACTTTCAATGTATGAATACATAAATTAATGATGATAAAGAAGATATAAGAATATTTTGATTTCATCACTTTCTTACATTTTGCGTGAGATCTGGGCTCAGATGGATAAAACTGTATGTGTATTTCTGACTAAAACTTGTTTGTTCACTAAAACTGAAAAGTGCATAATCATGCATTCTTTTCATCAGATTTATAAAGCCACAAACACACTTATTTTTTTTTTTATCATTAAATAAATTTCAATCATCATGAAACGTTGCACATGTGTAAAAATCCAACGTCCGCTCCTATAGTTAACCATGAATGGGGGCGGACACCCTCAGATTGTCATTTGCTCATATGAAGACATAATTTGAGCTAAAACTATACAGCATCATAATAAAAGCAACAGTAAAAAGTCCAGATTTATAAAATAAATACATGAAACACTCACCAGTGAAGCAGAGAAGCAGGAAATCTGTTTTATTGGTTGGTTTCAGTTCAGTAATCATCAACAGAACAAAAAACACTGAATTAAAAAACACATTTTAAAAACAAAACAAAAAACAAACAATTAGAAGCTTTTTGCACAAAACCAAGATAAGGGATTAAGCCGGGATATCTTGGTCATCCTGGCTCAACTCTTCCGTGATCTGGGGCCTGTTCCAGAAAGCAGGTTATGCTGAAAAACTCCCAAGTATGTTAACCCTGAGGTGGGGGAAACTTTGGGTTTTCCGTTCCAGAAAGAGAGGACAGTCTTACCAGGAATCTGTTACCATGGTAACTAGATCTCCTAGCTAGCAGGTTCACCATAAAGAAACCCTGAGTTTCTACTTGTCTCTTCCCACCTGATATAGATCTCAGACATGGGTTGTTGTTCCAACGTGATTCCAGAGATTTGGAAGCTGAATTAAAACACAGTGATTTACGTAGGGAGAGGCTCTTGAACTCGAACAGATGTGTTATCATTTCCTGATCAACATTTCATCAAACGTTACTGTTTTGCAATCGCTCAAATTCCTTCGTCCGTACATATCCAACATGACACATGAGTTGGCGTCACAGAAAGATATGTACTTTGTAATGTGATACTGTTAAAAAATGGGACCTTATCACTGGCAACACAGAGCATTTTAGAAAGACAATGGTGGAACGTCCTCCCACATGTCTGAAATCATAATTCCATAAATGTGTGATGGGCAGGTAGATATATACTGTCTGCCTCTCTATATCTCAGACGGTGTCTCCTCACTATCCTCTTCCTGCTCCCATGATGAAAGAGATTAGTCTTAGACTATCTATCTAGAAAATCCAGATGTTAAGCAAGAGGACATGAGATGAAACAGCATTTAATGGGGGCTTAAATCACTAGATATAGAAAAAGCCACTGAATATTTTTGTGTATGGAATGTGAAATAGACATAAATGAAAATACAATTGTGGTCTAGTACAATACATGACCTTACTAAAAGATGTCTTTCATTTTCAGTTGCCTGTGTTTTCATTCAACCTACATGAAATACATTTTTTATTCTATCCACCAATATCTTAACCCATATGCTTGAATAAAAACTGAAATGAATTGAAACTGAATTGAAAAGCTCAATTTTATGTCTAACTGGGACATTTTCCTGTAACTATGTAGTTTTCCTAGACCTAACCAAAAAGTGAATAAGAGACAGTGTAAAAAAAAACATGAGACTAAAAAGAGATTGAGAACAAAACAAAGTGAGAAATCATTAAATTCCAAATGTTTTACAGCTTATTCCACTGCCAGCCCTACAACCTCCTTGTTTGCTGGTTGACACTGATGGGTGTTGTTGGAACCTTTGCTGAGAAAAATTGAGATTACTAAAGTCTGTGGTTTCTAGAAATGTATACAGCATAATTTCATTGGGTCCTTTGAGGAAAATCTGCAACATTATGTTATAAGTCAGCTACCATATTTGTCTGAGGCAGTATTAGAAATTATTGCATTCCTTAAATCTATGTAGTCAGATTATCACACAGACTTTTTATAACTTGAATGATTCTAATTCATAATCATAATTCAGGTTGGTTTTAACTTCTTTTTTTTTGTGGATTAAGCTCATACACTATTTATTGGTGTATATTTTCCCCAGGCTTTAGGCCCACAGTAGGCTAAAATAAAACTGGTAAGTAAAAAAAAGTTCTCATGTGGAGAAACTAGTCAAGCCAGAAAATAAAATTTTCAGCACTGGGACTGGAGGTCTGGGAAAAGAAATAGCTAAAAGCTGGTAAATCCAGCTGGAGATGGTTAACCAGCCTGCTGTGCAGCTACTTTGTTGTCAGCTAATTGCTGTTTGTAAGGCTGATCTCTTCTAAAGCCTTGTTTTGCAGCTAATAGATTGTATTGCCTTGTCAGCAGTTAAATCCAAAGGTCACTGCGGTCAGTGGACTTAAATGTTGGACTCATGTTTTCCTTTATACAAAATACATACTTGTACCAAGGATCTAAATCTTTTTCATTTTACTCATTACTAAATCAGTTTTCAGTGGTGGAGACTTCCACCATAAAAAAAAATGAGTGGCAGAATAAAGTCAGGGACATTTTCACTTTCTCTAAATGTTAAAATTCAACAATTAATTTTTATGATCATAGAAAAGATAACCCATTACATGGTGAGTAATTTTACTAAATAATCAAGACCTTTTTGGTGTGGTGATAATGAATATGCACTCAACTAAATCAGGTCTAGATGTGATGATGTGACCCAGTATCACAACTGTCACACACTTATTTCTGGGTCATTCCACTCAGGTGGAACCTCTTTATGTGAAAATGGCCGACGAACCAGATACCAGGATGACAAATTCCCCACTATTGCAATCCCATCAATCTTAAATATGTGTCTGTGGTTGTATGTGTATGTGTGTGTATCCATGTGTGTCTGACACAATCTCTTTCTGCAGTTTTGTAAAGCACTTTTGGCTAATTTAATCTGTATGAAAAGTGCTATAGAAATAAAGCTTTGATTGATTGATTGATTGATTGATCGATTGAGATGTGAATTGCTTAAAAAAAGAAGGGAAGTTGGAATGACTAAATAAAATCTGAATATTCAATGAATGACAGGAAAACGGGGGAACAGAGGACAGGAGTTCACCATATTGCATCAGATGAGATAAACGAAATGATGTAATATTGCACCATTTATTACTTGAAGTTTTCATTCTCAGTATGAGTCAGGATGACTGCTGGTAAACTTCTCATTTTGTTTTCCTTTTCCTTTTTGACTGAACTGAAGCTTCTGATCACAAAACGTTCATGTAAATGTTTTGAAGGCTCATTTTGGAATATTTTGCATGCTTCTTGTTAATCTGATGTTACCTGATATTTCAAAGTATTAGAAGTTGACTCCAGCAAAGACATACTGGTCATAAGTATATTCTTATTGTTAAAGCTTAAATTGTGTCCTCTAGCTCTGGAATGGCCCTAAAACTATTCACAACATCAGTTTCACCTCAATAAAATAGATTGAACCTCCTGTATGCATAGAGATAGGTGTGTAAGCGTGATATGATCACTAACTGGGTTAAGTATGCTCTCTGGTTAGTTACACAAACACATTAATTTAAATAACACTCCTTAATTTTTTTAATAAATGTTTTAGAAAAATGTGAATAAATCTACCGTTTTGTTTATTCAAGCATATCTTAAAGCTTCTATAAAATACTCTACTTAGTTGATTCTAAAATTAGACGTGACTGATTTATACTTATCCCCTTTGAATAGTCTTCTCATGCACTAATTATGTCAAAGTGGAAATCTATTTCAAAGGATTCTCTGACTGCTTCTGTACAGATTGGACAACACAAATGTCACACAAAGAAATGACTTGTTTGGACTGTGTTGCGAAAACATTTTTTTGCCTTGTCATTTTCTTCCTTCCTCCTTTACAAGTTTCCATCTAGCTTAAGGTTTCCCCGCATCTCAGATAAGGAAAACCACTGGGTGTTAACTACCTGTTCACCTTTGAATAAGCAATCGTTGTTTCCTTTCTGTTCTTCCGTCTGAAAAGAAAGTCTTCCTTCCTCACTGTTTCCTGTTTGACACAACTGTGTTGGGTAAGTATTGCTGTGTGAATGTCACTGTTGGGATTTTGGGGGAATGTAAAGAGTCAAGCAAAACAGGGTAACAGGAAAATGCCTTATATTGTCAATTCAGTCAATAAATATATTATATTCACAATAGAACATAGAAAATGTACCAAATGGACCATGTGTTGAAAGTGAGGTATTTCCCTATTTTACAAGGATGAAAATATGAGCTCATCTTGAATTTCATGGCAGTAACATGTCTCAAACAAAGTTGGGATGGTTCAGCAAAAGGCTGAAAAAGTAAGTGATACTGAAAGGGAATCACTGAAGTATCATTTTGCAACTAGTAAGGTTAATTAGTAATAAGTCACTATAAAATGACTGTAAAAAGAGCACCTTAGAGAGGAAGAGTCTCTCAGAAGTAAATGTGGGCAGAAGTTTAAGTCTGTTTCAAACACATAAAAAACTTAGAAATGTTATTCAACATGAAAATATGAATATATTGTCATCTATAGTACATAATATATAAAATATTCAGAGAAAAATCCGTTTTGGGTGGCCATGGTCTTAGAGCTCTGCAGGGTTCTGTCCAGGACGTCACTCAGAAACACTTCCAGGCCATCCAAAAATGCAGGTTAATGCTCTTTCATGCAAAGAAGAAGTCATATCTAAACATGATCCTAAACATGTTCTCCAAAAATAAGAACTGAAAGTAAAAAAGTCTTCTGTGGTCAGATGAATTAAACTTTAACTTTCTCATTGTAAGTCATGGAAGTCTCATCCTGCAGACTAAAGAGGAAAGGGAACATATGGATTGTTATCAAGACTCTGTTAAAAAACCTGTTTCTCAAAAACATAATGTGCACAGTGTTAAAGGAAAGGTCCATTTGAACATATTTTCATGAAAAAAAAACAACAAAAAAAACCCCAGAATAAGTTACCAGGTATTACATGTTTTTTATTCGCTTTCCAAGTCAGTCAACAGATTTTGAAACAGTGTAGTTGCTTATTAAGTAATTTTCTTTGGGTTGAACTTTGATATCAAAGGCGTCTTTTGGGCCAGGATGGGATTCATAAACCTTATAAAGATACTTACAAATGAATTACAATGCCAAAAAAGAAAGATAAAAAGAAAAAAACAAGTGTTATTAAGTGTAACTATTGAGTCAATATGAATTTAAGCTGAAGAATAAATAAAAAAAAGTAGTAAGGAACAAACCTTACTCAGACAGAAAATTAAACGCATGCAAAGACGAGGATGACATTTAAGATCGTTATGAAAAGAGGGCTACAGATGCACTGCATTTCCCTGCTGCCCTGTTACAAATCAGAGCTTTGGACAAAAGAATGTAAACCTACCAGAAGCTTGGACAAAGTCTGGTAAGCAATGAGCGTGCAAGGTTAGAGATTTTGGCAGAGAGAAACTTTAAAACAAAATCTGATTCCAGTGTGTAACATGATGGACTTTTCTGCACTCTCTAACCGTTTACTATCATTGTCCTCAATGGCAACTAATCAGTTTGGAAATTTGACCATTTTGATAATATGATAACAGGATTCAAATGATATGACACATGGGAAATTGCCATATAGGTAGGTCATGTAAACCAGTTAGGCATTAAAATGACAAATGGCAGGACTTGTCTTTATAAACAGAAAATGTGCTCAAGCTACATGCAGCTGATATTTATTAACCTATATGTTCAAATGGCAAAACAGCACAGTTATTCACTAACCCAGGGCCATTTTTTGCTCTTCAAAGATTCATTTTACTTGCAGATTCGTTGAGATATCTGCTGATGCTGTCAAAGTAGATGACTGGAGATATTTTCTGGTCTTCAAAGCATCTGAGTCAGATCCCAGTATTGTGTCTTCCAATGATGATGCTTTCACTCCCCTTTGAAATGTTCACAAAAACAAAGTGTTAGGATACTGTTTTCGAGAATGTGTTGCTTCAAAACTTCTAAAAACTTATTTTCATCACTGCAAGCATGCCAAACAACATTTCCTTCACTTTCATCTGGTGCTTCAGACTCTCAGCAGATAAAAGCAAAGAGCTGCAGCTTCTGCATTATCATATTGCACTGGTTTAAATTACAAACTTTAGCAGTGCTTCCCCCCCAAAGATAAATATGAGACTCAAACTTCCCCCTTCATTTGGTCCCAACACATGTGAGTTTACTCATTAAATATTCAGAAGTAGTTATCTCGACAGCAGCATGTTGACTGAAACTAGTGACATTTAATGTGCCGCATTATAAAACCACAGTAACATACTTTTCATAAAATCCCAGTTGCAGATAGATGCACATGGAGCACGGCACGTCCAATGTTTTTATTATTCATTGGTAAGTAGGATCACCCATTGTCACTCGGCATTAAAACTCACAGTGTTCCCTGTGATGTTTTGAGAACAGTGTGGTTTTCTCAGGCCCTGGGGAGCTCCTACCTCTATCCAGCCACACTGTTAATGAGACATCTACATGCCCAGGACACATTCTGCTCCTTCTAATCGGAGGATGAGAATGGAAGGCCACACCTGCCACCCCCTCCCAGCCCCCCTCGCCCCCCTGCTCCTTTACCTTTCTTCTGGCTGTTGGTTCAGGCCAGGCCATACATTTCTTTTAGGTGTCTGCCTGGACTGTTCACTTCCCTCTCGTCATCTTTACACTGAGCAGACATTATTTACATTGGTATTTCCTCTTGTCCACTGGAAGGATTTTCTAACTTAAAGCCTTTTAAGGAGAAAATGACCAACTCATAGGGTCCCTCAAAAGTGCTTTTTGAAGCACACTGATATGTTACTTAAGTGCAAATGTTTTGCATATTATTGACAATAAGCATTTCAGTTATACCCATTTTTCTCAGCATGTGATCATATGTCCCCTTTTTAGTGTGACCGTATACCCCTCTCTCACTTATTCAATAAGACAGATTGTCTCAGAGAAGGGGCCCTCGGGTAGAAACCATATCTATCAGCTGCTTATCTATGTAGGGAGTTCCCATGTTTAAGATTAGCTATCGAGTTGAGGCTTCAAGTTTCCAGAGTGGTGCTCGCTGGTAACCTGCCCTTTGACCCCTCATTCTATGCTCTCACAAAAAAAGCAAAGCGAGCTCACTAATTCTAACTTCACTTTGTTCAAAACAGAACGAGGGCTGGCCTGAGGAGTGACTGATCTCCGAGATAAAAAAGAAAAGGGGAAAAAAAGTGCTCAAGTGACCTCTGTTAGGAGATCATCTTTGGAGTTTACATAATGGGGGTGTGGTTTAACTTATCAACTGGTTGTCTGTCAAGTCTGGCTTTCTCTTCTCTTCAGCTGCTGTTTGCTGCTTGGCTCTCGATCACAGTGTGATTTTTAGAAGCTGCAGGCATTTATACCAGTTTAGTAAAAAGTACACTGAATCAATGAAGATGTAGATTTATCAAAAGGGGTCACAATGAGTTAGTTTCACGTCTCACATTGTGTGTATTATGTCAATCTGCTTTAGTACGGATAATGCAGCTCAAAATCTATCTGCTGTGATATGTAAATATTTGGGTCAAACTCATCTCTGACTGGTGTTATTTTCTATTCGGGAGACAGCATTAAGATGAAAACAGGCGTAACTAATTCAAACTACACGATCTCACCTTGGTCTCCCTGGTCTTTGCTGATAACTTGAGCCTAAACAGATCCCCAAACGGGACACTTCTAGTTTGGTTGCAGAACTGAACCTGGGTTAAGACACTCTGTCTCCGCAATCCTATGCTTGGAGGTTAGAGGTGACTCACTTTGACAGATTCCCCAGCAGAGAGTTTCAGTGGGTAAAGGGGCGTTCACCGCCAAGTGTCAAACTAACAGCTACATCAAGCTGTTCCTGACAGACGAAGGAAAAGAGGAAGACTCAAAATAAAAGAAAAACGTGTATGTCGGATTAATAATAACTACAATATATGAAGAAAACTGGTGCTTGAAGTCAGAATTTGTTAAAACGGGACACTAAAACTAGTGTTTTTTTCATCAGAAGACTAATGTTTCTAGGCTCATTATGACTGGTTTAAAGTTACCGTAAGTTTATTTTGCAAAGCGGAAGCGGAAGCAGAGCCGATGCTTCATCTGGCTTTACACGGTTTCGTTAACCGCTCGCCCTGTCTGAGTTTGCAGCTGAGTGCGCCAGAGCGCCGTGGTTGCGTTATATAACTTTAATGTACTCACGGGTTTAACGGCGCAAAAAAAAAAAAAAAAAAAAAAAAAGGCCGCCGCAGACTTAACGATTCGTTGCGGATTAATTCCGAAGCCTGTCAGCAACTTACCGATCGATCACTTTTTCTTTTTGTTTTTCCTCCCTCTCTTCCTGCCAACGCGCATTAAAAGTTGTCGACGGATCTGCGAAACAGCGCACACGGTGGAAGTCGCGAGCGCCAGCAGCGGCGGTGTTGATCTTATTAGTTAGAAAATATTGCGGGGAATGTTTTCCGGCTGCAAAGGGAGAGACGCGACGACAGTTTCAGCTTTTTCACCACACAACATCAGAGCAAGAAGCGGGGCTCATTGGAGACCTTGACTGAGTGGACGTTGCGTTTATTTCTCACATTTTGTCTCCCCCAACTTGGACTGATAAGAGATGACCTAACCGGTGGAGTGTTTTTTTCTTTGTATCACTACAGGTACGGACTTATTTCAGACGTAGCTACTTACCTTACTGTTACACTACTGTAAGCATATTGAGAGAGGAGAAAAGAAAGAATGAAAGAAAGAAAAACAAACTGGTGGGTGCGCTGAGTAGGCCGACGACGAGCGTCCCCGGTGCGTGAGAAGCGCGCTGACAGCCTTGCACCGTGTGGCACAGTGAAAAAAATATCCCCAGCGGCGCTCAGAAACCTCGTCTCAGTTGGTTATTAGTAAACAGGAGACAAACTTCACTGCTGTTTTGGGCTTTTCATGCAGTTGGCGTGTAATCCCGTGCAGTTTCCCATCCTTGCCAACAGGTTGCACTAATTCTGTAATAGCCGTGCTGGTTCGTGGAAAAGTACAGTGCAGAAAAGTCAAGAAACTTTTAACTTTTTCAACCGCAAGCTTCCTTTGTTCTTCAAAAAATTTACAAGCGCAACTTAAATTGTAAGAAATTGTGATTTCAATCTGTAGAGCTATCATTAATGTTTTGTGGGCGGGGAAAAGTGGAACAAGCCCCTCTTTTTTCCTCCAACAGGGATTGCGATAAAGAATACCTACAGTTTAATCTAGTAAAGAAACCAAGAAGCGTAGTTATAGATTTTGCAAATGAGGATACGTGCTTTAAATCGCTGCCCATATACAGTAGCACCACATGCAAACTGCAGTGCTTTGTAAACAGACCTGATCGATTATCAGTACAAGGCAATAACGTCGGAAATGTATTATTATAGGGTTCTATTTTAGGTTACAGCGTATCAAATGGGCAAAACAGACTTAAAGATACGTTTAATTCAAGTGTTGTAATAATTTCTTATTTTTTAGTGGTAATTCTGTAGCTTGTTTGCTTAGGTAGGAGAGTTTCTACTGGGTTGTTAATCTGCTTTTCCTTGCAGATTGCGATAGACAGTGGTCACTGCCTGTAGCAAATACCTAGAGGCCTCAGAGTAGGTTAATCTCATTTGACAGATGCATGTTGTTGCACACATGCTTACTGTATGGGGGACCATCAGCAGCACTGTTTGCAACGCGAGTTATGCTTGGGCATGTCTTGCAAGTTTTGACTGTTCAGCAAGGAAGAGGGCACAGTTCAAAGAAAAGAACATGAACTATTAAAAGTATTAGTCATTTCTGTTATGTAATAGCTCTGGTCCTATCATGTACTTTTACTGTGGATGGTTTGGGCCGTAGGAGCCTTTGCCATCTTGTTTCAGTGTGGGTGTAACAGGAGAAAGATTGGTTTGCTGATCTGCTGTAATTTCTTCAAAAACAAAGATAAATGGATAAATGAAGGGTATCAGCAGAGGCACAGCTGCAGATTGCTCTTTTGAACTGTGCTGTGACACATTTTAATGCAGACGTTGACACCTGTTGATTTCAGTGATCAGCATTTCATCTTCTCCTGGCTACTGCATAGCCTATCCAACGGTTAAGACTTTTACAACCAGACTAGGGCAAGATTCTGCACTTTTAATTTTTCATTTCAATTATATATTTTATTACATATTTTTATTACATAGTACTTTATTTGTTTTTATACTGCTGCTGAGTTGTTAC
>JBBBVU010000016.1:15529146-15545129 GCA_037177055.1 Atherinosoma microstoma
TATCTATCTATCTATCTATCTATCTATCTATCTATCTATCTATCTATCTATCTATCTATCTATCTATCTATCTTTATGATCTTTGCTTTAATGCTCGCTTTGATTTGGATTTGATTCACCCTCTTTGTCCTTGCTGTCATTTTCAGGATGAAGAAATGGATCAGGGTGGACTAAAGCTCAATGGCAATCCAGATGACAGCCTGACATTTGGGGAGAAAGCACCTGAAGTAGGTAGAGTTTTAGGTGGCACACCCGGTTTACCACTCCAGACTGCAATGCATCTGCCTGGCTCCGGATCTTTGCCCCAGAGTACAGTTTCCCCAAACAGACGGGGTGGAATCAAAGACCAGTGTGATGGAGTCCTCTTTGAATCCCCTCAGCGTCATGTCCTGTGTGAGGGGTCCGATGTTAAGGAGGATACAATGATCAGAATGCAGAAACAAGAACAGGAGAACGATGAATTCGGAGTGGGGGACAGCTCGTTGAACCAGAGTATTACTAATCTTGACCATACGTCCACCTCTGTCATTAACACCTCAGTCACATCCATCCTGGCCAACCTCCCATTGCCCGACCTTTTTCCCCAGCCCATTAAGCAGGAGGGGATATTCTCCCAGGGCAAAGACTTGGGAACATGCAGTGGACAAACAGGCATTGGCCCATGTGATCTGGATGAAAACAGCAGTCGTATGATTGATGAGTCCGAGATTTGGCAAAACCTGGACCTTACAAGTTCTCTACCTGAAATCAGTGCTTTTGAGTTGGATTCGGAGGTGGCACATTTGGATAACATTCTACAAGAAAGCGGCAGCAGTGGTGGCATTCCTCTCCCCGGCTTGCTAAAGGAAACAAAGTCTTTCATCAGCAATGGAGGGAACTGTACCAGTGTTAATGGCTCGGGCAATCAGCTTCACCCAATACACCAGCAGCCCCCTCACCCCTTAGCTCAGCACCAGCAACATCAGCTTCAGCATCAGCAGACTCCATCAATTCTCTCCAGTGTCGTCATCAAGGAGGAGAAGGATCCTGACTTCATCCACATCCGTACTCCTGGTGTGGTCAAGCAGGAAAAGCAGGACAGTGCTAGTTACTGCCAGTCGCAGTGTCTCCAGAGCGGCATGAGCTCCATGTCCTCTCCTATGGGTGTCGGTGCAGACCCTGGCTACCACTACAGAGCCAATCCACCATCTACACTGGGCATGCAAGACCAGAAGCCCTTTGGCATATTCTCAAACCTGCTACCAATGGGGGAGAACTGGATGGGCGGGGGGAGGTATGGAGAGTCATCTGGGATACAGAATGGCAATGATGAACTCACTTCTAGCTCAGCTTTGGCTAATTTTCCCGTCAGCTTCTCCAGGTAGGTCTCTTGAGGGATTACTCCTCCCCTTTCCTTTCCTTTCTGTTTGCTTTTGTCTTTATGGGAGACTTGGTGTTTGCTCTCATTCTCACCATGATTGTCTTTGGATGCATGTGCTTGATGGTATTTGCTGTATTTCAAATGAAATTAAGAGAAGTTGATGAGGAGTACGCTGCTGCCTTAGTGCTCACTTTGGCTTAGATGCACTACTTCTAAGCATGCGATTTGATAGTTTCAGAAGTGTACATTTTACAGCTGAGGTAAAGGTCTTTTTGAAAAGGTTTGGTTTAAGGTGTTTCTTTTGCACAGCTGTCTCTGAAACCACAAGAATATCCGTGCAGGTCTCAGATCAAATTGGCATCTGAGAGGGCAGCTCAGGTCCCTGCAGAATGATTGGGAACGCAGTCTGTGTGTTTCACAGCGTGTGAGCTTGACTCGAGCGCTGCAGAAACTTCTTCTTCAGTCTGCAGAAAGGTGCTTAGGTGGTGGTGGTGGTGTGTGTTTGTGACTTTCTTTAGAAGAAAAAGAAGTTTTCACACCACTACAGCGGAGGGCATCTGGTGCTCATCACCTCCACATGGCAGACACAGTAGGGCGCACATTCTTTCAATTTATCCTACTTTGTATCACATTTTAGGAATATACTGTATGTCATGGGTTAACTCTAGGAATGATTCCTCCTTTGTCGTGGATTTTGTTATTAAAAAGGTGTTGAAATAGCTGAAGAGTTACCAGATTACAAGGTGGCAGGGGGGAAAATAATGTCTCTGAATAAGGAAGTGAAGTAATAAGTTGCACTAAGGAAACCTGATGTTTTTCAGTTTCAGTTTGGTGAAAACCATTAAGCGATAGGACTTTTTTTTTCTCTTTGGTTGCTCATGTATTTTTTTAACTGCTGTGAAATTCTTTTGCAACACATTAACTCATTAGTAATCTGTCCAAGCTCCACCCATGTGGCATCTATCCAAAACGATGCTGTTCAAACCGTGCTTTTTAGAAAGACTTCACAGTTGCGTAAATGTTTCATCCAACAGGAAGTGATTCATTGGAAAAACACATTATGTGCATTTGTAAGGATACTGAGTGGTTATGTTGAAGGCGAAGGAGGCGAGGCCTGTGAGAAAGGTGTATACGTGCAGCTCGGTGAGAAGTTTCTGGTGGAAACGCCTCGCTTCAGCCTGGAAGTCCTATCTAATAACTGAACGAGCTCCGAGGTGCAACGTTGAAAGAGAGAGATTTATTTGAACGTTTTTATGGGTCCCTGCGTGAACGTGGGTTGAAAAGACAGATCATAAGATGGTGTTTGATTAATGCAGGGTAATAATGTGAGTCAGCACTGAGGTGTTTGGCTCAGCCTGGTTTGTAAACAAGTGATAGATGAACATGGGGATTCAGCTACTATTGGCCGCTGGCTGTCAGACTGATATGCTCCTCCCAGGCTGTTTCACCGTTAATCACTGCTCTGTGTCATGGTCAATATGTGCAAACCGTGATTTCCTTGTACCTTTTCTAAAGCCTTGACTATAGCAAGCTTTACTGCCAAACACAGCCATAGTGCTGGTGTCTGACCTCCTGGTATGTTGATCTTTATTGCACCAACATGGTATACGATTTCATGCTGCAGTCCCTGATGCATGACACGGCAAATGATGAAAAATGCATTTGAGATGTATCAAACAAGCATAGTTGGGCGGCAGGTTTGTATGTTAATTGCTTGATTATTATTCTCTCAAATGATCAACATGTTCTACATTTTAATTTATGAGTAAACAACTTTATATTACTGTCATCACAGATTAGTTTAAATACAATTTAGCATAAGGAGGATTTGTTTGAGACGATGCCATTACTCCACTTCTTCTGCTGCTTGTCTTATTTCTAGTCAGAATGTCTTTGATTGATATTGCTCATTTTGATGTGCAGTGTTGATACATTTTGGATAGATCACGCAACATTTAGTCGTTCTTTTTATTTTTTGTTGTGTAAAAGTCCAATTAAAAATAATTTATTTATCCCAAAGGGAAATGGTAAAAGTCATTAATTGTGATGCCGTAAACTAGCGAAGGAAAACACAGAGGTCCTTTAAATTATACGATGCAATTCAGTACAAAGCGGAAGTCCCCCATCAGTAATATATATATATATATATATATATATATATAAGTCAAACAAGTATACTTATAAAAAGTTATACTACTACACTGTACCTTTTGTAGTGTTTTGTTGTTGCTTTGATGTATAAATCACAGTGCACATCTTGGTAATTAATGCACAACACTTACTATACTTAAAAGTGGGGATGAAAACAGAAAAGTGACTAAATCCTTTTGTTACATATTGTAGCCTAGCAACCACCTGCTGCATTTTATCTTATAGAAACCGCTTCCCCTGTCCAAAAAATTGCTCATGCAACTTGTTGCATAACTAATAAGTAAATAGCATTTCATGTTTGTACACCATGACATGAGAGAGACTCATAGAAATGCTTTAAAAAGTTTCATTGAGTAGATTTAAACTGCTAACTTCATTTTATTGATTCAGTACATCTTAATGTTTAACCCAACACTTTGTTGTTTTTGCTTTTTCATCCCTCCCCTTTTTAGGGAAATTTCATTCCGTCTTTATAAAACTCTGTTGTGACAGTAAGAAATGTAAAAATAGGATGTAGACATGATTGTTGGTGCCGTCATCATTGCATATGATGCATGAGCAGGCCTGGAGACTGTGTGTATGTGTGTTTGTGTACTGACTGGCCACGTGTGCAGATCTGCAGTGGTGTGCAGCTGCCCTCTTTCTCCTTAAATGATAAGTCACTTCTTTCCCCCGAACCTGCTCACCCTTCATGAGCCCCTCAGAGCGCTCTGTATTTCACAAAGGTATGCAAAAGCTATATGCACAAAGCTACCACACAAACACAGACTGCAGTTTGCAGATGTTTCTGCTAATGTGTGCTGGTTTAGATGACTTTGTGCCCCCCCCCACTCCCTTTTTTAAATACTTTCAGTAAATGTGAATAGACCATTATTATTTTAGGGGTTTCTGTTTAAAAGTATGCAGACTGTTTAAATAGAGAATACAGTTTCATATTTTTTTATTTATAAGAACCCCATTTCTTGTAGCCTTGTGCTGGATATCGGTTATTTTTGTAAACATGTTCTTTTTTCAAGAAGTAGACCATTACATTAGATATTGAAAAAACCTTTTTCAAAATTTGATTCTTAAAATTTCAATGGACAGTGGCTCATTTAGTACTTAAACCAACACAGATAGGACATCTTTGACATGTAAAGCAATGGTCCATAACAGATTTTACAATTTAAGGAGGAAAAGACAAAATGAGAATAATGTTAAAAGCTTGGGGAGCCCAACCATTAACAAGGGATGTATTGATTGATTGATCGATTATTCTGTCTTAGAATTGCTCCTTAGCTGCAATCTTCTTTTCAGTTGTAGTTGTGTGTGGTTTGATGCATCTTAGCTGCATATTTTTACATGTTGTTGCTTGTGGAAAAATGTAGACAACTGAGATATAATCTTGTTATCGGGAGTTGGGACTGTGTTTTAGTATTTAGTTGCTTTTTCGTTGTTGTTGATGTTGTGGGATATAAATTTGCCCAAAACAGAAAAAAAAAGAAGTAAATGGTATTTGTTACTTAAACTATAATTTTTGATCAGATGGTTTTCTAGAAAATTCCTGTTTTTTTCCCTTTTTGTTATGATGCAAGTACCATGTCATTATTTTAATTTAGGATTCCAGCACAGTCATAAAACTGTCAAATTCTATAGAAAACAGCATAGTTAGATAAATAGCAGTGGCACCCAACCAGTCTGAAATAGTCTCAATCATTTACATGTTTTTGCTTTTTTAATACTACATTATAATAATATAATTGATATAGGAATGAACACAAAATATTGTCCATCATGAACTTCATTATATCTTTTGCTGAATCAATATTTAAGATGAGTCTTTTGCATTTTTTATGTTTGCATGCCATGCACAGATTATTAACTGTCATATCATCAGGTACAGCAGGCAAAAAGGAGATGAATCAAAGTGGGTCAGCTTTATGTTTGTTGACTCAGTTTCCTGGATTTGTAATCTCGAAGATTATGCCAACCTCAATCCGTTGTTTGAGTTCCTGTTGCTTAATATGCTCACTGATATACCTCACTGTATGTTGAGCCAGCTTGCATATTACCTTTCACTACATCTCCCCGGAGCTTTGCGTGAAGTCAGTTTAAGTGCAACGGCCTCTAAATGGGTCACCATGGATTGATATTTCATATTGAAACACTCACTTGGATGTAACCATGACTTGCAGTAGATGCTCATTTATTCATTAATAGAGTTTTATTCCCACTTTTTAGTAGCTCTGTCTTGCATCTAGCGCGTCTTTGGGGCTTACTGTACATCATCTTTGAAGTAGTCTCTGGTTGGGGTCATGGGAGTCCAGAGAGCCGAAGGAGGTTAAGGCCTCTAAGCATCCAAGCTGTTTCTTTTTTAAGGCTGTTGTGGTGGCTGCCGGCTTGTTTAGACTGGTGTTAGGTCTTGTGGATATATCAAGGCCCGTCTAATAGGCCACATGATGGATTTAACATTTTTTAGAGGATTCATTATGCATTGGAACTTTTTGTTCAATGCAGAATTCGAATAGAAAAGCTTGATAATCAGGAAAAAAATGCTTTCTGGCCAAGTTACAAATACTATTTTCAACAAAAGATTTTGGAAAAATGTAAAGCTGTGGTTTGTAGTGTTGTGCTAGTTTTGTCTGGTCACAGGGATATTGATTTGCTGCCAAACAGCCATGCCCTTGTAAAAGGGATTTTTCCTCTATGAATTAACCCTTTGTTATTCATACTTATTAAATAAATTGACAATGGACTCATACAAAAGAGAAGCTTCACTTTTAACTTCTTCAGGCTTTCATCAGAGCTCATGTCCCGTATTAGATGATACATCATATCCTTGTGTCATGAGCAACATGCTTGTGAAATGTATGGATTACCAATCCTCTCAATACAATGAGGTCCTTGTTGTAATCTTTCTGCCTCATCTTGAAATATGTGATTGCTGTTGTGGCTGTGCTGTAAAGTAATAGTTAGTTACTGCCTGCGTTCAGCCCCCCACCCTTTCCATACTTTTGATTACTTGGTTGCCAGCATAAGGTAGGTGATCTGGCAACCATGATGGCAGGTGCTTGCAGCCTTTTTGGCAGTCTTTCTGTGGCCGCATTCACGTGAAAAATTGCAAACTGTAATCGGATATGTCTGGAGTGAGCATAAATATAGCCCCGACCGATCTTACTCACTGAACTTCATATACAGAGGATTGAACTTGTTATGTTTGGCAACAACTCAATCAGGAAACAGGAAGTGTGGTCTTAAAGCTGTAGTGGCTTAGTCCACTGCCCCCTCTGTGCTCTGTGCAGATTGATGTAAGTTGTATGTAAAGGAAAGCAGAACCAGGCAGCTATATTTATGGTCAGTGGGCTGTGCGGCTTTCTTCTGCAGCGAC
Organism: Atherinosoma microstoma; assembly: GCA_037177055.1. Taxonomy (NCBI): domain Eukaryota; kingdom Metazoa; phylum Chordata; class Actinopteri; order Atheriniformes; family Atherinidae; genus Atherinosoma; species Atherinosoma microstoma. The sequence goes on from JBBBVU010000016.1 coordinate 15,536,025, forward strand.
ATAACACTGAATCAGATCTCTTTTTAGGAAACGTACCGCTTTGAACAAATGAAAATAAAGTGGTCTTGACAATGGTGATGGTGGTCAAACATGACATGAAACTTCTCCTGTAAACAGTCTGATCTGATGGCGAATGTGTTTCCAGCCTTGTATGTCATGTTTCTGCATCCAATTATTCACCCATTTCCTTTCATTTGTTTGTCTGGACATGACTGAGTTTAATTAACTGTCTGCAGAATTACAGTGTGATGTGATCTAATCTGTTTTTCAGACTTGGAGACTGTAACAGATGGACCCTGCTGCATCTCTCGGGATCAGATTAGTTGTAGGATCACAGCATCAACGCTTTTCTCTCTTGCTCGTTAAACATAAAGCCTGCAATGTCATGCGGTGTATCCATTTTTAATAAAGTTCGAAGTCTTCCATACAAGTGTATTATGTTGCTCTTATGTCAGTTTCCATATTATGCTTTTGAAATGCAGAAAGTAAACAAAAGCCAGGGCAGATAAATATGGACCCTTTTGTTTCTTTTTTTTGTTCAGAATACTAAAATAAAATTGACTGTATTTCTTTAAAACTGCTGCATTTTATATATTTTTGTGATTAAATTTGAATTAAGACACATTACATAAGTCTTCTCTGCACTTTCTGAGGTGCATCCAGTTCAGAAACCGGCCGGAGAACATTCAGGAATACCATTTTTATGATGTTGTTGTCTGAAGACCTCTACACCAACGTGACAGCAGGCTTTTATAGTTGCTGTGTATCATTGTAAGGCCCATAAATTCTCCACCATGTCTCAGCTTGCTTTCTGATCATGAGTTAAGTTGGGGGAATTTTCTTTGTTTTTTTTTTCCAGTGATAGGCTGCCTCTGTGCTTCTCCTTCTGAGCGAGGTGGTGACTCTCGTGTTTGCTAAACTGTGAGACAAATTTTGCTGCTTTTTGTTTTGTGCAGCGCCGCCTGCCTGAATGGGGGACGTTGTAGCTTCCAGCAAATAGACTTAATCTGTTGGAGGAATACAGATGAATTTTTGACGCACATTGCTTGACTTTTCAGTGTTTCTGATTGAGCTGAAGGAAAACCAGTCTGGGTGTGTTGACAGCTGAGGTTCAGGGATCATCTGCAGTTCATCTGTTTGTTTTCCAGAGAAGAAGCAGAAGTGGGTGAAGTTTGGAAAGGAATTTGTTAACTTGTAACTTCTAGTTCAATGTAGGCAGGACTAAGAAGGAGTGGGAAGGTGATTATTTGGCTGATAGCTTAGAAAAACCTTTAGTGGTGGTTTTAGAGCATAATCTAGTGGTATTTTAGGATGTCTGATAATTAGTTTCAGTCTCAACAAATACAGCTGAAATTTCAACTGGATCCAGATTATGTCCTCAGCTGTTTAACAAACGGATGCCTAGGAGTTTTCAAGCCACACTGCTGGTGTTGCTGGGATGGCTGAGTTTCCAGGGAGACTGTCAGCAGGGGGTCAAAGGTTCAGACCCCTACAGCTCACCTGTTGAAGTTAGAAGCAACTTTAATTAATCCCTCCTGGCTCAAAACTGTTGTTCTGTCACAAATCTCAGGGTTATTTTAGTTTCGCTGACGTGCCAGCTCCTGAAACCGAGAGATCATGTCGAGTAGTTTTTAATTACATTTAGAATTACATGTTTGCAATTTAATGCATCTCCAAGAAGGATGTCGTTTCTCCCTAGATTGTGAATTTGTGAGTTGGTGTGGGATAAACTCACATGAGCATGAGCTGAGGACAATTTGAACTAAATGTTAAGTTTAACTTTGGGCTGAATTATGTTTGTGTTGATTTACTAATGGTTTTTATTTATTTTTGTAGCTCCTTCGGAGGCTGAGAGAGTTCTTTCTTTCTTTTTTCTTCTTAATTTGACAGTGACAACAGTTTTTAATATACCAGAAAACGCTTCAAAAAACGAACCAGACAGACAACTTAGAAGCTGGTCTGCCAGGTGGTGCAAAATGACATTTGTCCTTGGAGACTCAAACACACACTGCACACTGTTTGTCGTGGTTTTGAATGCAAAAGCATGGCTTTACTTGCTGGGTTTACTTTAGCTACAAAATGAACTGAATGTTTTGCTGTCTCAGAACTATTGAACTTATTTTTTGTTTTTATTTTAAATGGAAATGTGTAGACATCCATTTTGCATACAGAAAAAAATAGTGTCACTATGCACTTTATTTTAGCTTGTTACCAGACAACATGGAGGACCTTGTGCTCTGGGCAAGTAAATGATTTATCTGGGCAAGGTAACTGTACATGTGGAGGCAAACATTCGCCCCCTGACGCTGTTATTTAGATTCACACCTGCTGTAATCTTATGATCCGTGTCAGCTGGTTGGAGGGAAAATGTGATAAATGCCTAATTTCGTGCTGCTTAAAGAGCTATTACTGAGTTTCTGTCCCTGGTGAACCATGTCCTCTTTTATTTCTCCACATGAACTTAGCTGCCCATTTAAAACTGAAATACACAAACTTAAAGATAAACTTTTAGCTGGATCTTTTTAGCTCTGCTTCTCAGCCAGGAAGACCAGCTAGTAAACTAGACTTTATGTTTAAACTGTGAAACATCCCGTACAGCAGGCTGCAACTGCAGTGACAAACAGACACGGTTGCTAAATGGCGTGGCTAATGTGAACATTTAATGGTCTTCTCTTATGTAGCGTCTTTTTTTTTTTTTTTAGCTTTGGTTGTTTGTTTTTCTTATTCAGTCAGCTCATCATGAGAAAACTCTTCTGCCTGTCTGAATGGTAGGGGTTTTACTGGTCTGGCATGTGCCGGTATCGACACTGGTTGACGCAGAACAGGCGTAAACTTTGTTTATCATCCTGACTAAGCAAGCAGCTGCTTGAACAGCTGTTTGGTCACTGAGCTTATCACTGACAGGTGTCTGTGCTGGATACACGTGGTTAGATGCAGGAATCACGCATGGGAGTTGTAGTTTTTTTGACTGTTTTTTTAATCTTTCTCTGCTAATGTTTTTTTCATTCTTCTTATTACCAGAGTCTGAATGAGCTTTTTCAACTGAGCGACATAACAAAAGAAACTCCAGTTCAAATGAAAACGCCTGTAGTGCTTTTCTTCAGGGTAGTTTGATGTAATAATTGCAAAAAGACTTTCTGTCCCTCCGAGACTTCTTTCAGTACCTCCATTGACTGAATTGACTGAATTGATTCATGGCCCATCTTGTTACTTAGATTCATTTTTGTCGGGAACTATTGACTGACCTCTCAACCATCATTCTGTCATCCTTTTAAAATAGAAGCTCCTCTGTGTCAGGAGGTGGTCTATTTTCAGTGCATGCAATGCTGAGGACAAGGCCAGTCTACTATTTTTAAAGATGTGCTAGTTAAGGGTTAGGGTTAGGGTTGATAAAATATCGTTGTGAGTTATAATGGAAACCTGTGTGGTTAAAGAAGCACACTGCCCATGTGATTTTTTTTTTTTTTTTCACATTAGTTTGTAGTTATTTAGATTTAAGAAAACTGTATCTGGTATTGGGGTTAGAGTTGTTCCTCTTGCTGCTAACAGTGTAAATGAAGGCAAATCCTATGCCATCTCTGACGCATTGTAGGGTTCACACACAGTGCTGCTGTCCACAGCCGATGGCTGATAGGCATCTTAATGCTGAGCCATTATTGTGATTCCCAACCCTCTCCCGAAAGCATGCCATTCAGCCCTGCATGCACCATCTAGAAAGCAGCTCTGATGAGCAGGCAATGACGAAACAACTAAGAGGCTGGACGGTAGCAGCTTAATAGCATGTGAGCACTCCATGTCAGTGTCATGAGTTCAGAGTTGCTGACTTTATACCAAACACAAGTTGTAAAATTTACTCAAGGTGGAACGGCTCCGCCTTTGGACATAAGTACATACACAATGTGCTGGTGTTGGTGGAGAAAAGAAAACAGCTGCTCCACCACTGGAGCTAAGTGCAGAGAAGCTAATGGTAATTTGATCATGCTTTGTACTGTAAACACAATTTAAACCTTTGTTTAGCCAACAGCATCTGTGTACTTACAGATCAATACTTGTAGTATTGCAGTTGAATAATTGACACAAAGAAAATAATATGCTATGTTTGCTAACATGCCACATATAGATAGATAGATAGATAGATAGATAGATAGATAGATAGATAGATAGATAGATAATTCTGGAAATCCCACAATATTCTGTAAATTCTGCTATATCAATGATAAGGTCCAATTCATAGCTTTCATAATCCATTTGAAGTATGTGGATAGCGTGAACCGTCGAGGAATAACAGCGATTTGAATTTTCCATGTTGCTTTCTGTTGTTGGCAACACGACATGATCAGACTTTAAGGGTTTTTTATGTAATTACTTCATCAGCTCTTACAGTAATCCACTGCAGACTAAATTTGACAATTAGATATGTTGTATATTTTACAGCATTAAATGTTGCAATAAGCCGGCTTTGATGATTCTCGGGGAAACATCTTGTGTTGAATAGATTGTAAAAGTATTTGGTCAAAACATGCATGTACACTTAGCCCTCCAGGTTTCATTGGAATAAACACGGTCACTGTGAGCATTTGTGTCTTCTTCATGGGTTGTCAGACAAAATGTTAAGTGTTTATTTGTGATTCTGTCATCCTCTTTTGATATTTATTCAATGCACAAACTTTATAAATGTTTATTGCTCTGAAACCAAAGATGCAATCTATAAAAAAAAAACCTAGATTCTATCTCTACTGTACCAGCCGTATCTTTCACTCCTACTCTCAGCTGAGGAAAGTTTTATTGTTCTTTGCCTGTTGAGAAGCAGAGAATGATTCACTAAAGTTAGCGAGTTATAACTCGCACTGACACACACCTCTTCCTTTTCCTCTCAACTGTTTTCTCGTTCCTTTTGATGTCTCAAATATCTTCTGTCTGAAGGTCTCCTTTACCACCGCAAGCATCTTTCTACGTCACTGCTTTCATTGTGTTCATTCCCTGCATTCTCTCCATCTGTGTCTGCTTGACCCTGACGTGGTACAACAATATAAATCATGTGTGCCTTGCAATCGAAAAATTCTATCCATTTCCTCGCCTAACTCTTCATGATGTGGATTACTTCCTCATCTGGTGGTCACTACATATCAGAATAACCTTGGAAACAAGAGTTTGACCCAGTGAAGACAACAGGGGCCATTTCATCCACTATTCATACCTGAGTTTAAACATGCTGAGCAGGTTGACTTATTACCGGCAATAAATCAGTTTCTTGACATTTACTGTGGCGGTACGGTACGGGTCATTTGCACTCTTTGCCCTCTTTTTTCGGCTGTTAATTTTATATGATAAAGAGAACTCAGCTGGCCTCTGGATGAGGAACTTGGACTATAGTTAACAAAGTAGAGCACAACTAATACATTCTTAAGTCAGAAGCTGACTTGTGGGCTGCAAATGTTGCTTAATGCCTATTGGATTGCATTTCTTTTATTTTTTATTTATTTATTTTTTTAAATAAAACTATTTAGTTTCCTGCTAATTATTCCTCTACATGTGCCCTGATGAACAAGTTTTGATTACAAATGACAGGATTCTGTATAAATGGTTTGAATGAAAGTAAATATATCCTGAGCTGCTTTCAAGTGTAGGCCACTGCAGCAGGAGTAGCCATGCAATCCTGCGGTCATCACACATCTCTACAGATCAGTCATCAGCTCTAAATTCAGGAGAGTGGCCTTGGTTTCTCAGACACGGTGATTCAAACTATTCCATCGCAGCACAGCAGAGGTAGTCTTGCTCTCAAATCTGTCATTTGCTCTCTTTGTTTTGAGTAAGGTACCTGGGTTGGACTGCAGCCCAACTCTGCTTGGGATATCCAGCAATTAGACTGGTAATGGTTACCTGGCTAGCACATTGTTACTGACACTGAAGGACCTCCCTAAGAGGGAGTTTACCATCTAAAGCAAATTGATGGCTATGCACTTGATTATTTAGACTCATAGTTGCCCGGCTTGCTGCCTTTGTTATGCTCACCTTCTTGCAGTTTACTTCCTCAATTCTGGCAATTAAGTAAGATCAAGTGCAGTCTTACACGGTGCGGTTGTTTTTTTTTTTGCACTTGTTCCCAACATGCCAATACACACTGCAAAAGTGCCATGCATCGACATGTTTATGATTGTGAATGGTTCATTTGCTTGCACAAGACACCAGTCTGACAGTTTGAATCGTTTCCTCATCTCTCCTGGTATCGTCTTGCTGTTATTAATTTCCTTCTGGGCAGCTGTAACCGAAAGCAAGATCCGTGATATAAAGATATATAGACAAAGATAGAATGGTATGCGTGTACTTTATTTATTTATGTTGTGGCCAAAGCCCATGTACAGTAAGCTCCCTAACCTGTGGTATTAAAAGGGAAAAGAAAAAAAAAAGACAATATCTTGATTAACTTCTTAATGGATTGGATATGTTTACTAAGAATCTGGTCACAGACAATTTCCATCCCATCCATATCTGGTTTTTCATGTTTGTTTGCTCAGACTCAGAAGCCAGCCTGGAGTTTTATGTAACAACTGGCTGCTGTGTTTAAACAGAGTGAACCCGTTCTGGAGGTCTGGAATTGGTCTGCCTTTCAGGGTTAGCAATATCTCTGAAATATAATGTGGAGATTTAGGGGTAGAATCACAGTCCCTATTTTTCTTTTATATTCTGGTTTGCTTCATGGATGTGTTTGTAGATTCAGCAAATAAAATCATCTGTAAAAAAGACTGTCAAAAGTGAGCTTGTCCTTGCTAAAAGGTTGTCTGATTGGTTGTCTCTGCTGCATGCATACTCAGAGTGAATCACACAGGGTTTTAATGTTAAAGAGGACGTCATTTGCTCAAAGGTTTTACCCTTCCCCCCTTATATCACTACATTCTTGTGCAAGTAAAGGGTCATTTGATTACTATTTTATTAACCTTCAAAGAGATGCAAATTCTAATTGCTTGGTCCATATGAGTTAGTGAGTATTCTGCTTTTAAATAAATTAGCTATTTTCAAGTGTCTTCAGACCTGTAGCTATAAGGGGGGGGGTAAAAAATCACTTTTATGAACAGGTAATTAAGCAAAGTTGATGCATGTGATGGAAGTTTATTAAACCAAATGGACTCTAAGAAAATGAAATGAAATATCCTGATGATTAATGATGGTGGTGTTTGTTAAATCTGGACAAAATCTGCCCATGTCCATGTTGAACTTCCCTCTTTAGTGGAGTCAAACTGAACTAGTCCTGTTTTTCACACTGCAATGGGTTTATGTGGGAGTGACTACACCTGGTTATGTGATGGAAACTTTTCCTGCCTGACCAGCTGTAGTCAGTCTGTCCCTCATTACCGATAAAAATGTCAGTTTTCTTTATTTTTACAGGAAAAGAACCCTATTCAGTCTAACCCTATCTAGATTTTTTTCATTTAACATTAAAGGATTTACAATGAAAATACATTTTCAAATACAACCTTCCCGTTTAGATTTATTGAGTAAATATTAATGTAATAACCTCTTTTTCTACCTTTTTGTAACATTTTGTTTCCTACCCCTTTCTCAGTAAACCACTCTCGGTAACCACTGTAAACTTTATAAATCAAAGTTAGAACTACCATCAAAGTCATTTGCTCCCTATTTCAAGCCTATTATTTTCATTTTGTCTTTAAATTATCAAGAAGTCCATGGCTGTCCTCTGGTAAATTAAACAGTGTCCTGGTATATTTTCAATAGATCACATGATAAATGCTGAAGGGTCTAGCTTATATAATACTGTGGTATGCAGTATATGTTATTATTAGAAACACATTTTTCATCAGCGCCTTATCAGTGTTACTTTGTGACAACTGATGGAAAATAATCAGTAACTCATGACCATCACATTGCAGAAATCTTGCATATTAAAATTCATTGTTGATCATTGGATTCATGTGGGAAATCACAGCTTGAGAATTCTCAACACTAATTATTCTTATATTGTGCTAAAAGAAGATGAATATTCTGCAGCGGTGTGGTGGGAACTTGAATCAGGAAATCTGCTTCAGTCCAAGATTGTATTCAAAACTGCAGATAGAGCTTCCACCTCTGGCAGTAACCCAATTTGTTCAGTCCCTATAAAAACATTGATAAGCTCTTAAGAGATGTAAGAAGAATGGCGGGTTTAAATGAATGATCTCAGGGCTTAGAGCTGCATGCCACCAAATCCACCACAGCATAAGGCTTCTTTCAGTTTGTCAGGTAGCAAATAGGTAATAGAATCTCTGAAAAAAAGGCCAGCTGTGAATATCATAATTATTTGTTTATTTGCCTCCTGTTTATTAATGGCAACACATTCAAAGTCTTCCTTGTTTCTCCTGTGACTGACTGTCTGTGAGCTGGGGTGAGGCTGAAGAGGAGGAGCTCTACTGTAGATGGGCCCCAATCCAGCTGGGCTAAAGTCTCTCTCTGACTGCAGCTTTCTCTCCCCTTTCTCACACTTTCCTCATGTCTTCTTCAACATACTTGAACTCTCTCTTTCTGCTTCTTCTCTTATCACTACACTTTACAGTGAGTGTTAACTTTCCTTTTCGCTACCACAACCCTTTTATCACACTTTATCTTTGTGTTCTCAGTAATTGGAGGCTTGTGTGCTGTGCTGTGCTTTGGTGCTGCTCGAGAACCTATGTTAACGTTGCTATTGTTCTAAGGCTGCAGAGGTGACCCCGGCTGCTTGGCCTGGAATTCCTCACAGGCTTCCTGTCGGCTACATATAGGTCACCTATATCATCTCGTGGTTTTGCCAACAGAGAGGAAATGCTAAAAGCTGAAACAAAAACAAGATGCAAGAGAAAGTGTTAGTTTATCAGAAGCAGGAGCGAGTGTCTGAGAGAGGAAAATAAAACACTTACTAGTGACTATATGTTGAGAAGTTTGTCTCTTTAAACAGAAAATTTACAGAACTCAAAGGATCTGCTGCTTATTTCTTGTTGAGTGCAGGTTGAAACTGTTTTGGTGGTTTGCAGAGGACTAATGACTGAAAAAGGCAGAAATGGTTAAAGGTCCCATATTATGCAAAATTCACTTTCTAAAGGTTTTCTAACAGTCATATGTGTCCCCAGGACAGTGTAT
>JBBBVU010000016.1:15560840-15603701 GCA_037177055.1 Atherinosoma microstoma
ATTGGCCTGTAGTTGTTCATTTGTGTCTTATCTAGATTGTCCCTTTTTAGTAGAGGCTTGATTACAGCTGTTTTCAGCACCTCTGGGAAGATGCCCGAGATTAAAGACACGTTCACGACCTGTAACAGATCTGATTCCATAGTTTTTGAGACCTTTTTTAAAAAAAAGCACAAAATGCATTGCGGCGCTATTGTAACCGTTTTGCAGGCGCATTCCTCTTTGTGACAGGTTTGAAAAATCAGCTGCAGCATATTTTTGCACCTGTTATCAACTTTGTGCCTGTTTTAAGAGGTGCAATCCTTTGATAAATCAGGGCCTTAGTGTGTTAATCATTGTGTGATGTTCTCTTGCTTATCAGTACATATGAGCGCTGCATGTCGGGCAGTGAATGACTCTGTTTGCGTATGTTTGCAGAGCTCCAATTCAGTATGGAAGCATTCTAAATGAGGCTTGAATCTGGACTACATGGCTCAGAGCCACACTCGATGTCTCAGCAATGAGATGAACATGTGAGTTAGAGGACGAGTAGAGAGGCTTATAAATGTTTAATATAACCATCCCCGTGTGGCCATTTTATAATACCAGCATTTGAACTAACCGAGAACAGAGCATAATAGAATTATGTAATGTTACATTTTCAGCCCTCTGATGCATTTTAAAGTACTAAAAGAAGGATAAAAAAAAACAATCAACTGGAAAAGATATAAAAATATTGAACACAAACATAGCAAAAAAAATGTAACTTCTTATGCTTGTCTCACTGGATTTGTAGTGACAGTATCGTGTGATCTTCTCTGACAGTCTTTTTATTTGCGTTGACTGAGTGGTTCAGAATGAGCCCTCATGGTCCAAGGGCCGCCTGATAATTTGTGCTCGCAGTATTTTCACTTGAAACAAACCAAAGCTGCTTGAAGTGAGGAAATAGTAAAACAGACAGAAATATGAGCCCACATTTACTGTACTCTTCACTACAGAAGCTAAAAGGGGATCATTTAATGAACAAACTATTGCTGCCAAAGTTAGAACCGTACATATCATAAAGCATCTGCCAGCATTTGCAGTGTGTGCTGCTGCAGATAAGATTTAAGCATGCTTTATAATTTCCATCATAGAGTTTGACAAAAGATGGGCCAGGTAGTAAGCCATGAGCAATCATGTAATTATTACTGGCAGCCTCATGAATAACTTGGTGGTGTATCACATACACTGGTCAGCCACGACAGTGAAACCTATGTGAAACCAAAGATGCACTGGAGTCCTAAAATGTTCTGGAGATGTTATGGAGCTCTTGTATGTGAGAACGCAAATGTCCATAATATAACTTTATAAATAGATTTTCTATCCAGACCCTTGGTAAAATCTTTACAGCCTTATTTCTGCATCAGTTACTGCTTCCTGTTCACTCTACAGTCATTCCTCCAGATTATCTTCATCAGAAAACTTCCCTGTTGTGGTGTGCTTGCATGAACAGCAATGGTGAAAAAAAAACGGGCAAGAGTTTTTAAAAACTTTTTCCTGAAAAATCTCTGGTTATTATCTCAAGATAATAACACTGATCATCTTGATGCATTCCTGCCACACTACAACAAAATACTCAGGAGCTGTTGGAGGAAGAAAAGCCTCCAAAGACCTCTTATCCCAGTCTGACAAGTATCCAGAGAACAGTCCTCAGAAGCATGAAACCAAAGGAATCCCCCCCCCCCCAACTCTATGACCCAATGGGCCAGAGCCTATTTTGGGACAGGAAGGGGCCTTAAACAAAATTAGACAGGTGGTTTTAATGTTGTGTATGATAGGTATGTGCAGTATAAATTGGTCTGAGGGTCAATAGTGTCATATTTGGATCAGTTTCTTAATGAGATAAATAACTCGACGTCAAACAGAGAGTAAAATGTTACGGCTACAGGTTGTGGCTTTGATGAGTTTCAGAAAGATTCACACTTACTCGTTTCTATTCTAATAATAAAACTGAGGTTTGAGGTTAAGTAAATGTATGTTCTCATATGTTTATAACCTTTTTAAATCTGCTTTTGACTTTTAACAGTGCATTAAATGATAAAACTGGATTCGCGACTTTTAGAGGAAATTATTTACATTAAAAAAAATGTTTGTTTATTTATTTATTGTTAAACATGGGAATAAAATATAAGGTTAATGTTTTACTGGGAATAAAATATGTTTTTTTATGTTCTACTGGGAATAAAATATTATGTTTATGTTAACCCCCCTCCCCCGCCGTGTCTGCCATCTGCAAAACAGTGTAACTGTGTATTTTGTTAGCAACCGCCAAAAGCTACGCTGGTACCACATTGGGAAAGCTGCTATAGTTTGAGTCTGTATGCATGAGCTGGGAGTGACCTCCTCAACCGTCTTAACGTGAAGGTTTGGGTAAACATCTTCCGAGATCCGCCACTGCTGGTCCGTTCGGTTCCAGTCAAGTTTACATAAGCAGGTGTCGTCTTTCCAGTGACCGAGAGGCGCCCACTATCATCAAATTAGGTCATGCTTGTTTGAAAATAGGAGTGCAGTTGGCTTCTTATCAGTGAGACAGACAGAGGAGGTTCCGCTCTCCAATCAAGCTTGAGAGTTTGAGAGTCTTTAAGAGAAGAGGTGAAACAACTCCTGGAGCATAAGCTGAACGAAGCTGCAACATCAGCATCATTGCTAAGATATATATATAGATCTATATGTAAAGTCATTATCAAGCTTAGCAGGATAGCTCTGTTGCATAATCCCACTGCACATTCCAACCGGTGTGCTACCACAACAAACAAAGAAGAAAAGATTAAAGCCTTTTTAATGCGGCCAAATTCCTGCCATGAATTGCGCAGCCATCACTCAGAACGCTGCTGACATTCCCCACGGTGCCACCTCCCCCACAAGCTTCACACTACAATTCCAGGGTTTCACTAACTTTGATTGTAAGACAACAGTGTGTACTAGTTTCTTAACAGGGTTTAGCAAAGCTTAAATGTGCAATTAGAACACAATTTCAGGCTTGGCTAGAGATTTAGAGCTTAGTTACTACATAAAGAAGCCGTTTCTGCTGATGGACTACATTTAGTCTGACTTATTTGCTTTTTGCATCATTAAGAGAAAAACCAGTGAGATCATTGAAATGAATTATTAACACTTACAGACTGAGATGAATATTCTTCTACCGGATTATTTACAGAAATAATCAGAAGCCTATTGCAACGGCTACATACTATACTGTATATTGACTTAGATTATAAAGAATATTTACAATTTCTACTTCTCTGTTGACTGTTTTTATTCTTGTTGGACAGAAAAATTAAAATCATCAATCCTTTCATATAGTGCACACAATCATGATCGCAATTATTTTGCAAACCAGATGTATGAAAAAGGATATCCATGTTCCCTAGCAACAGTACAACATATTACTGTCCATACCTTTAAACCAGACCTCTGCAGGTTTCATAATTTAACACACATTTTCCCTCCCTCTCCCTTATGTGTTCATATTCCAGCTCATCAGCCAGAAATGGAGAGACCACTGCAGCGGCAGGGTCGGGCCAGTCCAAGCCCAGCGGGCAGACTCATAAGATCTGTTTGGTGTGCTCGGATGAGGCCTCGGGATGTCACTATGGGGTTGTAACCTGTGGCAGCTGCAAGGTGTTCTTCAAAAGGGCCGTTGAAGGTTGGTTTCACACATCTCTCACTCATTCCCTCTAACGTCACTCACAAGTTGTGAGAACTTCCATTTTGATTTGACTGACAAAATTTATACAAACAGGTCCATGAGACAAAGAAGTACACGTAAGAGAATATTTTCACTAAATGCTGCATTTACATAGTTTTATCTGAATTTTCTACTGTTTCCTTTTAAGCTTGAATTTTAAACTTGATCATGTTTTTAATCTGTTGTCCTTTCTTAATCTTGATTTTAGATTATCATTATTATTTATTTTTTCTCTTCTGTTTTAATGTACTTTTTTGCAATGTAAAGCACCTTGAATTGTCCTGTACATGAAATGTGCTCTATAAATAAATTTGCCTTGCCTTGCCTAAATAAGGAGCACATTTATGCTAAGTTATAATCAGATGTTTACAGCGTGTTATGCACACAAGCTTTTTACATGTGCATCTAATGATCAGCATCCACAAACCTCTCTCATCATGTAACTTTTGCACAACATCTTTGCACACTTTTGCCTGTAACTAGGCTGCAGGAAATTGAATTATTTCTTTAAATCCAAGTTCAGAGTGCTGTCGCTTGTTGTGCTTTTCTACTTGCATTTTTTTGGGTTTGAATATTAGCCCCAGCCTTGTATGACTACCTCCTCTTCTTTTTCCTTTCCTGTTTGTCTGTGTAAAAGTGGAGATTACTCACAAGTGATTAACAGCAAAAACTTTCAGAGAAAAGAGCCAAGTCCAAAAATATCTCCACCCCAACACTTTCCAGTTAAGAGCAATGTCTTCCAGAGGGTCGTTACAGCCTTTCATTCACTAGTGTTCATTCCTTTTGATAGGCAGATAACTTGTGCATCACTTTGCCTGTCTTGAATTTTGAGGGACAGAAATTCATCTGGAAAATGTGTTTGTATTTAAGGATTTTGTTATGCATCCCTGCCTCTCTATCTCTGTTCTTCTTGTCCTACTTCCTGTCTTTCTACAAGCTGACTCCACAGATGTGTCATTGCTTTCTGAGGATTTTGTTTCTTTCAGTTGATCATTGCTTGCGCTCATCAACATTGGGCTTGCAGAGTTTTGATGACCAATAATCCTAATTTTAATTAATTAAAGCTAATGTAGTTCTTTTAGAAAGAGATGACCTGCTGTTATCACTTTGTTTCCCTAACCTTTTCTTTTTTCATTTTGCTCCTGCATCTACTATATCTCTGTTTATTTCCTGTAACTGCAACTAACATTGCGTCTGAGGTCTGAGTGGTTGCCAAACTTCTCCATTCTATTTATCGTGTTTATCGCTTTTGATGTTCATAAGATTGTTTGGTTCCTGCATCAGTTCGGGACGAAAACATGGCTGTTTGTTGATGGGACGGAAAATGATATGGTCATCTGCAGAGAATAAAACATGATTATGAGTGTGTTTCCTTTTCAAATATGTGTAAAAGTGATACAAATTACCAGTAAAGCTGCTTAATGTCAACAGAAAGTTGTCAGACCCTGTCCAGTTTTAATGTTTTAGACTCGTAATATTAGTTCATGTTTTGATTTACACACAATACTCAAAAAAATGTCAAAGCAAAAGCAGGTTTTTGGAGTTTTTTTAACGTATAGTTAATTAGATTGATGTAGCACAAGCATTTAGACCGTTGAATGCTTGACTCTAGTCCATCTCACTGCAGTCGGTTTGAGATTCTTCTACTATTTACCTAAGAGACATAATTTATAAAGACACGATTGTCTGAAAGGTCATGAAGTTGAAAAAAATGTCCATAGACCTTAAATATAGGATTGTGTCAAAGCACAGATTTAAAGAAAGATGCAAGAACATTTCTACAGACTTCAAAGTGCCTGAAGGTACAGCAGCCGAGAACACCTTTAAGTAGAAGTAGTTTGTGACTATCAACAGACTTCCTGGATCTGGTCGCTTGGCCAAACTGAATTAACTTGGACAAATAACTGGTCGGACAAGCAATCATCAAACCACCAGCCACCAATCAGTTTTTGGAGTGGCTTTACAGTTGCCCTTTATCATTTAAAGGCACATGATAACATCCCCCCACCCCGGGAGTTTTCCAAAATGGTTTAACACTAAACAAGAAGCTAATCTAATAAATAGTAGATTGAACTATTTGGACACATTCTAAAACCATTTCTGGATAAAACCAGTAACCGAGCTTCACATTATTAAAAGCATCTCTACATGCAAACACGTTCATGGCTGCATCATTCTATGGGAATTTTTTTTTTCTAAATCAGGGGCAGGGAGACTTGGAAATACAGATGCAGAAAAATATAGTAAATTATTTTATTTTTTTTTTAAAAGAAAGAAAACCTGAGTACTCAGGATCTCAGGCGATAGGGGGCATTTCCAAAATAGGATGAAATTAGACATAAAACACAAAAACCAACAGAGATTTTCTAAAAACTCTTGTGTAAGTCCCTGGAGTGGACCAGCAAGTGTCTGGGTCTGAATTCAGCAAATAATCCCCTGAAAATGGATGTGCACTGGTCCTCCACATTCAACTTTTTTGAGCTTGCACAATTCTGCCAGAAGAACGAGGAAAAACGTACAATTTGAACAGTGTGTCGGACCGAAGCTCGTTTCACAAAGTTCACAATGAAGGGCCTGAATACTTCTTTCAAAGCGTATTTCAGTTCATTATTTTGATCAGTTTATTATTTTACATTTGTGCTTCAAAAACCTACCGTTGCTTCCCCATTGCTGAGAACTGTGTGAAGGAATCTTTTGTTAAGTTTAAAACATGGAGATATATAAAACTTCAAAGGGCCTGAAAACTCTCTTGAGGCATGTGAATATAAGCACTTATATGAACTAACATCTACAATATCACATCTTGTACAGTTGCATGATTATCTGCTGTTCCAGCTTTTGGTTTGTGGTGCTGGTGTAACCACTGAACGCTCAAACGCAACTTTAGGTTTTATCTAGAAAAAAAAAAACCTACGATAACACTAAGAGAGTTATGTGTCATTTTTGTTTTTCTCCCCCCCTTCTCCGTTCTACGCTCGTTGTCTCTATGATGAAGGATGGAGAGCACGACAAAACACAGATGGTAAATAAATGCACTTTTAATAACAATAATAATTATTATTATTATTGTAATTATGATGATGATAACAATGATGGAAGTACTGTCACCTCTGATTTGCTCATGTTCCTGTATTCCTTCAGCACTAAAAAAAAAACAAAAAAAAAACCAACAAAACAAATGACCAATCTGCCTAGACACATGCAAAGCCTCTTCTGCCAACTGTCTGTAAATGCATGCAAATGTTCCTTCTTGGTGATTCAAATCAGCATCAATTGCCTGTGAATGATTACTGTGCTCTTCAGTTTCTGCTTGGAATGCTCCACCTCATCATCCTCACAGGTGGTGGATCCTAAAAGTGTTGTCACATGCTGTCACCAATTAGCCTGTTCTTGTGTGCTTAACTCACCTTGTCACCTCAGAGCTGATGTTAAAAATGTCTGGCCAAGCTCAGTGTCTTTAATGTTGGTCTGACTTAATTGTCAGGTGTCTGCTTTTAAACATGCTCTGCAGGATGGATTTCTTCATGTTTTTCTTGTGTAGATCGCAGCTCAATAATGTTTGATTCAACATTAATCAGTCAAGTTGATTAAAGTTGTAAATGATCTATAAATTTGAATCCTATCACAATGTGTTAACAAATCAGTGTTTTCCAATCATGTCTTACAGTGCAGTTTTTTTTTTGTCATCTAACCAGTTTTAATGGTTCATTTTTCAGGCAACAGCAGAAACATGTTCTTTCAGGATTTTAGGTTTTTGTTGTTTGCAATAAAAGAACCTCTTTATTCCCCCCAATGTTTTTGGGGTTAGGTGGTAAATCATTTTAATATATAAACAACACTGGAATTGTTTATTTTAGTTTATAACTACTTATCAAACATATTTTAATGACCTATTTGTATCCAAGAATTAACAATATGATTACTACATGTTATTTGAAAGTAATGTAATTATGTGAATTTATAATCAAAATACCAAATGTTTTATCATCATGGATGTGTTGTGTGGCTTTTCTTTCAAACAACTCAGTATTTAGCTAACGATCAGGCATAAAATGAGGACTTGTTGAGTGTTAGCCACAAGCCCTGCACTCTGGTTTTGTCTTGAAAGCTTCACTGACCAGTTTGGATGGGGTTGACAGACCCTTGTTAGCAGATCAGGGCAGGATAAGGGACTCAGCTGGCACATTTGACACCACAGATGGCTGTTTACGTTGTTGTGTGTAATGACTTCCTGTGATATCGGAGATGGCTGCAAATGTCGGCCCCAAAACTGCCATTTTGTCTTCACACCACAAATCCTCCACGTTAATATTTAACATGCTGTATGTTATATAGGATTATTCCCAAGTTTCAAAACTGACTCATTCTAGGAGCAGATGTGTTATCTGCCACATGCATATAATTATACATCCATAAACCAAGTATGATAAATGGCAACTCTGCATCGTCATTTACATTTACCCATGCAATGCAATGAACCATTTTGTCTTATTTGTTTTAGTCAACTCAAAGTTCATTAAAAGGCACTACATGTGTAGATGCATGTTTGCTCCAGCTTGGCTACAGACTGTCACCATCACTGCAAGACGAAGCATCATTAAACTGAGCTAATCATTTGCTTGATGTCCCAGATTCAGTGTTTGCTGATGCTCAGGACATTAGGCTGCAGCACTAGGCTCAATATTCACAAGCAAACTAATGTAAGACATGGCATTATAAAGGAAATGAAACTGGCTGACTTACTGTTATAGAGAGGTAACCACACAGCCTGGTTTTACAGCAGTCTGACAGCCTGTACAACAGATTGCATGGACAGGAATGAACAGGGGTCATCAAAGTTTAAACTTAAATGCAAAATTAAAAAAATGTGTTTTCTATTCTGTATTTGGACAGGTTTTAAAGTTATGTAGAGCTGAAAAAGACCTCTTCATAGGAGGCAGATGTGAATTTATAACAAGTTTTTTCTTCAGAAATAACCTAAAGTCGTGGCCTTCAGATGGTATAGAGCCATTTCAGAATCAAAACTCATATCGCTGGATGACCTTGTCCAGGGATGCTCAATTCAGTCCTACGAGGGCCGCAATCCATCAAGTTTTCCATGTATCCCTGCTCCAACACACCTGAATTGAATTAATGATTAATTGTGGAGAACTTGATTGGCTGTTGGATCCATTTAGTTTGATTTGAAGCAGGAACACATTGAAAATCTGCTGAATTGCGGCCCTCGTAGTTGCGAATTGAGTAGCCCTGACCTATTCTCTCAATCTACAGGAGCTGCAGCTATAGCTTGTTGGTGCAGATAGTTTGAGGTTGCATTTTGTCAGTTTTATTCTCCCATCGGCTGTCAACACTCATGCAGCCAAATCATAGCGATGCCCAGGCTATCAGCAAAGCACCAACTGAAACCAGTATCTTCAGATTCTGCGTCATTTGAAGTATCAGTTTATAGATCCTGTGTGAATAGATGCATTTTGTTCTGAAATGAGCGAAACCACTTCCTTATCATAGTTATCACTATTTATTTTACATTTTGATAAATCATCACAGTCTTTATTCCACAGTAATTCTCAAGAGAACTATGAGCTCTCTTTTTGGACCAAATTTACTAAGACACTGCACCTGATGCAAAGCTTGTTTTAATTGTTAAAAAGAATACTGCTGGTATCTACTTACACGGCACAGTGGGGAGTTAGCCTGTAGGGTGTGTGGACACATTAATTGATTGTTTGATTGATTGATTGTGCCTGTGTTTATGGGAATTTCGCTACCAAAGATCAAAACTTCAGGAGGGGCCTATTGAAATGAATCTTGCAGACATATTTATTGAACTTTGTGTTGCGCAATTAACTGCCAACTGCACCATTACCCAACAATTAGGAAAAGAAGCATGTCTTATTTTTGCACTTGAAGAGGCTGTGATAGTTGCTGGGAGAGGGAGGCATGAGTATTGCACAACACCAGCAGGAGGGAAGTGTGTGTGAAGGGAAAAATTCTCCAATGAAGCCAAAAGAAGAGTTATCAGAATATATCAACTTACATGCAACATCATTCTTAATTCACTGGAGGAAATATAAGATGACCTGGATTCTCTTGACTAGAGGTTATGCAATACCCATTGCACTAAAACCTTTTGCAGCTCTTTATATGTTCTTCTTTGTTTCACTTGTGTTTGCTTGGTTTTAATTGCTGCACCTTGATTTGTGTAGCACAAATGTCATTTTTCCTTATTAAGGTAACTCTTAGGGAGCATTCACACTGGTTCTGTTTGATCCGCTTTAAACGAACCCTGGTCCACTTTCAGGGATTATACGGTATGTTTAGACTTGTGTGAATGCTCATTTACACTCTCGTGCGGACTAAAAAAAGCAAAATTCTGGTCCAGTTAACTTGCAAGTGAACCCTGGTTCAGAGGAATGAACAAGTTGGCTGAAAAAGATGGGTTTCTGTCTTCGGTTCTGGTCAATCGATGAGCCGGGTTTTCTTCTTTCTCCTGCTTTTTTTTCTTCTTGGTCAGTGGTTGTTTTGGGAATATCACCTCTAGGAAGCAGTTGTTGTAACTATCCTGATGTGAATGCCTTTAATGACTCTTCTGCATATATGTGTGCTGTTTGATCTTGGAGTATTTTTTTCTTTTTTTATCAAAATAGATCTTTTTTTTTCTATCTTGGTCAAAGGAAATTTAGAACATTTTTAAGTGAGAAGATAAGCAGCTTTATGCTTCCCACAACAAACAAGCTGCATCTGTGTTATTGGTGAGCTACCGGCTCCTGCCTTGGTGATTATTGAAATGAGCAGATTGCATCTGAGCTTGTAGATCAGTACAGTTTTTAGGATGTTGACAGCAGAAGCACACACTCCTATTGGCCGTGTTTATGCTTTGCAGTCACATGTTAATTTGCAGTGTTCAGTAAACTGGGGTCTACTTGTTAACTTGGATGAACCCAACAGTCATTATTAGCAGCCCAGCTACCTCAATGTTTTCATTGCCAAACATCCCCACATGCACTGCTTTAAAGCAGTCAATGATTATGAATGGAGAAAACAGGATCGACTGTGACATTGTTTTTGTACCAGTGAAAATAAAAAATCTGTCATGAATGAGAACAGTGCAACTAGAATTTAAAGGTTAACTTAGTCAAATAGAATTTAAACAAGAGATTTTCTTCTTTTTAACTATCTTAGTGGAGCAATTGACTCTTACAGATTGAAGTTTCCAAGAAATTAAACCTTTAGAAATTTGATCTGCCCCTTTTTGACCCTACTCTAACAGTAGAAAAAGATCTACTGTTAACCAGCAAGATGCTTTAGTCTTGAGGCCATAAAATGTCTATTTTATCAGTTATCAGTACTTTATAAAGGTTTCAGGTAAACTACTTAAAATCTGCACAGTAGAGAGCAGTTAAATGCAGTTTTAATGAAAAAAAGTAAAACTCTTTAAATTTTTGAAATTAGATTTTCCATATTCACAAACTGAATGATGCTAATTTGAGCTCATTCAGACAAACTTGGCCAATGTTCAAAACAGATACCCCAGGCTTTTTTTCCCCCTCACATTATCAATATCACAATGTTAACTTACAGTAATTCATTTATAGTATTGTACAGTGCTGTCTATTTTGTGTGTCTAGCTATACAGAAAATAATCACACACATATTGGGCCCGTGGTATTTAATGGCCTTTAGTTCAAAAACTACATGATATTTCAAGAGATCTATGGAGATCAGTAGATCAGTCATTATGGTCCCAAAGGGCATTTTGCTGGGTCCATGTTGACTTTGAATGCGGCTTTGTTTCAGCCAATGTTAAGTCCCACAGGCAGAACCTGTCCCCTCCTGACAGTCCAGGGTAACCCATCATTTCTAAGAAGTAGTAGCTGTATCAGCTACAACGAAACATGAAGAATGACAGTAGCTACAGCAACCGTGCAGATCTCCCACACTAAGAAGTCATGATATAAAAACTAAAGGCTTCACAATTCCTCTTCATATGTTTTTATTCCCGGGAATGAGGAAAGGAAACAACTGTTTATACTATTGTTTCCTCTCAATTGGAAATCCAGTGAGTCAGTTATTATTATTACACCATATTACACCATATGCTTTCTTCTGTTTTTACAACTTGCAGAGCTCATAGTTTGTACTATAGTTGCCCTGTTCCTTCTCTAAGTTTACTTTTCAGGAATTCAGTAGTTCCAATAACGTGCCACGATAAAAGGAGAAAGCTAAGAGTAAAGGCTGTGGAGGTAAAGCGTGAGAACATGCTGCTGATTTCCTGTTAAGAGTGACCGGTAACTGGTATTCTTGTGGTCAAACCACTGAGAATCCTTTCCACGGGGAAAGAACATGTTGATCTGTTTTTTAGTGTTGCTTGATGTCAGCAGCTGATGTGAGGTTCACGGTTGGTTTGTGACTCATTTAGCACATCAGAGATGATTCTGCTGAAGCACAACAATGGGTTTCATTAGAAAAGGTGTCATAGTGAAAGAATAAGATAAGCTTATATAGTTTGGCATGAATTGTACAGTGTGGGACATCCCAGTATTAATTTAGTTCCTTTCACTGATCAGGTTCCGGTCTGGACTCACAAGAATCTGTTGATCCTGGAAACGATAAATATCATGTGATGTTCCTCAGGCTCTGTCACACTGTAGTTGTAAATATTAAAAGAAACACTCTGTTGTAGCAGAGACTACATATTCTGAACATGTACAGTAACGTGATGTAAAGTAAATATTCCATTATGTATCGTGAAATATAGCGAGTTTGATGTTCAAACCTGCATTATGAAAAGATAAAAGCTTTAGTCACAAATATAGATTTGAATAGTTTTCCTACATTTAAGTTCATATTTAGATATTGAGCGATCAAGAGGATGTGTGTATTTCAGACAAAAGCAGACTATCTAGAATCTAGTACAGTGTTATTGTTGCACTAAAAGAGCTTTGAACGCAATCATTGTGCCATGTAGTAAAAGTGCGGACCTAAGAAAGTGAAGCTGTCAACACAGCAGGGACGACACGCTTGTGAGTCTTACTGTAGAATCAACAGGTGGTGAGTGTCGTTATTCGTACTGACCGGGCTAATCCTCCTCAAACCCTCTTAGCTTGCTAATTTGTGTCCTTTATCCTCTTTCTTCTTCCTCCTCCTTTCTACAGGTCAGCACAACTACCTGTGTGCAGGGAGGAATGACTGCATCATTGATAAGATCCGCAGGAAAAACTGCCCTGCCTGCCGCTTCAGGAAATGTCTTCAAGCCGGAATGAACTTGGAAGGTAAACCGTCCGAGCCATCGCTGAATCGGGCCGGAGCATACTTACAGTCACTTGTAAAAGAAAGCACGCCTTCTTTCAGTTCTAAGGTTTTATGTGTCAGGATTTAATAAAATAATCTGGTCCTTACCAGATCTTAGATTAGAGTTAATAGAAAACAATACATGACACTATATCATCATATATTGAACAAAACAAAACAAAAAAGACTGGGAGCTGTCTTGTTGTTTTTTTTGAATAGTCTTTTTTACAGCTGAAGAATTGAAAAAGCCTTTTAGATGAGAGGTGAAATGTCTTCAAGAACCAAAAAATAGAAGTCCAGTTGCTTTTATTCAAGCTCTTGCAGTGTTTTACTGTGATCAAAGATTTTGTGGCTCTACTGACCTTTATTGAGCAATAATTGGACAGGAAAGGGAGCCATAGAGAGCGGGGGAGTCAAGGTCCTGTAGCCTCCACACATGGGCCAGCTGCTTTACCTGTTGAGCTAAATGCCACCCCAACTGAGTTTTTATCTTAAATTATTTTATTTCAAGATACAAAGTACCCTTTTTCTAATAAAACTGACAACATGATTGTGTTACATAGCACACACACAGACATCACACAGATGAAATTCTTTCTGGTATCATAAATGCTGGATGCTCTGGGTTAAATGGAAGAGAACCATAAGCCTTTTTACCGGCACACACCTCATAAATCAGAAGCCCCCCCCCCATACCATACCTCACCCACACTTTATGGAAAAGTGTCACTTATTCCACATTCACCACCATGACCAAGTTTGCTTTGAATAACCTGGTGATCTTTTACTTAGTTCTGCTTTAAGGGATAAATCTTTAAGTCAGTGCAGCAGTTAAGCTGTGACAGGGTTATGGAGGATGGACCTAGGAAGCAGCAAAGGAAGCAAATAAACCCTATATGCATTTTGATGTTGGTTTTTGTGTTATTAAAGTTTGTGAGACAGAGACGAGGGTGGTTTCACATGCAGAGAGGGTGAGGCTGGAGGAGTGAGAGAGGGATTTGATGGACGTCAGCGCATCGGCAGACAGGCTTCAATCTGAAAGGCTTGTAGTTTCCATAGAAACGCTAAGAGAGGAAATTAAAAAAGGTAGTGAATAGGAAAAGCTTGCTCTTTTCATGGTAACCTTTCAACATGTAATATGTTTTTAACATTTCATTTGAGGAAATGTATAAAAGGAAAATAATATTTAAAAAATGACCTACGTAATGAACATACTGTGGGCAAAACTGGAGCCGTGTCTGTTGCATTGATCCAGAGGGAGTGAAATGTTTAAATGGGGCTTTTCATTTCAGCAATGAATACACACAAACACGCATATATATATATATATATATTCTAACCACGTATTTCTATATATCTATTCCTAAAATCCTGTTACATTACAGTTTATGTTGTGATAAACACACGCACACACTTTAATTCAAAGGTTAAAAGAAACAGACAAAAAAAAAGGTCCATAAAAGGAGAGGAAGCAGGTTCAGCATATCCAATATTTCTTTTAGTTATTCAGTTTAACTAAGCCTAGCCATGTATGGATATCGCACTTAGAAGTCCTATGGCACTTTTTATCAACTTGTTAAGTCAACCCAGGTTTATTACTGAAAACAATGTTTTGATGAAGTTCTAGTGATTTGAGTTGAGGTTCTAGATGCAAGAACCAACAAGGCCTGTAAAATGAACTTTTGCATCTGTTCTGTCTTCATAGCGAGGAAAAACAAGAAGCTGATCAAGATGAAAGTGCAGCGTCCTGCTGGGTCATCAGAGCCCATCAGCAACATGCCAGTTCCCCTCATACCCAGGAGCATGCCCCAACTCGTGCCCACCATGCTGTCCGTCCTCAAGGCTATTGAACCGGAGATCATCTACTCGGGCTACGACAGCACGCTGCCGGACACCTCTACCCGGCTCATGACCACTCTCAACAGGCTCGGGGGGCAGCAGGTCATTTCTGCAGTCAAGTGGGCCAAGTCACTGCCAGGTAACTGAAACCTGTTTGGCTTTGGTGAGGGGGCACGCCGCTGCTGCTCGAGCACAACGTTGCAACATTTGTTGCTTCTCATACACACAGAAACTATGGTGATGTGGCTTTGAGATAAAAGAGGCCCATTTCTTCTGATGTCAGTAGTTGTCTGATCATCTGTGGGCATCTTGTCATCCTTCCATGTAGACGTGCGAGTTAACTTGAAAGATAATGCAAATATGTGATGTTAGGAAGCAGAACTTACTTGAACTCAATTACATTGTTTATGTCTTCAGGGGCATTTCAATTATCACGAATGCAGAAATATGACACTATGCATTTTTTATTGCACTAGGTTGCTGCATTGTGATTGGCTGTTTTAGAGCAATTTAATAGGTGTACTAATAAAGTGGCCGGTGAGTTTAGATGATTGGTTTTTATTATATTTTCTGCTTTAGAATAGTTCTTAAAGAAGCCCTTGAGGGGGTTTGGTGGCTCCTGAGTAATTAAAACATGGTTTAAGGTAAATGTAAGGTGAAAGGACTTTTCACGTGTGCTTCTACTTTTGTTGTTTTGACACAATGGAAACAACTGAGCTCCAATTTAAATCCACTTTAGAGGGCTGATACACACTACAGGATAATCGGGCCAATTTTTGTCCCCATCTCCCCCTTATGATCAAAGCCAGAAAAGGCCCGATTGTCTTATGTTTGCATACAACATCGCGTCTGAAGGAGAGATCGTAAATAATGAACACGTTTGAAATGAACACTAAAAAAACCGAGAGGTGCCGAGCATGCTCAGTGAGTAATGTCACATCTACCGGAGCCAAAGCCAATCAAGATGCGAGCAGACTCAGTGGACAGACGGAAAAGGAAGTAAAAACAAAAACAAAATATAATGCCGTTATTTCCATCACTGGTAGTTTGCAATGATTGTGGTTATGTTAGCACATGCTAGCACTAGTGTTAGCATCTAGTGCACAGCCCTACCCTCCAAGCTATCTGTAATACTTGAGATAATTTTTACTCACCTGCAACTCACGCTGCAATCCATACAGCCCACATTCCCACCATTTCCATGACTTTTTCCATGATCGTTTTTCTTTTTGTGTTTTTTCTGAAAGTAAGAGGCCAAAAACAACCATCATTGCTTCTACCTGTTCATCCACAACGTTTGTTACACTGGAGTCACGTTTGACTGCGCGAGATTTGGAATATTGAGTGTGAGGAACCTGATACTCTGCTGGAAAATTGATTAGAGTGTGGTGTACTCAATTGTGCGCACCACACATTATAAGATCAGAAGAGAGAGCTCTTGTGCGATCTGTCATTTGTTATCATCAAGCGTGCGGTGTCTAAATCTGTGAAGGTTTGAAAAATCCTGTAATGTGTGCCAGCCTTCAGCAGGCTTGCTAACGTTTAACTGGTTCATAGTATGGAGGACTAATGCTGCCAAAATCAAAAATAAATGCCAGATTTAAATGGAACCACAAATTAATCAATATGTAAATAAATTCACCAGGCACATAAAAAGAAATTATTTAAACAATGAGTGGTTTGTAAAATGGGATATAAATTAAAATGTCTATTAATTTACCTTTGTATTAATACAGTCCCCTGTTGCCTCACTTTTACACCCCTTACCCTGTGATTTGTTCTTGTTTCTTCCGTCTAACTAGTTTTATCTAACCCTTTCAGGCTTCCGCAACCTGCACCTCGACGATCAGATGACGTTGCTGCAGTGCTCCTGGCTCTTCCTCATGTCCTTCAGTCTCGGTTGGAGGTCCTATGAGCAGTGTAACGGCAACATGCTCTGCTTCGCCCCCGATCTCGTCATAAACAAGTGTGTACAACGGCCAGCTGTTGTTTATTTGATTAGTCCTTTCTTCAGCACAACACTGTGTCAGATTTGATGGCCATTTTTTTAATTTCAGGTTTTATCTCAGTTTTCCCTATGGCACCCTGCTCACATAATCATCTGTTTAAATCGTGACTAAGCTTGGATTCAAAACAAGTGATGTCACAAGGCTGAGACTTGATGTGTTAAAATAAATTGGTGGCTGCCAAAGAATTGAGAATAATAGCTTAAAGAATGGCTTTTAGATGGTGAGATCCCGCGATGTGTGAGCTTTATGTGTGAAGTAGTACAGTAGGACCAGGAGGCAACGAGGCCGGCTAAAAAGTTAGGCTAAGTTGATCAGAAAGTGCAGTTTGTTGATTCAGAACACAAACAGAAAAGTAAAATCAGCATGTGAGGATTTCCAGAGAGTTCTTTACCTTTGCTCCAGTTCTTGTGTCAAGCTAAGTTAATCACGTCCCAGCTCAATCTTCTTAGGAAGCTGACTTGTGTGCCATTGACCTCCATACCTTATTGACTTGCCACCAGAAAAGACTAAGCTTTTTTTGTGTTTAACTCCAGGACAAGTTGGTATATCCGCTTAAATATCAGGGGGTTTTTTTGGAGTTTTTTTTCTGAATGAATGTTTTTGATGTCTTGGTTTGGGTTACTTTGTCTTGTTTTTTGGTTTTTTTTTTTAAAGGTATGTGCATTATTTACTTAAGAAAAATCCAGCTTGCTGGATATTTACTGTCAAACTTAACAAATGTTAAAGTATTATTTAAAAAAAAATTCAGTTTACTGCAAAAGCAACTTGAAATTGAGGTTATTTATTGATATAAATATTTAAAAGTGTGATCCCCTCCAATCAAGTCATTCATGTTAAAAAAAATGCACGACTGAATTTAGATTTTTATCAGTGGCACGACCCCAATGACGGTTAATTCAGCAACCATCTTGCATCCTAGCTCTACCCAAGCTCTCGCCAGTCACTCTCTAAGTTCATTCTCCTTTCTGTCCCTTTCTCTTTTTCTTTGCCTCTCTTCGTCTGATGTTTCTTTGACGAATCAGCCAGCGTGTGCATTCAAAATGGCCCATTTGTATGGAGTTACATCTCTGCCAAATACTGCGAGGAGCGTATTAATTCACTACAACAGCGCATTTATTAATCGAGAGGGCGCATTGCGCTAATTGCAGGCATGTTCTTTATTCAGAGGGCTCATTGCTCTGATTGTGGGAGTGTATATTTACAAGCTGGTACATGAACGCAGCAGGTGAGCCGTAAAACACGCCCCCTCCACCCATCTGTGCGCTCTTGCCAGAAAATTCGGCTCGCTCTTGCCGTGTTTAGTGGGTGTTTTTGTCAGTTGGAGGCGTAACTCTTCTGATTGATTTGATTGGTCGGATTTTCTCCTCAAATCCAGTGACAGCGCAGGATTTAGCTGCTTCTTTTTTAAGACTTGGTGCAACTTTATTGCATCGAGGTACAGAAACATTAATAAACTGGCAGTTTAAATGGAAAATGAGCTGAAATTTTACAGAAGCAAAGGTTTATATTAACACAGGACTGGGCATAATAAATTAAGAAGTGTAGGGGACGTGACATTGATTAAAAGAGTTGAAGAAGAAGAGCAGGAGGATGAAGGAGGTAAGAGTGTTGAGTGTTATAACTTTTACCTCCTAACATCCACTTTATTAAGTCAAAGTACATGTTTTCAGTTATATCAAAAAGGTCTAATTATAATAATGAAAATCATTATTATTATTTTACTATTACTACAATAATATACAGTAATATACACTACCACGATCAGAGCAATCTGCCCTCTGACTAAAAAACATGCCTGCAATCAGCGCAATGCACCCTCTCGATTAATAAATGTGCTGTTGTAGTGAATTAATACGCTCCTCGCAGTATTTGGCAGGGATGTAACTCCATACATTTGTTGATATCCGGTTTCTGGCATGTGACTCCAGTCAAAGCAAAACTTAGCTGTAACCTGACGCGGCATCCCAGAAGGAAAAGCTGTGAAGTGCAGTTTCTCAGCCTCGGGAAGCTGCTGGGCAACAAGGCCTCCAGGAATCTACATAATAAATGTTATTGTGCTATCAAAACAAGTCAGCAATGCATATTTTTAAGGTCAGTTAGATGGTGCTACTTTAATAAAAACCGCATCACTTACATACATACTTACAAAAACTCCGTCTCTGAACTGTAAAACTGAACAAATGAGTGCAAAGAAGCTGCTCATTCTTTCCTCGTCAAAGCAGCCACTAGGCTATGAAGGACCAGGAGAGACATCGAAAAAGCAATACAGAATTTTCATGATGAACAATTAATTGTGAAATAAAAATATAGATTACTAAATATAATTTCCAATTCAACAAGGAATTGATATAAAAATAAATCAAATTTGCAAAGCATTTTGAAATTGCACATTTGCAATGGAATTAAAGGGGAATTACATATTGTTTTCATTAATTCATTACTAAATCCTGTGATTTGAAAATGCATCTTCAAATCCTTTTTCTAAAAGCAGAATTAAATGATACAATTCATAAACTTGGTCAGAAATACCTTTCCATATGATACATTTAAAAAAGTAATTCCCATTTCCATTTTCTGTTCCCCCTCGCATTTTTGCAAATGCGTTTCCTAAACGGTTTACCCTTTCAGTGACCCTTCTGGTCCTTGAACAGTGAAAACAAAGTTTAACCAATCACAGCCGCTCCACGTTGTGTTCCAGTGTTACTCCAGCTCTCTCATTGGTCAGACAATCAGACTTGCGTCTTTGTCTTGTTACTTCGCCAATTTGATTAAGTAAAAAGACAGAAAACACATGAAACTTGAACAGAAACTCATCTTCTGAATGCTGTGTGGATGCTTCAAAGTTTCACCTATTCTGCAGTTGTCTCCTTACAGTTTATTTTCATTATCAGGATCTGTACTGTCAACGCAATTAGCTAGCTGTTAGCTAGCTGTTGAGACCTAAGTGTTGCTACCAAACCAATGAGAGAGCTGAAGTACCACGTGGAGCGGCTGTGATTGGTTGAACTTGGTTTTCAGCGTGTTCAGGGCCCAGAAGAGTCACAGAAAAGCTAAATGAAGACTAAACCATTTAGGAAATGCATTTGAAAAAAGGATTACAGGATTTAATAATGAATTAATGAAAACAATATGTAATTCCTCTTTAATAATTCCATTGCAAATGTGCAATTTCAAAATGCTTTGCAAATGTGATTTTTTTTTTAATATTAATTAATTGTTGAATTGGAAATTATATTTAGTAATCTATATTTTTATTTCACAATAAATTAATCATCATGAAAACGCTGTATTGTTTTTTCGATGACTCTCCTGGTCCTCCAAACTAGGCAAGCATTACACAGAGGGAAAGGAAATGGAAAAAACCCCAACCTGGTAACATATATTTCCCTCAGTCAGCCGTGTTCCTTAAACTTTCATTTTCTCCTCAAATCGCTTGTGTTTTGACGAGACTATTGAGATATAACATAATTGCCCGTTTGCTTTCCAATCTACTTAATATTATTCTTACTTTTGGGGGTCAGATTTTATACCGTCTATCTATTGTGTTTCACCTTTAATCTTAAGCAGCGGAACCTGCACACATCAGTGGTCTTCATTTCACACAACGGGCTTCGTGGCCTTTGCCGTGACTGAAGCTCCTCATAAACGTAAATTCCCAGCGCGGTAAAAATAGACATGAAAGGTGAAGGAGTCATCGCTGTTAGCCCCGCAGTTGGTCAGATTGAATTGACAGCGTCAAAGCCCACAGCTATGTTTCTGGAGAATGTGCTGTATTGATTTTAGAGGTATAAAAAATGATGTGGGCTGTGTGTGAGTGGACGTGAGGTGCGAAAATCCATCATGACTGGTTTTACAGTCTGGTTTTTCTGCGAGGTTTTCCTGCTTACTGAGAATTGAATTACAGGATGAATGAAAAATTGTTCTGTCTAATTCAACGTTAGCCTGTCTGCGCTCCACCTGCTCCACAGCGATCATTCATATTTCCACTTTTCTGTCTCGTTTCAGGGAGCGCATGAAGTTGCCCTTCATGAATGACCAGTGCGAGCAGATGCTGAAGATCTGCAATGAGTTCGTCAGACTTCAGGTGTCCTATGATGAGTACCTGTGCATGAAGGTGCTCTTACTCCTCAGTACAGGTAATAAAACTCTCCTCAATGAGTCTTAAAATGTGTCTTTAGATGCTTTAGTGTTTACTTTTCTCTAGATTTTGTCTCTCTAGGCAGATTGGTCCATATTTGATTATTTTTCATTTGCACATTCAAACATGGAGTATAAAAAATCTTGTAATATAAATATTTGTTTTATTCTAAGCGGCCATCTGGGAAGGTCTAATAAAATTTAAAATGTATTTATTACAAGTTCTGCACTATTTTAACAACACATTGTGCTTCAGAATGAATTTCATTTTAATTATTTATCTAATTCATTTATTTTTATTATTTCTTCTTTTTAAATAAAGCAGTATTGGACATTTTTAAGTGGAAATGACAGTTTCTGCCAGATTTACTTGAATGTTATTGATAAGTGCAAAACAAACGTAAGAAGCCTTTCGGTTTCCTCAATAACTAAAGGAAAAACTGTAAATATGACCCATCCTATGTAAAGTCTAATTTTTGGGTGAAAACTAGGGCTGCACCATGTAGGAAAAAACTGACGATGCGATTTTTTTCAAACCCTGCGATATATGGAGCGATATGAAAAAAAATACAGAATTTTTTAACTGATGACTTGAATAACACTTTAAGTTATCTGGTTTTAGTTTGTATTTGAGAGTTATTCTTATTGTTATCTGTTACTGCTTCCTTACATATTGCTGGGTCCTGAGAACATGTTTCATTCTATCATGTTTGACCACACCCTTGAAATTAATGACAACAATTTGAGTTCATTTGTCTCCTACATTGCAGGACCTGCGATGTGACTATTTCACACACGTACATTGCGATGACGATATATTGTGCAACTCTCGTGAAAACCTACCTCAGAACTATACATTGTTGCTCCAACATGTTAATTGCACTGCAGCTTGTCACAGTGAGTGGGTACACAGTGGAAGTGGCATCCTAAATGTAAATGATGACTTCCAGTGCAGCTCAGATAGGCAACCTGTCAGTGGATGAATAAATGTGTGACTTCTATTAATTTACCCAAACTGAAATGGGGTTTGGAAATGGGCGTTGTCACAGTTTGCTGTGCAACACTGAACAACTTAATGTAGTTTTCTTTGCAGGAATGATGAAGAGCTTTTCCTACACTGCTGAAGGCCTCACATTTGAACACGCTGAACGCTGTATTGCAGGTTTTGCTGGGGAACTTGTTTTGCTTTGTTAAAAAAAGGCCTCGCAAAAGAAAAAAAAAAACCTTGTTGCAACCTGTAATATTTCCAAGTTTTGTAGAAACAGTTTTAGAGACGAGTTTCAGTCGGCACTCACCCTGGTGGGGTTTTCTTTCCGTTTACACTCAGATCTCGTCGGGAAAACGTTTGAGCACTTGCCATTGCCATTTGTTGTCATTGTTTTGTTTGATGGTGTCTTTTTTTTAATTTTTTATCCCTGTGTTTATGTAGCTGAAGTGCATTTAAAGTGATTTTGCACTTATTCAAGAGCTTAGTTTTGCACTGAAATTGAACAATCACACCGAGAGGCGCTGACTTTCAAAAGAAGCAGGAGGGGGGAAGAAAATAATCTTTGGGAAAGGTTTACTTTCAAGACTGTGTTAGTTTTCCAGCAGCCATTTTTCCCAAAGATAATGTGAAATACTGCAAGAATGTGGAAATGTGACATTACCTTTCAAAGTCTTTTATCTAAAAATAAACCAATGAAATAAATGTAAAAGATATTTTAAAGATATTTCTGAAAGTGGAAGTTCTCCGAATCTTCTGCAGTCACTAAATTTGTTGAAAATAACCTCACGTGTCTGACAGAGAAACAATTTCCTCCCAGTTAACAGGAATAATACAGGGAGGTCAAGCAAGAACTGTTACATAATCATCACAAATTGCTTAAATAAGAGCACTTCATGAAAAAGTCATTACAACAAAGCCCCTTTTTCATCATTTCATTTTTGCTGGGTAAAAATTGATTCAGCCAAGATTCATTCAAGTATTCCTAATTTACTCTAAATAGATTTGATCTGCGCTGTCAAACGCACACAGTAGAGAGGCTGGAGAAAAGATATAAACATTCTTTTTTTAAAGAGAGAAAATGCCAAAAGCTGTGGACGTATAAGCCAAAGGAAAAAATAAATGCTCAAAAAAGTGAATTAATAAATGAAATTCTTCTCTATTATGTAAATTTTGCTTTGCTGAGGAGGCGACCGTTTTCTCTGCCTTATTCTCGGTGAGTGGCGGGGAGAAAAAGGATGCACTTTAGAGACCTTTGCTCATCATGCAGAGGAAATTACATTTCCATACCGAGCACTGGTTGCATTTTTGTACCTGACAGCTATTTCCATCTGTTCCCCTCAAGGATGGTAAAACTATCAGGTCAGGACAGCTTAGGTTTGAGCTGGTTTAATCATTTCTGAAAAACGTTAGAGAAAATTAAAGTTGTAAATCGAAGGGAAGGTTTTCTATCACGTGAACATAAATAACTTCTAAAAAGTGGGTCAGAGTAGTTTTTCCTTTTAACACCTGAAGTACTATCAAATGTGTAAAACACACAGGAGTAGTTGCAGGATATAAAAGCTTCCTGAGTAAGAAACCAAAGTTTTAAGAGTTGTCTTTCTGCAGGGCCTGCAAATACAGAAGGTCCTGACAGCTTTCACACTGCCCTGTCTCCCATTTATCTGTCTGATTATGTAAATCTGGCAGCATGTCATGCCCTCTGTGGCTCAACATAATCCCTGCAAGTCACTGTTGCTTTCTATTGGCAAGATGCCATGCAGCAGACTGATGAATCCATGTGTTGACGTGGCAATTATAACAATTGCATTTTAAGGTTACAGCTGCTTAGAAAGGTAAAATCCTGAGCGCATGTTCCTAAAAAAACATTCATATGTTTGGTCCTAAGTGTGTGCAACCATTCACTGCTTCTTAGAGAATCCCATCCAGGCCACAGCATTAAAGAAACATTCGCATAGCAGCAGCTATTAATGTTACTTTGGTTTATTTTCCGCTGCCTGCAGAATTCTGGTCATGAGGTGCATACGTGCATCTCAGTGTTTACTCAGGGGCTCCTAAGATTACGCGCTGGGTTCCCACACAGTAAGTTTTAATGACTATTTAATGTTTGTTGCAGCAGAGAAAAAGATAAAGAGGAGATGAGCGAAATGGCAACGCTATTGTTGGATTTCTAGAGTTTGAATGTGCCTAACCAGCGTAATTAAAATTTGTCCAGATGGCCCATGCACTGTAGGTGAATGTGTCTACATGCATACTATATCAGTACATAAAATAACTTTTTATTTCACTCTCTTGCTAAATAATCCCCCCACCAACAGCAGAGATCCAGAGATATACCCCCAAAAATCCTGACAGGATTAAAACCAGTTCATTTGAGGTTTACAAGCTTTGGTAAATTACATTTTTCATTGAACTCTGGAACATTTTTTTTTTCCTTCAAAAAAGGTGCTGTTTCCAGCTAAGTTGCACCTTGGTACATCCCCTGATGCTTCTGATTGTGTTTTGTGTGGTGCAGTTCCAAAAGAAGGCCTGAAGAGCCAAGCGGTTTTTGATGAGATCAGGATGACGTACATCAAGGAGCTGGGAAAAGCCATCGTCAAGAGAGAGGAGAACGCCAGTCAGAACTGGCAGCGTTTCTACCAGCTAACTAAGCTACTGGACTCCATGCAGGAGGTAAGAGACGTAACGGTGTACAGCGGACAGTGTTTCATAATTGCACCTCGGCATCTTAGCAATGTTAAATCTTGCAGACTGAAAGGAAAGAAAAACTTTACAGCAGGGTTCCTACTAATCTCCCCCCCACCCCCTCTCTGTGTCTTCTCCAGATGGTTGAGGGTCTTCTGCAGATCTGCTTCTACACTTTTGTGAATAAAACCCTTAGAGTGGAATTCCCAGAGATGCTGGCGGAAATCATCACCAACCAGATACCAAAATTCAAAGATGGGAGCGTTAAACCTCTGCTGTTTCATCAGAAATGACTGCCTTACACTGTGAATCAATGCCTTAAATCCTGCCCTGGCCGAGCATTTGCTCATCCTGCCTCCCTCGTCACTCTGGTCCAGCACCTCGGCTTTCTCCCGGGCTCCCTTCGGGAATTCTGCCACGCCCCTCCAGGTCTTGGCCGTTCAGCCTCAGAGCACAATACCTGCGGCCTCAAAACCTCATATTCCAGTCCTTCAGCGGGACGTCCAACCACTGACTCGTAGCCCGTCCTATCGGCCAGCCAAGAAGAATTTGGCGTCTGAATGTCTTTTGGAAAATCTATTTTTTCAGCCCCTTGTTCATGGCCCTGACCTCAGATGTCTAATGTTTTCTAACAGCGTCCATTTGCTTTTTACTCTCTTCAGCCTATAGAGTTCTATTGCTGTTTTCACTGGAAAAACCAACACCTACAAACACATTTTCCTCCCACTGCATGACATGTAAACTTTGCAGCTCTAGAGCCCAGCGTTCACCTGCACGGCTTCACTGCACCATGAATGTAGTGATGGCTTGCTTTCTGGGGTTTCTGAAAGACTGTTGGCAGTGAATGGGGGTGTACCAAAACAACAACAACAAAAAAATTTTACTTTTTTTTTTTGGACTACAGGACATTAAGGACAAAATCAAATATATTTACCTGACCAATGGAAGAAAATCGCATCATCAAGAGGAATATTCTTCATTTATTTTGTGCCGACGCACCTCGCTGACCACACATGCAGAAGTCACAGAGTATAAGCAGACACGCATTCACTTAGCCAAATGTTTACACAGGATGTATCAGAGGGAAAACCAGTGCCTTTTAGTTTTTAAGCTCCTCATAACCATCCGGTTGAAACCCGTTGTTTTTCTAATGCCGATCTCTTTCTGCATATTTTTATCTGTTTTTAGTTTTTCCACTCTGACTACTTTTTGTGTTACTTTCCAATCTGACATTCTGGTGCTTATAATGTGGGATGATCTCTCTCTCTCTGTTCTGATCAGCAGATGTGTGTGTGTGTAATACAGACTATGGTACAGATTAGAAAGTTTGAGAGCAGTGTGAAGTTTTAACATCATCGGGTCTTGAAAACGTTTGATAATTGGGTATAAAAGAAGAGTTTTCTCTCGTTTAGCCACGTAACATACCAAGTATTTTCTAAATACACCTCATCTCCCAGATGATATCAACAAATGTCTTCTTCTTTACCGATAATGTAGATGCTGCCATCAGCATTGTGCTAAATAAAGTAAACCACGCTGGAATCTAAATACAAAACTGTGTTGGAGTTAAATGTTAGAGTTTATCTAGACTGGGTGATAAAGTAATCACACAAATTGGGGTTTTACAATGAAATTGCTTTTGGATAAACACATTCATTGTAAAAAAAATAAATAAATCCAGGATGTCTTTCGGTCAGAAAATAGCCAGAATGCTTTAAGTACACATACAGTATGAGCTGCATTAGTACTGAGCAAATTATTTCACACAGCTTGAGTTGAAAATGCGGTTTCATGGAGGTTTGCTTTGTGTTACTTAATTACTGCCCTAAGCTTAAGAGAATGCGACCTGGTTCCTCTGTTTGGTTCTGGATTAAAATGGGGTGAAAGGAAGCAGAAAAAAGCCGGTTACCTTTTCTTTAGGCAGTTCATCATGACCTGTGAGACTGAGAACATGCAGAAGTATTCAACTCAGTGCCATTTTACACAGACCTAACGTTTAATCAGCGTCATCTCAACATATTTGCACACAGGAACTGGGCTGATGTCAAGTTGGTGTACCTGAAAAGGAAAATAAAATATCCATGCAGTGTATATTAGCAGTGGAAAAAGCTCACCTGTTTTCTGCACATCTGAGATTAAAAATACTGTTGGAAGAAGGTGCAGTTTTGCTTACATGATCGTCTGAATCTAAACTCAGGCTAAGAGTGATTACATCACTTACATGCGTCTCACTAGTGCCAAATATGACAGCAGGCTTTTACCTTTTTTTTTTTTTCTCCTTTTTTGTCCTGGAGATATGAAAGGGCACTGATCCAGTTGTGATTCGGCATCATGTGGTTGTTGTAATTTTGCTTCAAGGTGCTCTTCAGTGTGACACACCAGCTAAAAATGTCTGATTGTTTTCATCCAAGAATGACATTCTCAAATGATAGTTTTATGTTTCTTTTATTTTTTTTTCAATTAGCAAAGTAAGCTGTAATTTCTTCTAAAGTCAAACAAGTGTTGGTCAGCGTTTGATACATTTACAATGTGAGATTTTTTGCATTTGGCCAAAACAAAAATGCATCAACAGCTCGGACGTGCAGCAAGCTTCTGCATCCACCGCCTCCCTTTCAGCAGACGCTTCTACCGCATCTCACCCCCCCCAAAACGCCGACCGTATGGCTTTTTAGCCGCTCTGCAGCACACACACTCTGAATGTCAGTTGACAAACCAGGTAGCAGGTTGCCATGGAGACCAGTCATTTGTTTGTTACTTACAGCTAACAGCACAGCAGGCTCTGGACGCTACAAGCTGCTACTTAATTAAGAGCCATTGCTTTTTAAAAATTCTGCCAATTCTGCTGAAGGGCGGTGACTCACGCCAGGGTCGTTTCGGATTCAGTCCGCTAATTTTTGTTATTCTGGGAAAAATTAATCTTACAAGTTTTGTTTGGGTGACTTGCATACAGTATTACATTTGTTTCCAGGTGATGGTGCTTCAGAAAAAACAGCTTTAATGTGTAGATGTAACCACATACCGGCTCATTTCTAAATAGCTATAGATGTATATAGCAATGCTGACATATCCAGTGTAATGTAAACAGTGTCTATTACTAAATATTTTTTTACATCAACCTCAATACTCACAGCTTTCTCTTTTACCTTTCAGCTACATGTTCAAGTAAAAGGCCTTGTGAAAGGGAGACAGAGAGCCATAGAAAAATAAGACTTCAATTCAGGAAACAGACAAATATCAGCGCTTTTGGAGATTGATCAATTGTAAATGACTATTTTCTGTGATTTTAAATACATCGGCTTGATCCTCTTTGATATGACTAATTTTACTCAATCATTTTTGTACATTGAACTGGTCGAAAAAAGGTTAATATTTTTTTCTGAGTTTGTCTGTGTTTGATAAAAGGTAGACGTGTTGAATACGTTAGAAAGTGTTTAACATGTTTGTCTTGTGAAGTAAATGTTAATTCTAGGAGTCAGTGGAAAAGTCTACATGAATGATCTCTGTGTTTTTGAAGATATAAGGAAATTAGAGGTGAAAGGGGAGGAGATTTTTTTTTATTGCGTTTTACGAGAGTGACCAAAGCAGAGAAGAAAAAATAAAAAAATTGAATAAAAAAAAGTAATCAAGCAGTTACAGTTTGTGTAGCATTTACTAGCACACCTTTGCCACTTCTGGTTTTATTAATTTTCTTTCTTTTTTGTCTTTTTTTTTTGGAAAGGTATTGGCTTTGGATCTCTTGTTTATTGTTGTGAGGATTTACTGGTCACTTTGAAAAAAACAAAAAAACGGAAAAAAAAACGTAATCTCCATGTGAAAGTAAATTTTCTGGAGCCAGATGGAATTGCACTACCCTCACATTGGTTGACACAGTCTATTTTGTGTAAAATACATGCAAGATTAAGGGCAGATCATGATTCACTGATAGACCTATCTACGGCTTTCACTGAAGTCTGTTTTGTTCGTTTTTCAGTTATGTAGATGTAATCCGATGTAATATATATATAAATATATATATATATATATAAATATAAAAAATATAGAAATGTTTGCTTAAAAATAAGTTTGTATTTACACTTCTTCTGTAGTCAGTGTCTATATTTTCACCTATTTGATTAAATGTAGAATTATCTGTGTTGTTCTCTGACATTGGATTTGGCATTGTGTCGGCTGATGTTTCTGTCATCAGTAGTTCAAAGCTGAAATTCAGAAGAGCTGATTTCTCTTTAGTTCAAACATCTTACACAATAAAGTTTCCTGTTTTCCCAACATCAGATCTCTTCTCTTAGTCACTGAACGGGAACTCTGGATTATTTTTGGGTTGAGGCGATTGTCTTTGGGATGTTTAAAGCTCCCATCACCCATCTTTTTCTTTTTTAAACCAGAAAGGAATATATATCCTCTTAGTATTATGAAACATTACAATATTTTTTTCCCAGTAGTTGCTAAATAATTGCTATTTGTATATTACATTATCTTACAACCCTAATTCCCCAAAAGCTGGGATGCTGTGTAAAATGTAAATAAAAACAGAATGCAATGATTTCAGAAACTCGAAATCTCAGAAACTCATAATTTATTCCCAACGGAACATAAACAACATATCAGATCTTGAAAATAAAACATTTTTACCATTTCATGGAAAATATTAGCTCAGTTTGAATTTGATTGGAGCAACACATCTCAAATAAGTTGGAACAAGGTGATGTTTACCATTGTGTAGCATCCCCTCTTCCTTTATCATCTGTTTAGATGCAGGCATCAAGTTTTGACCTTTGGCCTTGAAGCAATGCACACAGAGATTCCTCCTGATACAATGTAGATGGTGGGATCTTCGATATCTTTGCAATTTTACATAGAGGAACATTTTTCTAAAATGTGCCTGTTGCAAATAAACCCGATCAGTTATCAAACACGCCTCAATTATTTGTGAAAATGACTTTTTCAGCCTTTGTTGCCCCTGTTCCAACTTTTCTTAGGTGTGTTGCTGCCATCACATTCAAAATGTTAATATTTTCCATGAAATGGTTAAATGTGTCATTTTCAGCATCTGATATGTTTATGTTCTATTGAGAATAAAATAAGAGTTTATTGGATTTGCAAATCATAGCTTTCTGTTATTGTTTACATTTTA
The DNA here is from genome assembly GCA_037177055.1 of Atherinosoma microstoma. NCBI lineage: Eukaryota > Metazoa > Chordata > Actinopteri > Atheriniformes > Atherinidae > Atherinosoma > Atherinosoma microstoma. The sequence continues at coordinate 15,590,624 of JBBBVU010000016.1, forward strand.
CACAGTGTCCCAACTTTTTTAGAATTAGAAATGTACTAATCTGGAAAGTGGAAATAGTTAGAAGTAGCATAAGCAAATAAAAAAAGGGTCTTTTTTATGCTCTATGAGCATAATATCACTTTAGCCAATGTGACATGAATTTTGAGCTCTTTTTAACTGAGGACAGCAGTTTTAGCAAGACCATGTTGTAGTTATTGAGGGTAGCTGTCCTGCAGGTTTTAGATGTTTCCTGATTCAACACACCTGACTTAAATTAATGGGCTTCAGTTGAACTTGACAGCAATGTGTTGGGGAGTTCCATGTATTTTTAATCAGGTGTGCCGGAGCACAGAAACATCTAAAACTTGCAGGATAGTGGACCAGAACTGGACATCCCCCGAGTTGCACTGAAAAGAAAGAAAGAAAAGGCAAAACTAAAAAACAGCCATGTAAGATTTATCTTTAATTCTGCACAATCCTTCACCAAAACATCTGCAAGAATATTTAAGGCTGCGGATAGACTTAAAATGATACAAAATCTGGCAACAAAGATGGAATTAAGGAATTAAGTTAGTATGCTAAAAATACAAAATATAAAATTTCATACTTGGAAAAAAAAAATTATACCTCATGAAATGCAGCTTTTATTTACAAGGTCAATAAAACACCTCAAATGGATATAGACCAGGATTTTGCCTTTAAGAAAGTCTTATAAATAAGTTTAGATATGAACAAAGTAGTCTCATTTCACATTTAAGTTGTTTTTTTTAACTCTCCCATTTGATTTTTTTTTGTTTAAAATGCTAAAATGTAAAAGAATGATTAAAGTTCAACAAAGAAGCAGATTTTTTTTCCCCCAGAAAATTTCAAAACATTCACAGATGCTTAACGAAAATGATGAACTTTCACTCAGGAAATAAAAGGTCATGAACCAGAGCTGTAAAGCAGGCCAGCTTTTTTTTTATATACAGTAAAGACCTATTGTGAAAATGAATGATATAGTCTGAGCTTTTAGAAAAACAATACATTTGCATTTTATTTATTCCTGACAGTCTTGGCTGGATCCAAATGCAAATGTCCATTTGTTTCAGATAAATTGTATTTTTAGTTATAGACAGGAAAGCTAAAAAAAAAAAAAAAAAAAACATGTCATGTGGTTGTTGACCACATGACATGTTTTCTCCCTCTGTGCTGCTGAAATTGATCTCCTGTTACAAAGAACCTGAATCTGCATAATGTTTAAAACTAGGAGAAAAACACAGGTGTCCTGTGATGTAAAACGTACAACTTCCTGGTTGATTACAATTCCAAGAATGGAGAGACATAGTGCAAACATGACTCATGACTGCACACAGAGTGCGGCCGTGCAGCTTGGCTTGCTTTAACCAGCAGGAATCAGCTGCTACTCCTACGCTTTTTTGTAAACTGCTGATCTGTTTGTGAAACTTGTTTGAAATTTTTCACATTTTTTTGAGAGAGCTTTATAAACATTAACGCTAACGCTGACCATTTGGTGAACCAATCTCATCTGCTGCTGATCTGCCTCGAGGCCCCTGCTGTTTAAGTGGAGATTGGAAACGTTAGCCAGGCTGAGTCTTGTCCCCGGGAATTACCAAACTGCTGCATCCAGCGTTCACAGATACGTTTGCTGCTGTGCAGCCAAACCCAATCACTTCAGTCTGCTTTAACAGCTCTGATTTCCCAAGGGGTTTAACAATCAATCAATCAATCAATGAGGAGGTGAAGGAGCAAGTTTAACGCCGAAGGCCACTTGCTCTTTATCATGTTCCCTGTCATTAACACTGCAAAAAGATCTCTGTATCTACCCGATGAAAATAAAAAATGCTGAAGCAGTGGCGGTGCAAATGAAAATAGGGAAAAAGCAAAAAAGAAAGAAAAATCCCAAGCTTCAGCTCAAAAATATGAACTCATCTATACTACTCATTTTCTCTCACCTCCAGCTACAATCCTATTTTTTTCACACACACATCTTCACCACAACTCTGGAAGTCATCCGCAAAAATCCAGGAACAGCCACGCTTTTCTTCCCAGTGAAATTCAGGACTGTCCCCCGTCAGTCCGCTATTTTTCGTTCCTCTGTCAAATCCATTTGATATGGTGCTTCTTGGTCCAGTTTCATTTCCCAATCTAGTCAAATCCAGAGCAAATAAACAATAGTCCAGTCCATCATAATATAAAATCTAATAGAGTGGGCTGAGTGAGTTTTGTACAGTCAAATCCGGTTCTATCAAGACCAGATCTGCCCGGATGTGTTTCTTTTGTCAGGCCTAGACTATAGAAACTCCACATAGTTTTCTGGTATCAGTCCTGTTCGACCTTCCAGAGTCCCTTCCAACCAGCCAGGCTCCCTGGAAGCATGAACTACGGAGAAAATATAAACATTCATTCAGATTAAATACTATTTAAAAAAGGGCAAATGTTAATAATCATCAAACACGTGTAAACTTAAACACCCATGTAGACTGAGAAGAGACATATAGAGGATGGTCCTCCTTCCTATATCTAAACATAATGGCTCAGCCAACATTTATAAATGGGCTCCACATATATTATAAAAGAGCTAAAAAAAAAAGGCGACATAGGTGATCATCCACAGGTTATGCACTAGCTGAATGTTAAAACCTAACTTGGGTTTTCCCATGTGGTTGGGCCACGTAACCCCCAGAAAGCATGCCCACTCAGTACCCATGTGGAAAGTTCCTATGTGGCCAATGTGGAACCAGTGGGCAATCACATACATGGTGTACCCTTTTTCAGCCCATTTACAACCCACATGATTCTCACATCCAAATGTTGGCACAAGAGAGAATCTAAAAACAGAGTGCAGCAGAGCGTTTCTCAGATTTACATCTTTTACATCAATGGAAGAGGCCAAATACGAGCTCAGCCCACACAGTCTTTGTCTTTAATCTTCATTGTTCTGTCTGAATTAAATTTGCAACTCGTATACGAGATGATTACTTTCTACTGTAGTAATTAAGATAAACACTCATCATAGTTATCATATCTGTTCCTGTATCCTTTCAAAAAAAAAGAAAAAAAAAGCTCCATGGTGACAGATGGAGTGCTACGTCCTTGGCTGCCAATGAAAAGACTGCAGTGCTCAGATACCACTTTGAGGATTACATGTCTCCCGGGTCACAATTTGGCCCAAGGGGGCTCAGATGACACTGAACTGCATTACATAACTCCCAACAGTCTTCATGCAGTGAACTCTATTTAGAGCATAGGGACCATTTGTCAACTGGCTTGACAATGAAAAATGAATCCCTGCCACTCCTGTTATCTGTGTTCTGACATACAAACATACGATAATAGCTGTACAGGTCAACTGTTATTATGTATGCTAATAAGTGAAGTAGAGCAAACATGGCTTTACTGGCTTTATATAATCAAATGTGTTCAATATGGTCTTCAATAGAGCTGAGCAAAGACATTTAATGTGGGAGTTTCAGGTAAAGCAAGCTGATATAGGAGAGTCTTATATTAAATTAGGTGGAAAAATAAATTTAAAAAAAAGACTGAAAGATCCGCCACTGTGTGCTTGGGTAGGGTTACTTTCACCTTGCTTTATTTTTATCCTAAACAAAACACATAGCTCCTCCAATCTGAAACACATTAAGATCTTTGCCATGTTTGAGAGCCATGCATTACATTCACTGCAGTCTTGTCTGATTGCCAACTTTTCCTGAGTGCCTCCAAGCACACTGCATGTTAATACAAGGTGCCAGACTAAATAACATTTAACAAATGGTTAAACTACTTGACACCCTTTTGGATTCAATGCCCCAATAATTAGCTATTCACAAGATTTAGTAAATGGAAAACTGCAATAAAAAGCCTTTCATAAATAATTTTTTGGCAGCTATTTATAGAAAACTAAAAACCCAATAATGAACTCTAACAAGGAATTGTAGAACCAAGGAAATACTCATTCCCATGGTTGACTGCGTGTGTTTCACTGCACCAACGCACATTCTTTCCTTTATCCTCACAGCCGACACACCCAGAGTCGAACTCACCGTTCTCAAAAATGGTCCCAGCGATGAAGGACAGCTCGGAGTCATGCTCGGCCTTACAGGCGTACAGCGCTTGAGCCTTCCTGCCCGTGATACTGGAATCAATATGAGAGTTACAATGACTAACTAAAGATGGGTTACTTTAAACTGTTCTATCATTTTTGAACAGATGTATTAAATAAAAATGGACATTTTCATGCACAAAACAAACTGAAAAAAGGTTAACTCATTAGACTATAATGGCACTTAAACTCTAATATATGTTTTATCTGCCACAATGCTCATTTAACTTGATGCAACATGTGAGTCTGCCCTGTGAACATGTCAACAAGGCACTTCAAGTATTAACAGCTTAAAATTTTCTATTCTCATACATGCTGTTTCTTATGTTCTTGTAACTTAAACTGAACATGCCACAGACACTGCAGTCTAAGGGAAAGGCTGGCTACTGGGGGTGCAAAGCAGGACCAGCTGTTAGCAACTTCTTCTACTACACCAAGGACACTTGAGTCTTGAAATGTGAAGCGGTGAAATGCAGTGACAGACACTATATGCCTGCCAGGGTTCAGTTGGGTAACTGCATCCAATTGAGATGCATTTCACTACAATTTAAATAGAGAAACTTACATAAGAAGGACTGCTTTGACCTGTGTATAAATAGTTCAGAGCACATTCTCAGTCCAAGATGCTACTCTGATCCATTGAGTGGTAATTTAGCTTTTAAATTCCCTCCTTTCATGGGGGAAGATCAGAGGTCATATCCACCACATGACAGCTCCTTGAAGCTTGTGGAGTGGAAGAAGCATGTTTAAGGGCATCTGGGCTGAAAAAAAAAATGTTTTTTTCTGGCTGATCTTCATTAATGAACTAGCAATAATTGAGACATTGAATGTGATGAACTTTTAGGAAAAAAAATCATTCATATAATTTAGTTTAATAGTACTTGAGGGAGATTTCTAAACACTTCCTGAAGTTAAGCTCCAAACTGATCGCTTTTTTTTTTCTCTCTTCCTCATCTCACTTCACGTAATTACAGATTGCACGCAACTAATGCCTGATGTCGCTTCTCTGAATTACAAACCGACTTTGAATCCTTTCACAACCAGCGTTGACCAACCTGACAGGAGAAGAGTCACTGGATGCAGAGGATATTGGCTGCGGACTTGAAGGGGCAGAAAACATTGGCCAGGAGGGAGAACGTGGCGAGGTGGGACTGGGAGATGTTGCACTGATGGGCACATTCACACAGAGTAACACACCGATATCACAAACTTTACGTTTACTGTAGACTTCTGAAAATTAGCCATGATGGCCACAGCTTTACTTTCTTTCCTTACCTGGTTGGTATGCTGCCGCGGCTCTTTGGGTTCAACCTAAAAGATACACAACCAATTAAATGAATTACTTCAACAGATCAGATCGACTTTATTTTATTTTTTACTTCTTTCACCAGTTATTATGTGTTATTTCCCTGTGAATTTTCTCGCCTGAGATCCAGAATTTTATTCCTGGGCTTGGTGTCACAATTCAATTCAATTCAATTCATTTTTATTTGTATAGCGCCAATTCACGACAATGTCATCTCAGGGCGCTTAACAGACAATCAGTTTGAGCCAATCTGATTGTCATTCATTGTCACAGTGAAATGCATTTGCATAGTGCCCGCCCAGTGGTCCCACAGCCTTAAAAGAATTAGAATCTGCCTTGTAATTTGCCATGTTTAAACAATCAGATGGACCAATTAAAGCAGATAAGACCTTTTAGAAGGGGCCCTTAAAGAGACAGGCACTAAAATGGAGCATTTCATACAGACCCAGTTAAACCTTTTATAGTAAGCCTGTGAAAATAAAGTTATAAACCTGTTAGTGTGCATTTCATCTGCTGCAGCTAAAACTATAATGCCAAATAGATGCTGAAAAAATAAACAGGATTTTATTCTTCTTCTGGTAGTTGGTCAAAAACGAAACTTCTTCTTCTGTTGCTTGTAAATACTGTATTATCAATCATCATAAGAATATGACCAAAGGACAGTTCTGATATTGAGAATTGATTTATTCTGCCTTCATATCCACATGCAGTTGTGAGACTTTTTCTGACTTTATAGAGATGCTGGTTTCCAAAATATTCTAATTTCCAAATGGTGTGTTACCTAATAATTCATCCTTCTGTCTGAGCAAGCTGCATGCATTCATCAATCCATTTGTCATTCAGCCATCTAATCTGGTTCTGCAACATGCTGGTAAACTCACACTCTCAGCTACTAAACAGCAAAAAGCTAAAGCAGGTTTTGTGACATGATTTCAGTTTTTTTTTATCTTACTTTTTTGTGGGGCGGGGGGTTATTATTAAATCCATTAATTATACACAAACACACTATTTGGACATAAACAGAAGACCTATCATTCTGTATTCATACTGCAGCACGGACCACTGCAGCCCGCTGTGCATTTAGCTCGACTACAAGCTAATAAAGGAGCTTTTCTGAAGCCTGTTTCTCCATAATTACAACACTCATATGAGCTAAAATAATACTGAGAAAGCCTCAATGGGCTAGACTGAACAAATGAGTTGTCACTTAGTGTTTGTACTCTTACAGCATCACGTTCTTAGAAAAGCCTTTTGTGCAGAACTTCCTGCTCAGCGCGCTCAGGGGGAAAGGATTAACATTTGAACTTTTCTCTGTCTACCTGTTGCAGTTCAAAACAACCAAACCTGGACCAAAACAGGAAGCTTTGGGCACTCAAAACAAATCAATAGCTTTTAGGAGACTGAGGACGTAAGCTGAAATCAGGGGATGTGAGGACTTTGTTGATAATTCTCAGCATAAGTCACTTTTTTATAATGAATCATATATATGGCTAAAATATTACTTTCAATAAGCTTTGAGGTTTAGAATTTCTGGAATCATAGATATCAGGAAAAAGGGTAAAGGTAAAAAAGAAGATGCTTAAAAACTGTTTTTATGAAAGTAGTTTCAACATTTAGTCCCATTCATAACTGTTTCAACCACATTATCATGTGAATTAATGGTGAAATAAATCCTTTGCTTTCAAATTCTACATGGTTTGATTCATAAACTACACTGATAAGCTGCAGCATGTCACTGAAAACCTGGATCTAACTACCCAGATAGCAGACATGTCTGGGCCGAATCAGGGCTACTTTTGGCACTTATGGCTCACTTGCAAAACTGGCAAGTGTTGTGTGGGCCAGAAGTGGACCAGATTTTGGTTCCCAGCCTGGCTTAGATCATGGTAAGTGTCCTGTGGGCCACATGTGGTCCAGATGTAAGTTGGTGGCCTGGGCATGGATAATGGCAAGTATTTTGTGGGCCAAAAGTGGTCCTAATACAGGAAGCCTTCCTTGTGGGCCACATGTGGGGGTCATGTGGCTGAGTTTTGGCAGCTACACTCAAGGCCAATTTGGGCTAAACAAAAATGCACATTTGGGCCATATTTAGGTCTAACATTTTTTGCTATCTGGGTATTGTTCATGTAGGCAGCAGAGCGTTAAGTATTTTATATATAATTAGTGAAATGAAAGACTGAGGTCTGCTCTCCTTTAACAGTGGCAATGTTCAGCCCCTAAACATTCAGAGCCTACAGCTGAAAGAATGAAGCACTCTCTTCTCTTCGACTGTATTCACAGAAAACGAGGCCATGAGGCACCATCCCAGAGGGCCGATGTGAAACCGTCCATCCATTTTCTGGTTGCGGGGGCTAGAGACGGTACATCCAGGTCACCAGTCCATCACAAAGACAAACAACAACTCAAACACAGAGGGTCAGTTTGGAAACACCAATTAACCTAGCATGTATGTTTTTAGACTGTGAGCGGAAGCTAGAGCACCTGAAGAGAACCACATGTGCACAGGGAAAACATGCCAACTCCACAGAGAGTAGCCCAGGCAGAGGTTCTAACAAGAAGCCTTCTTACTGTGGAAAACAACATGTCTTTTTCTTATTTAAGTGTTAACGTTTTTTATCTGGCACTGCTCGCACTATTTCCTCTCAGAACAAATGTGCTCTTGCTTTATTTTGAGATGTGTATCGTTACATTTTAAACCACAAATGAAGACTCACACACCTCAGCACAACCCCACATGGCCAGAGTGAATGCTTTGACTACATAATTTAAGATTTAATAAAAGCAAATGCACATAAAATCAGTACCTATCCCTGTTGCATGGAGACAAGATGCAGCTAAGTCAGGTTTTCATTCACACATCGGTTAATGTGCTTACTCACATCTGCTCTTTCAATTTCACCAGCCTTTGTGGCCTTCAACCCACCGTTCTACTCCTCCTTTCATCAGAGATGTTACAAGGATATGAAGAAGGATATCCGGCTGACAATCAGGATATTGATGCAGTGTAGAAATTAGTGCAGAGCCATTTCCTCTGATTCTCAAATCAACATTTTCTTATATTTTTCGAGCATGTTGTCAAAAACCAGTACAGACGACGTGTTACGCAGTCGATGAACTGGTTTCAGGTCAAATTTAGTCCCTGCATCCGACTCACATTATACTGGACAGCTGATTTAATTTAACATATGTCTTTCCTTTCCGCCCTCTCACGCTGATAGGCCATTAATTTATTTTCTTACAACAAACCCATTCACCCCTCCACACACACATCACAGTCAGCAACATTGAAGCAGACGCACTGCAAGCCTGCTCATAATCTAAATTACGGACAATGTCAGTCACAACTGACATTATACAACTTTAATATAAACTAAAAAGGATAAATATATGTGTTTATGTCTGCTGGTTTAAGTTAATTTATGAAATGTTCGAAAGGTGTTTTCTTTCAATCAAAAAATGTGATAATCCAATCCAATCCAACTTTATTTATAAAGCACTTTTAAAACAACAAACGTTGAACAAAGTGCTGTACACAATATAAACATCATACTAAACATTTTTAAGACATAAAAGCAATAAAATTACTAGTAACAGAATAAAACAATAAAATGGAATAAAGTAGAATAAAATCAAACATAAAAGAAATCAACAACTCAAGATGTGTTAAAGGCTAAAGAAAAAAGGTGAGTCGAGAGGATTTAAATATAGAAAGAGACCCAGCCTGTCTAAGGTGCAGTGGCAGTGCATTCCACTGTTTAGGGCCAATGACAGAGAAGGAGCGGTCCCCTCTGGATTTCATTTTAGATTTAGGGACAACTAACAAGAAGTGATCTGCCGACCTAAGAGAGCGTCCAGGGATATAAGACCGGAGCAAGTCGGACAGATACTGTGGGGCAAGGCCATGCTGACATTTAAAACCAAATAAGACAAGTTCATCTTAAGACCTGGATAAGGGTTCAAAAAGCTTTTAGAAATATTTCAGTAATGAAAGTCGTTCTTTTCAGCAGCTCCTTTTCACAGTAAAACATTATCTGTGTTTTAAAAATGAGAAAACAAAAACTCATTGAAGAGTTGAGAGTTCAGAGATATTAGGGTTGGAGTTGAAGTTGTACAGCTTCTTCCAGTAAAGTACATGCCTATCTGCGTAAATTATGATGCAGTGTAAATATAATATATGACTATATTTTATGTTACAACTGAACAATTACTTTTAATTCTCAAGATTATCTACCACAAGGACTGGGATTATTTAGGGCTTTGTCTTATACCTTCAGAGGAAAGAGAACAGAAATGTCACAGAGATGTAATCTACTCTCAAGTTTCTCTGAACTAAAAAAACTTAAGACCACATCTTTTTAATTCCATCTTTGAACTAAGTGAACCTAAAGAGTGACTGGAAGTAATTGGTGTGACATCTGAAGATGTAACCTACTCTGATGACATCCAAATTGTGAAAAAGATCAACTGTATCTGTTTTATGTGAGGGTAAAAGAAAAAGAAAAGTAAACTGGCTCTGAAAAAATATGAAAACTATGAAGCAAAAAAGTCAGATGTGTCCTGAGAACTGGCCCCTAATGTTTGTGTGCACAGTGGGTTTGGTGGTTAGCACCCTGACCTCACAGCTAGGTCACAGGTTTGAGCCTTGGCTGGGAAGGGGTTTAAATAGTGGCCTTCTCCCCGTGGATGCGTGGGTTCTCTCCAGGTACTCCGGTATGTTAGGTTAACTGGTCACTCAAATTACTCCTAGGAGTAAGTACGAGTGGTTGTTTATCTCTCTGTGTTGGCCCTGCGATGGACTGGCAACCTGTCCAGAGTGTACCCTGCCTCTCACCTGCTGATCGCTGGGGTAGCCCCCCCTCTACCCTGAATTGGACCAAGCCGTATAAAAGAATGAATGAATGAATGTCTGTGCTGTGAGGAGGAAATGTCTGAATGTCTACTTTCCTACAAATTTATGTCATTTTCTTAATTCCATAAAAACAGAAACAACTTTTACTAAAAGATGAAAAATGGGTCCATGACCCAGTCCATTAGTTAGCGTAAACTGCTGATTTTAGTTTTTCATATATTATTCATATATTTTTGGATAACTGTAGAACTATAAGATTTGTATACAGAATTAATAAAATGATAGTTTTCATCTGAAAATAAATTAAAATAAATAAATAAATAAGTAAATAAATAAATAAAGAAGAAAAATCTGAGATGTGTTGCACCTGGAAGATCTGAGCTGGTCAAATTGGATGCATTTCATTAAATGCAATACCTTTTTTTGGCCACCATTCCTCCGCTGGAGAAGTATGCGTTTTGTGTATAAGCCGTCTCCAAAACCCTGAACATAAAAGACAGGAGTGTGAACATAATACAAGTTTATGGAAAGCTATTCTTGGCAGACAGAGCAGATGTCAAGGACAGGGTTTCTGCCCTCTGATACTCTTCTATGGGCTTGTATAACATGCACACAGCAGTTTTTTATATTTTCTTTTTTTACTCATGTGGCTTCTGAGACTAATCAAAAATATAACAAATTTTAAGAGAGAACTCCTGAATGTAGGCTTTAAATAGGTTTTGTTGCAGGAATTTAAAGGAGTATAACAGCTTATTTCTACATGCGATGGTTAAGTCAAAATGTCAGAAAGCAGAGGCTGAGACACTCATTTTAAACACATAATGCAACTGTATACAGAGGGTCTCCACATAATAAACTAGTTCTTCAATTATTATAAAAGATTGTAATGTGTAAGTAGATGGATACAGGAAATAGCACATGTATTGGGCAAGGAATGTTTTTATCAATCATCTTTTTTAATTACTCACTTAATCATCAATATTCCAACTTACTTTCCAATCTACTAAAGCTGATCTTTTTAACCCTTTTAAGATATTTAATATTTCAGCTCTGTTAAACTTTAGAGGACCCTTTCTGAGAAAAACATGCTGGTTTATAATGATGTAACTGGTCAAAACTGGTGTCATATGCCTTCAATCTGAATTATATAAAGGGACAGATACAAATCTTCATATTACTTTATACAATAATCTTCTAATTCTGTACACTTAGGCCAAGTATTATGCGGTATGTATGTTATCTCTTATATAACTGTTTTCCACTAAATACTGAGTCTCCATATGTTCTTCTTAATTTCTGTTCTTCTTTGTGTTCAATTTTTATTAATTTATTGATCAGTTAATATTTAGCAAAAAGCTCAAATGAATCAGGAAATATTAATATATACATTTATCTGAGCTACTGACTACAGTGCATAAGACAGTAAAATGATGCTTTTAAAATTGTGATTAACCAAAACCAAAACAAAGGTTGTTGCTGCTGTCCCATCAGGCTATGATATTTTGCAACATACTGTAAGGTCATTATTGAACTGCATACATTTTTTTCCTTCAGCAACTTTATGTTTTTGTCTTTCTTTGTATATATTTTCATTTGTGAGTAAGATGACACACACAGAGTTTCCACAGCACAGGACTGATTCTTTAAGCGGACTCCCTGCCAACCTCATCAGTCTTTCACCACAGCCATCGTTTGCAGCTCACTTATGATTCACACTTCAGACTATTCCATCCAGACTGCTTTGCAAAGACACATTCTCTCCTCCAAAGGTGAAGAGTGATCATTGCAGGAGATGGTCAAGTAGCTGGAAATCACTCAGCAGTTATCTCTAAATCTGAAAAGAAATCCTCTGGTGTCCATTCACACAGAGTTGGTAATAATCTGACCACATGCAGCTTTTATTCCAGCATGAAAAAAAAAGAGTGCATTTAATAGAAATAAAAAGAGCATCATGTTTTACAGGAAGTGTATTTCTTTTTATCATACATGCAGTTAATTAGGATAAACACATACTGGCACATGTATGAACACTGGGCAGTGTTTGAATGTACTAGTGTCCCTATAAATAAAAAAGGGGGTATTTAAATATAGAGTATTATACTATTATCACTGCTGGCAGATTTTTCAGTACAGTGGGTAAATGACTCTTTTCATGTGACTCAGAAAGCAAAGCGAAATAGGAAGCTTTTCCATCTCCAATGTGCCATCTGTGCTTTTAAAAATCTTTCAGATCCTGTCTCTGCTAAGCATGTTTTTCTCATCCTTTCTCGCCTTAAATCATTATAAGGATTTTTCTCTTCAATCTTTGTGCAGCATCAGAAGGGAACCTTGTCCTTTGAGGGTTTCACATTTCAACATCATCAGAATTTTTCTGAATGCAACACCACATCTATGGGTGGAAAAAGTATTTCAACTTATATAATTACTCATTCATTTCTTCTCATGTGGAAACTAACATAACTTAGAAAATAGCACAAACTCTGAGTTGTTGTTTACTGGGTTGAGGAAACCCAAGGATAACTTCATAGCTACTACAGGTTTCTGTCACCTTGATTATAATAAGAGTTCCTTAATCCACCTTAAGCAGAACACTGAACAACAACGGAGTGGATGACAGTGCTGCAAGGAGAGGGCCAAGTCTCTAAACTCCCCAAAAATAGGAGCGGTGACCGCTGCAGTTTCCTATAGGGCCTGTTGACATTTGCAAGACAGATGAAACCAAAATAGAACTTATTGGTTTAAATGAAAAGGATTACGTTTGGTAGAAAAACCACACACACACACACACACACACACACACACACACACACACACACACACACACACACACACACACACACAC
>JBBBVU010000016.1:15614451-15635342 GCA_037177055.1 Atherinosoma microstoma
GTGTGTGTGTGTGTGTGTGTGTGTGTGTGTGTGTGTGTGTGTGTGTGTGTGTGTGTGTGTGTGTGTGTGTTTTCTCAGTGTGTGTGTGGGGCTTCAATCAGCTTATGTTGGAGTGACTAATGAGCAGGGAGTCTTACAGTTAGCATCTAGTGCTCAGATGGGGATTAGGACACTGATACAAGCCCAGACTTGCAGAGCCAGCTGGCAAACAGACAGTGATACTGCACATATGTTCTGTAACTACCACAAGCAGATCTTCTCCAAGAAAATGTCACTTTACATTGATGGCATTGATGAGCATGTACAAACCTCTCACACGTGCAAAGGAATATTATGAAACACACATGGTTACTACACAAAGTTAGCGTTACCCTCAGGATTTAAATCTAATGTTTATTGTAACCTCTTGATGTGGGAGGCTTGTTTTCAGAGAGGGGTGAAGAAAAAAAAAAAGTGGGCCCTAAGATAATAATTTATTTTCCAGAGAGGACGTTCATTGTCTGTTAATCATCTTTTTGCCAAGTGAGTCAACATAATGTAACCAGATTACATGACATTTTTACTCCTCATGGAGGTCTGTTATGTGTCCACATGTAACACCGTTATCTATCAATGGATGCACAACAGAGCCCAAAACTAAAGCCAGGAAGGAAAGCCACTGAGTACACCTGCTGCAGTGGAGAACATTTACCACGTTTAAGCCTTTCATTTTGGTTTTACACGCCTTACTGTCGCTGTGTTGACTTGCATCCAGTGCCCTCATATTGTATGTTTACTTCTATGAAATTAAATAAAATTAAGAAAATACTTATAATGTTGTAATAATTATGATTTAGTAGTTGTTTGCAAACAACTTGACGAGCAGTTCAGTTGATCTGAATCAGGATTGTTGGAGAGAACTAAAACATGCCAGGCAGAAGGACCAGGACTGAGAAACGCTGGAGTAGCGGTTGTGAAGAATAGTCCATTATGTCCAACCTTCTTGGTCTTGATTCGTGAAAAATAACATGCGTGAAAACTCACTGCTGACAGTTTCGATGTCCTGTGTGCAGATATTTTCCTTTACCGTGATATGTCCAAGTTGAAAAGCACTGCAGGACCTCCTCCTTCTTAGCTTTGTAGCTAACTTTGTTGTCTCAAACTGCTCGTACACTCTTAAAGCAGCATATAGACACATTAAAGTTCCGGATTAGTTCCTGCTGTCATGTCTCGGTGAAACACGCAACATTGCATTTCCTGCATTCCTTCTCCATCCTTGTTGGCGCTTCAAACTCGTCCATTTTATTAACTAGGGACCTCATCTTTCCCATCAAAGAGATTGGATAAATTGTTTAGTTTAGTTTGTTGTGTTCATAAACAGATTTTGTAGTATGATTAAAGTGAAATGAACAGCAATGACTGTATAACCTCCTTGTACGACCAGCTTAGTTTCTATACAAGGAGCAGAAAGCTCATGCTCAAACATTGGCTAGATATATTTCTTTATTTCATATCTTATACTTGTACAGATTTACCCATTTTTGTGGCACTCTTATTTGTCCACACCAGGTAGGCCAAGCTGGATATATTGATAAGCTGTTCTTTTCTTACGGAAGACAATTCGTAGCATTTTCAATAAAACATAAAATGCATTAGGAGACAACAAAGAACAATGGCCATAGCATAGCCTATGTATATAGACTATGTATAGTGGCTATACGTAGTCTAAAAGAGAATCATAGCTTGTTGTGGTGGCCCCAAGTGTCCGAAGAAAGAAGAGTTGGATTTAGGCCTGCACGGAAGATTTGAAGAAGATCCTCACGCCTCTTGTGTTTCCTTTTACCTCCCGCCTCTTTCTCGTTTGCCTTGGAGTTATTTATATCAGGACTCGTATTTGTGTCTGCTATGAAAGGCCAGCTTATCTCCCAGGAACAGCACGTGTTGTTAAACCAAGTGATATTTATGGCTTAGCTGTTTATTTCTGATGGATTCCGGCCTCTTCCTCCTCCTCCTGAAGCAGTGAGATCATCTGCGTGGTCATGTAGTAAGAAGGCTTCCAGGTTTTGCACTCTGTTCTTGTCCAAACATTTTCTGGTTGCTGCCACCTCGGCACACTATCAACTTCACCGTCATTGTTTGGTTGCGTGTAATGTCTGCAACATGGAATCGTCAAGTGCTGTACGATACATTTTCACGGTTAAAGTAAATCCACTGCTTCTGCTTCTGTCTCCTCATGCGTTTTAAAAATCAGCATGTCAGCAGCTTTAGTAATTGTGCTGATGAAAGCACAATTAAGCCTTTTTGTCTGGGAAAACACTGAGTTTCTTGGAAGCCACTGGTCCCATAATGCCGTCATAGAATAGACAGAGCTGAGTAATGATAATTATCCTTTAGACGGTGTTGCTGCCCGTGCCAACATGCTGCGTCTTTTTAAGGAAAACCACACAGGCCCACTGATGTTTACGCAGATTTTTCGATTGAAAATGTTCCTCCAGAAGCATCTATGGGTGTCTTTAACCCTCCTACATCAATAAGATTTGTGTCACACCTGTTCCCCTTTATCAGATCCCAGGAGGATCCAAAATTGTCACACCTGTTACCCTAAGACATAAAAAACGCTCCATTGGAACAAGAGAACAGAACATGTACATGTGTATGTGTGTTGGTTCGGATTGCACAAAAATCTGACAAAGGACAAAAGGTGTGATAATATTTTACTTGGTGTATCAGTTAAATGGTTCAAACAAAACAAAACAAAAATCCTGGAATTTAAAACTTTGGTCCAAAATACACACCTCTGACCAATGTAATGACATTTACAGCAATACTGCCCAAATGATGAGAAAACAGTCTTAAAACATCAAAAAAATGCATTATGGTACCGTGAGGGTTCATGCACTGAAAGTCAGCCCAGAGTTCTGAATTGCTTGTGTATTCAGACCTTTTGTTGCCTCTTGTTTCTGAAGTATAACACTCAGAATTTCCCAATATGCAGTCAAGTGTGTGTGTGTGTGTGCTTTTCATGGTATTTGGAACAGGCAGTCAGTGCAGCAGAAATATTTACCACTGCGTGGGAGAGCATGGGCCTGAGAGAAATTGATGTTGAAAGCAAGGCTGGAAAATATGGAGGAGTCGTGTCCTTCCCTTGTTGCAGCGTGAATTAAATGCTTTGGTTTTGTTGTTCGTATGAGCTTTGGTTATTTGTCAAAGTAACATCCTACATGGATAAGACTGTTGAGCGTTGTATTATAGAACAGTTAATTTCAGAAATACTTCATTAATTCTTCAGGTAAATTATGATTAGAAATCTACTCTACAGTGATCAGTTACGGAGTTTGATGACCACAAGAAGAAATTTTTCTTCTAATCTTCTGTATTGCAACTTGGAGGAATCAATCTGTTGCTGGACATCCTCCTGAGGTTGTCCAGGTTGTGGTGAAGGTGTGAGGGGCTGTCCAGTAAAGTCCTGAACTTAGACAGCTCTTCTCAGACACCACTGTCAGAGAGTCCAGCCCCACACCCACAACATCACTGGCTTTACGGATACGTTTAAGTCTCTTGGTGTTCGCCACCTTCTGCTGCCTCATCAACAGCATAAAGAATGGCACTGGACTCTACAGACTCATAAAATACCCTGAGCATCATCTGGCAAATGTTGAAAGACCTCAGAAAATAGAGATGACTCTGGCCCTTCCTTTAGATAGTGTCTGTATTTTTGGTAAAGTCTAGTTTGTTATTAATGTACACTCTTAGATATTTATAATCCTCCACATTTACTCCACTGATCCACCAGTCGTCTTGACCTCCTCATATCCACAACCAGTTCTTTGGGTTTTTTTGGCCAAGTTGAACTGCAGATGGTTTCGCCAGCACAATGTGAAAAAGTTCATCGTCCTCTTTATCATCGAACTACTGCAGAGTCATCAGAAAACTTATGAAGGTGGCAGGTTTCTGAGCAGTAGCTGCAGTCACTGGTGTACAAGGAAAAGTGGAAGGAGGAGAGAATCCGGTGTTTCTGTCTGACACACAGTGCTGCCGGCGCACATAATACGGCGCACTGAAAAATCTAAATCTATTTAATAGAACATATTGAAACACAAATAATACTTTAAAAAAATTATACAAAATTTGGATAAAATCATTTTCTTCTTTCTTTTCTCAGATCCTGTGTGGCAGGGAGATCCCTCGCTGGGTCAACCGCCTGGCTTACTTCAGCTCCTGCGTGCCATTCCTCCAGAGCTGCCTGCCCAAAGAGTGGCTGACCCCAGCAGCCTTACAGTCCAGCGTGAGCCAGGAACTCCACGGAGGAGGCGGAGAGCTGGAGGAGGCAGAGGACGCCGCAGCAACAGCCTCCCTAGCCTCCATGTCGCCCTGCTCACCTTCGTCTTCCTCCAGCCCTTCCTCCTTGCCTCGGCACAGTCGCCACCAACCCCGCCGGTAGAAGCTGTGCAAGGTCTGCTGATAAACTCGGAAACTCACGGTTACAGAGACGGTGACGCGACCGAGCACCTGCAAGCAACAGACGAGTTCAGCTACAGCCAAAAAATCCCGTCACACTGCCCTCATGCACGTTTAGGAGCCGCTGCCTGCTCCGGGTAATGTGAAGCAAGTCTCTGCAGCGATCCGGAGCTGTGGAAGGCTTTTTCATGCAGAGGAAAGGAGTTCTTAATGCTGACAAAGGAAACTAACTTCTTTCTTATCCTTTTTAAAAAAAAAAAACAATTCCACTCATGTCTCTTCTGTTGTTTTTCTTGCCAAGAATTTACGCAGCACATCCAGGGAATGCTGCAGATCTCCAACTTGTTGCAAATTTGGTTCAGTTTGTAACTTTCAATCTGACAATCTGATTTAGCAGATTTGATACAGTACGATTGTTTTTTTTATTCCACTAAATATTCTGGAAGATGTCTGTGGGTTTGGCATCACCATTTGTCACTAGTTTCCCACTCGGTGGAATTGAATAATCAGTTTTCAAATCGGCCTGATGGAGCTGATTTTATGAGGGAGACGTCACAAACCCAACATGGTCTGAGAAAGTCATTGAGAATCATCCTGAAGGGTAAAGTTTAATTGGTTCATTCTTGGTGTGGGTCTTTTCAATGACTCCTGAAGAGATGCAGGTTTCTTGCAGCTGAAAGTTTTGTATGATGGGTTAAAGATGACCATAACCCCCCCCCCCCGAACTATCGGCTGATAAAGTCCTGAAAAGTTGCCTACCACACATGATCAGGATCTTAGCCTTTTTTATTTTTCTATCACAAGCCAGCTGGACATGTGATCGGTTTAAACCAGAACTACAATCAGATTAATCCAGTGACAGTGTCAGTCCATAAGATGCCTTGGATTAGTACAGTTGTGTCTAATATAATTTGTGTCTTTTCTCTTCTTTGATGTCAAACCCGTAGCAGCTGTTCAGGGCCTCCCTCCCTCCCTCCATCACGGAACAACCCCACCTGATGTGATCAAAGTGAAGCAGGTAGTCAGCAATCAGTAGCTATTTACATCTTGATCGGTGCTGTGAAAAAATGTTTCTAAATTGAAGAAATAGGCTGTAATGCAGGCAGTGATTTAGAAGTTAGACACCTTTTCTCAGTAGCTCCTGCCATGGTGCCTTTGAGCAAGGTACTTTGGCTAAGTAAAGCGGTGGTTGAACCAGGCAACAGAGAGTACTGTGTAATTGTACAAAGAAAGAGTAGTTTGGGGTTTAAGCTCCCTCTGAGGACATGATGTCAGTAGGTAATGTGCCTGCAGAGGAAGCTCCTTCAGAACTGACCTGAGATCAGCCTGCACTCCTCACTTACATGTGGTTCCCTCTAAAGGAATGACACACGCTGGTGCTCATTGGCAGCATCACCAATACTTTTAAGTCTTGTAATCTTATATTTTTATTGATTCCATGTTGTAGGGGGGAAAACTTGCTGAAATCCTGATTTTTCCTATAAATCGAATTTTTCATTTTACAAGAAGATGCTGTTTTTATCCTGAACGACGAGCACCTCATTTGAGAACTCTGTACGTGCTGTTAACAACAAATATGCTGCAGAATGTTTTGCTCCAAAACAAGAACCGGAAGGATATTTTTACAGTCGGAAACAGTCGAATTGGACAAATGTTGTTTCTGTTTTTTGAATCCTCAGTTGATTTCTATGTCGTAAGGACTCGGGCCTTTTGTCTGTTTTGTTTATGTTTAATAAACTCAGGACTCTAAAAGGCTTTGTTACATAATCCTTTAAAAAAAAAACATTTTTTTTTAGTCCCATATTTATAATTCTGTTTGTGTTTTCTTTTGTTTTTATGTCTTTCTAATGTTGTATTCACTCCATGGAGCTTTTCAACAACTTGGTGCAGTTTTATACTCCCCCTGTTTGGAAAAATGGGGGGAAAACGCTCCTTTTTACATTCTGTTTGTGTTACTTTTTGTTTTTTTCTGCATGAATGTGTGAGTGCAGGACCATACTTGTATAATAAACAGTTTAATATCCATGGGCAGACTGGGCCAAATTTCCCTTTTTCATACACTGATATACTCTGCGAAAAAGTTACATCTTCATAAATGTAGCTCTGAATTTTTTTTTTCTCCCTTCAATCTTGCATTTTAAACAAGAATTGGTGTTGCAGGAAAACTTTAAAAAAACATCTTTAAACCAGCATCTGACATGATGTGAAAGGATTCAACTCTGCATGTAATCAGCTTCATGTTAAATGTGACTTTTCTTCCTATTTTTATTCAATGCACCGACACAAAAGTACCACTGTGGCGCCCTCTGCTGGCTGTTATCTAAACTGTTACTGAGGTTTCCTGAGGCCATTATTGCTTCAGGTGGTTCCTGTAAATATAATCATCCCTGAACTATTTGACTTTTTATTTAATTTTTTTGTAATTCAATTGCTGCTTTCTTTAATACGCAGATTGACAGGATTCATCAGCAACTAGTCCCTCATATCTCAGCCAACTCCTTCCATGGGTTCCAAATCCCTCTCTCACTCATTCTCTAGATACAAACTTCTCTCTGCTGCTGATAAATCTGAACTCATCTACAAATCTAAGCCATCTACCTGCCAGCTAGGTCCTTTCCCCATGTGTCTGGTTAAAGCCTCCATTCACTCTCTGACCCCCAGAATAAATGCTATTGGCCATTCTTTTCTCACTGATACGGCATTCTCACTGACACTGATAAAAACTGAAGTCCTTCTCATTGTTGCCAAATCTATCCTCTCAAAGATAAACAACTTCCCTATTCCCATTGACAACTCCTCTGGCTTCCAATTAAATTATGTATCATCTAGAAAATATTATTTTTCACCTTCCAAGGCCATAAACCTCACCCCTCTGTATCTTACTGAGCTCCTCCACATTAGCATACCCAGCCGTACTCTCAGATCCTCCTCCATCCAACTCACCCTCCCACCTGCTTACTTATCCACCACGGGGTTGAGAGCCCACAGTTGCTCAGCCCCCCCATCTTTGTTATTCTCTGCCACAGAACATAAAACATTCTGACTCACTCTCCTTCAAACACATCTTTTTAGTCTAGCATATTCCCTTTAGCTCTGGGACTGAAATGACCCCACTGTTGCAATTAATTGCTGTTTTAAAAAAAAACAATTTTTCACTATATTTTATTATATTTTTGTTCTTTTTAATTCTTTCCTTGTATTATTTTGTCTTGTTTATGTACAGTGAGTTTGAGTGGCCTGGTGCCTTTAACTATATATTATTAATAATAATAATAACAACTCTGATAAATAATCCATCCAACGTTTTCTCTCAGCATATTCTTTTTTTGCATTTGAAGCTTTCTTCTTTGTTTACATTAGTTTAAATTAGAATAAAACATTTGGGAGACATTTGCTCCACTTCTGTGAGCTTTGACGTCAGGAAACCTCAGTCGTTCAGACTCTGAATTTCTGACTTCATCTGTTTGACAGTGAACTTTGAGAAACTTCAATAGAGCCAAACACATTTGTATCCTGTTGGAAAGTTATTCAAGAAAATAAACAATTTTTGACTGTTATGTGTGTGATAGTCTGATAAATTGGCAACAGGTCGTGCGTTATTAACATACATAAAAAAATCACCATTGAATCTCCACGTTTTTATCGTACGTAAACAAAGAATGTGCTGGTGGAAGAAAACTGAATTGATTCACGTATTTGGTTTCAGCGTTGGGGTTCACAACTTGCTGGGGTAGATATCTTATCAAGGTTAATAAATTCATGAGAAAAGCTAGTAAGTTGTAACATGAGTGGTTTTAAAGCCTTCCTGCAGTGTCACCATGTATTTAGTTTTCCATATCTTGTTGGAAACAAAAAGGAAAACCACTAATTATTGTGCTAATTAACTCATCTTACTCAAAATATTTATGCTTTAAAAAGTGAATCATATATTGTTATTGGAGAAAAAGATTTGATGAAATTATTTCAACAACAGGAATAAGGGTTAAAATAGGGTTGATTCAAATTTATTAAATCATCAAGCTTCCAGACTCATGAATGTTGCATACTGACAATCAGTAAAAAATATTTATGTATATCATTTTATGCTTTATAGTAAAATATCTCAAAAATGTTTTCAGTAATGCACAGTCAAATTTGTCATTAAAGATAACTCATAAGAGGAAACAAACATGCAAAAAACAAACATTAATCTACTATTTAAACTGCATTCAGGTTTAGTGGTATAGAGCTTGAAATATCACACACATATACATACATACATACATATATATATATATATATATATATATATATATATGTATATGTAATTCTTTCTGCTGTCAGTCGTTTAAAATTTTTAATCACGATTAATCGCACGAGTGTCCTTAGTTAACTTGTAATTAATCGCATATTAATCGCATACGTTTTTAAAATATTTTTTTATTTGATCTATTCTATTTTATTCTATTTTCAACAGGGTATTTATCATTACATAATACTTATTAAAGCTGTTTGGAAGGCCAAATAGACTCTAAACAGATAATTAACCTGATTTGATTATTTCTTAATATTGTAGTTGTCCTTGTGTGAGGTAGACTGCTAGAGTTGTGATTTCCGAGCTACCCTTGATTGCAGCATAACAGGGCCTGCGAGCTCTCTGTCTCCATTAGTATAACTTTCTTTTCTATTCCTCGATCTGTGGCCGGTTTGAGTTTCCTTCTCCTGCATTATCTTGAGAACTTAGGTGATAAAATACCTCAGTTTTGTCCAGAAAACCATCTTGCAGAACTTTCAAGCTAAACTGCCCGTGTAAAAGATCCATTCAGCCACAACCTGCTTCTGCTTCACTTCCTGAAATTACCCTAAGGGTGTGTACGTTAATCGCGCGTTAAAAAAATGAACGCCGTTAAAGGGAAGTTGTGTTTTGCCATCAGGGTTGGGACGGTATGCTTTTCTCCCGATTCGATTCTTTTACGATTTTTTGGGTGCTGATTCTATCTAAATTGCAATTCTTCGACATTGCCAATTTTTGTGATTTTTAGTCTGCTTTTTTAACACCAGACCATGTAAAAAAGTTGAATGATGACGATGTCTACAGACTATATCAGGAGCCATATTTCCCCAAAAAAATACATATCACATGTGAGTCAGTTCTAATGATTTATTCAGCAGCGATATGTTTGAAGTAACTGAAAATGAAGCATTTAAAATTTGGGGGGAAAAAACCAGAACAAATTTTTTTTTATTAAAAATCGTAAAACAAATAATTGCAATGCCAATGTAAAATGATTTTTTTCTACCAACCCTAATATGTATATATGTATCTGATGTGCGCTTTCCTTGCATTTCATTCATAATAATGTTCATTGCTTTGAGCATGCTGAAATGAATTTTTATTTTGACTTGTTTGTACATAGTTTGTGTCCCACAGCCTAATCCTTGGCACTGATGCAGTAAATCTTAAGACCTCACCTCGCAGAAACAGAAAGAGACAGAGGGCTGAGGTGATGGGATCCAGCCAGCAGGTTTGTAGCCAGTGATGATGATGACCATCGGCAGGTGTAATCCACTAGGCCACGTAAACTTTGTGTGTGCTCAAAGGGCTTGCACGTGTGCTTAACCACATGTTGCATTGACATGGCATACGGCCCATTTATCTCAGATTGAATCATGCTGAAGGAAAGCCTGATGAAGCCAGTAGGATTAGATGCAGGTCAAGACTGAATCTTAAATGCCAGCTGGATGCTTTAGAATAATAATAATTACATTGAAGCAAATATCATGCCCGGATTTATCCATTTTGCTTCAGGCTACAGCAGCTTGTGCTTATGTAGCATACAGTAATAAAATCCACAATACAACAGTTTATGTACATTTTAAAATCCTGGACAAAATAAAAAGATCTTTGCTGCTGAAGTACATTTGTTATATTTATATTCAAGTATTTGCCAAGTGTGTAGTATCACTTAGAGCCTACGTTAAATTTATATACTGCCATATAAATCTAAATAAAACCTAAAGCTATGAATATAATAGATGTATGAATTTTTTCTTTGCTGCTGTTTTGTTTATGTTTTCCTGAATGAATTCTCACCCCCCATCAGTGACCACAGGAGCTATTACTCTCCCTGACATCTCTAGAAAGACCTGCACCTGACCACTCACTCCTCTTTCCCTTCAACAGACAGCTTGGGGAATAGATTTAGCCCGGTGGCTGCTGGGTTTCTATTTTCGGTCCACAATGCGTCAACCCATGCGGTCAAAAGATTACACAGAGCACTGATCCTTTCCGAGGATCGATGACAACAGCAGTCAAGGGGTATTACACAGCATTATGTAGCATCATTAGACGAGAGGATAGGAACTCCAAACATTACATGGTAAGAAATAAAAACTAATACAGTTCTACTTTGTAAATGCAGTGTGTAAAGTTCTGTAACACAGTAAAGACAGCAGTTGCACATGTCATGTAAGTTCGTTCCACCTACTTGGCCAGGTGTTTCATCAGCAGCCCCAGCATCTGCCTGTTCTTCTCAGGCAGCCGGTGCACGAGCGCATGGATCTCAGTCACCCTCGCTTCTGGATTGTCCATCTCTGAACAAACACAGAAAAAGAGACAGGGGTGAGATTGTTGAAGAAACACACCAGTGTCACCGGTCATTATTCATTGAACTCATTGGATTAATTAGGAAGTATAAACAACACAGAATACAATACATACAACTGTGATGCATATTTTTTCATTTCTTGTTTTACATAGATGGTACAGACATGTCAAAGACCTTAATGCAGAGACACGAGTCATTGTAGGAATCAGCAAAGAAAAGAAACCAGCTCAGATTCAAGGGAGCTTTTATGCATCACTTAGGAGCTATGTAGCTGTAATGGCTTCACCGATCCGTTAAAGCAATGGCATCTAGTCATTGGTTAAGTTTGTGCTAAAGTTCCTCACGCTTTGTTCAGGCATGCCTGTTAACGAGACAAAAAGATCCATGTCGTGCCATGTCATTCAAGTGAAATAGGACAGTTAGGAGATAAGACAGATAGAACAGGGAGGTACAGAAGTTTATCTCAGAGCAACATGTCATATCGCCATTGTAATTCCTTAAAGCCATGCAGTGGTTGTGTAAAAAAATAGTTTAAGTGGATGGAAGCGGCTGAAAATATCATTTTCCAACACTTTAAAGCTTGACTCTGTTATATTCATCATGGTGTCAGTGTGCCAAGAGCATAGTTGTCAAATTAAGAAACACATGATCCTTCACTTCCTCTTAGGACACCCTATCCACACAGTCACTGCTGTTTGGCAGCAGCTGCACAACCACACAAAATTCTGCATGTCCGAGAGTTACTGTTTTTTGATGTCATTTTACCATAGAAATACATCGAAGGAAACAGGCACGCAGCATTGTGTTGAACAAAACAGTAATGGACAGGAGCAGTATAAAATACTGGTATATGTGCACACAGAGAGCAGAAGCGTCCGCTGCAGCAGAAACACTCTGGAAAGGTTTTCTCTTATTCATTTGGCTCATATGATGTAAAGATAAAGTAGTCAGTGCAGCAGCTAATCGCAGGTAAAACCATGGTGGAGGAAAGTTTGGATAACACTGCAAATTATTCATTTAATAAGGAAGCCTGTTAGGTTCCTCTGTATGTCACTAGGAGCAATTTAGTCAGATTTCTGCCACAAAACGTTAAAGACAAGTACCGAAGGGGGGTCGATAAAGCTTCTTTTTGGAACGTAAAAGGTCTGCAAAATCACAAGGCCCAATGTTGACACCGAAGGGGTTTATTCTCTCTGACAGTAAATATTTCTTTTGAATCGTATACCTCATTGACAATTCAGGATATTATGTTCTTATTTGTGTGTTTGTTATCTATGTACATCTCTATGTAACACTTTTGCATAATGTCTGCCCAGAGTCTACTGTGAGTATTTGGAGCAGTGGGAGACAGAAATGTGTTTTCTGAACATTAGGGCAGGTAAATTATGAACTTTTACACGAGCAAAATATAGACACAGTTTTGCTTTAAATTTCATGGCTCTTCATTGAGATTGTATTTTGGGTCAGGTGGTATAAAACCATCTTGCTTCACTGAAATCTCAACAGTGTGCAAAGTTTGTGATGATCAACAACAGAAAACGGCGCCCAACAGAAGATCTTTCACTCATTTGGAACAGGATAGGGAAGTTGGACAATATTCAGGGAAAAAACGGCACATCCTTTGTTTTGGTCTTTTTATTGGATTTGTTAGCAAACAGAAAAATAGACACTACTGCCAGCACTCGACTGAGCTTTGAATGAAAGTTTCTTATTGGTCTGCCAACCGATATATAGAAAACTTGTCATGGATCATTTAGTTCCACAAGACAGAAAGATGTACAAAGATAGATCAGACAGGTGGTTTTGGTCAGTGCATGTGACACTGACCAAAAGCACCTGCTTGATCTATCTGTGAATCTATCTGTTGCAAAGTTAAATACTGTTTCCTGGTTTACAGGCAGCGCAGACAGACCTGCTGTTAATGCATTACTACAATAAGTCAATAAGGAGATGACAGAACACTTACACTCAATCAGCCCGGTGGCCATGGTTGTCAGCGCTGGGCAATACACCTAAACACCAGCATTTTCGTAGCATTTAACGGGGCTGACAAGCTCTAACACAAACAGATCCTAACGCAGTACTCACAAGCACTTCCACACGTGCCCACACAAAGAAAAAAGCAACTGCAAAAGCTTAAAACCAAAACGTGTTACCAGTCTCTCGGATAAGTAAACTGCCTCAACCAATTCTTCAATGTCCACCACTCCAGCATCCACACCCTCTTATAACTCAGATACACAACGTGATGGCGTGTTTACACTGAATTCACAGAAAAGATTCATTTACAAATTTAAAAATATGTTATGGATATATTGATAAAACAAATGAGCCTAAGTGTTGTGACCCTGGTCAAAAAAATGCATATTGATCAGTGGATTACTCGAAAAATTGCTTCTATTTTGTGATTTTTGCTTTGATTGTTCCAGTCATCGATTGCACATGCTGTGGTCGCTGTTGTGTGAAAAGCATTGCATGATGCAGCCACAAGAATCTGAGCTTTCCAGCGGTAGGTCTTATGTGCACCTACTTTTACACAGAACTTGTGAAGAGAAATTATGGAGAACGCAGCTGGATGTACATCAAGCACTGGAATAGCTGTGTAATAAAAGAAAAAGTCAAAAGAGAGAGCCTGAGAGCCGAGCGGAAAATTAGCATGTTTTGTCATTTATGCTCAACTGGGCAGTTCATGAAGAGTTTTGATGGACATATTTGTGGATACAACCACCCCAATTCTGATTTCAAAATATGTGAAGGATGCACACTTACACACAGTGCAATCTGCTTGATTCAAAATATGGATCAACTAAATGATTATGAAAAGAAAACAAAAGAATGTTTTTATTAGAGGAGATTTAAAGGGTACCACCCGATGAGACATTAATACTTCCGAAATTTTATATCAATCGATGCTCGATAAACATGGAAATCAATCTATTAAAGTGGCTGTTTTGCGTAGAAGTTCAGCACCTTTAGCGTCAACATGTGGCCATCATGTATCAGAGCTCAGTTTTTCATGCCTTTATCAGGCTGATTATCAAGCATAGGTTAACAAAATTATTTGAAGATTTTAAATAATTAAGATTGATCCTCCTTTTAAGAGTCTTTACAGACAAACATGAACCTCGCAGGAGGGGAAAATGAAACCCTATCAGAAGCATATTTACTAAACTTATTTGTTAAACTGGAGATGGACATGAAATTGGGAATTAATCTCAGATTAACTAGGAGGAGAAAACTGGTGACTTAATAACAAAACATTACTACAAGCAAAATTACATGTTTTCTCACTAGTGCATTCAAAAAGGAAGCATCACAAATTCAGCTTCTCCTTCCATCTCCTCTTCAGATATTTTTCTCTCCCACTAAAGCTGCTCCAACACCACTTCTTTCTTTCTTCTTTTTTTTTTTTACCTTAATCCCAGATTTCTGTTCAAACCTGTTAAGCAAATAAAGATAAAACTTGAGAGATGGAAAAATGAGCTTGGCAGTGGGAGGAGCAGGACAACATGTAAAAGAGCAGCAGAAAAGAGGAGGAGCTGAAAAAGAAAGTTCAAACCAGGACACTGTCCTCATATCACTCTGCTGCTTTGGCAAACTCCAGCCTTGGAGGAAAAACTCGCATTCACAGAGACGAATTCTAACGCATTCGCGTGCATGACATGCAAATGCAAAATTACCAGAAATTGTTGAATTCCAGAGAAAAAGAGAGAGGAGGTGGGAATACAGTGGGCATTCAGAAAGAAAAGAATCAAAGAATCAACTGTATGTAAATAGGTTGCAGGCATAGATTATATTTTGCAGTTATTATTACAAAACCAGTATCACATGCTTTGAAATTGAAGGTTTCAAATTTATATTAAACTCTTTTGCATGTCAACTTCCACACACACACACACACACACACGCACGCAAATACACACACACATAAAACGTTTAATTTGTTTTCTCTCCAGCTGACATCCCGATGTATTGAGCTACTTCCTGGTAGTGTTGCCAGAGACACAAACTCATTTCCTGCAGTTCCTTCCTATTGCAGCACAGCTTTCCAAAGGAGCTGCTACGGACAAAGAAAATTGATACTTTCAGAATCAACTGGACCGGATGAGACTGAATTGCACCTGAACTTGCTGGAATAAATTAACTTGTTCAACATTCAGTAAAAAAAGAGCAGTGACAATATGAAAATGGTATATATACAAAGGCTAAGCAGGCCTTACAGTGCCAAACTGGTTTATACGCGATGTAATACCAGTAATAATAATAATACCAGTATAAACCATTAAATTCAGCTAACGACTTCTCATGGAAAGTCTTCATTTCATGATTTGAAAAAGTTTGTGCTTGCAAAGAGTTTATTTTTTGTAGCCTAGCAGCCACAGGAAAAGAATCTAGTGAAATGATGGCCAAGAGTACTGTTGGAGAGCTTAGGTAATCTGTCTTCAAGACAGCAGAGTGAGCTGTGTTTTTTCTTTTTTAATGGAGTTAATGTGGAATAAGCCGCACCCATCAGGCAGTGTTAGAAGAAGAAAAAAAAATTGCAGCTGCCGTCTGGTGTAGCAAATAAAATTAAACTTGGTCAAACCATTTAGATCAGCTGGCCAGTTTAATTTTTTACCCTATAATCTCAACTGTATACAAAAGAAACACATCCCCTCCTCCCACACACAGACACACACACACATTTATATCTGTAGCATTCTATGTTGCACAACACAAAGCAGAGAAGTCTAGCTATGAGACAAATCACAACCACCTCATCCAAATGCTGATTCATATGCTCTCATTTTACAGATTAATCTCAGGAGCAATGCTTGAAAAATCTCCTCCTAAAGACATTCACTGGGAGAAGATCCAAAATCTCCCGTCTCACATATTACAAAAATATAAAAGTACTCAAATCCATCTTTAATCCATCCACAATCTGTACTTGTCAACAGTAAATGAACCGAGAGGACTTTGGCTTCAATCAGCAACATTAATCAACAAGAAATTATTAACTTCAGGATTGCCCTGCACAGGAGTTTGTTTTAAGAATATGTAAGACATTAGTTCTTTTATTTAGCAGCCTTTCATTTCTCTATGTCATGGTTTTGAAAAGCTGTGTA
This sequence comes from Atherinosoma microstoma, assembly GCA_037177055.1. Classification (NCBI taxonomy): domain Eukaryota; kingdom Metazoa; phylum Chordata; class Actinopteri; order Atheriniformes; family Atherinidae; genus Atherinosoma; species Atherinosoma microstoma. Next base: position 15,630,584 of record JBBBVU010000016.1, read on the forward strand.
CAATGTATTTCATGTCCACAGACTGAACGTGTGAGAGGCAAATGAATTGCATGAGAAAGAGTGACTCACTGGCAGCTTTGATGAAGCTCCTCTGGTACTGATATGTCATGAGAGGTGCGGGCAGCATTCTGGAAGCACAGGAAGAGAAAATAAAGAGCTTATAATTTACCACTTTGTAAAAGAAAAATAAATAAACTAAAATGAAATTAATAATCTAGGATGAGCATTCATTTGGGCATGTTCTGCTTTGACAGATTCACATGAATCCTTCACTGCTGCCAAATGAGAGTAACCGTGCCTGCTGTTTCTCGTGGAGGCCGGATCTGGTCAATGGCTGCTGGAGTGTCAGAATAGACAGCAGGTGTTATTGGATGTGCAAGTGTATGTAAATGTCTATGTGAATGTGAATCTGTGGATTTGTATTAAGTATAGTAGATTTATTCAGGTCCTGCAGATTGAGCACAGCATGATCACCATTACTAGTCCCCTTCTTACATCTGTCTTACCAGTTAACAGACTCTTTTTGACCTTCTCTCGTTATTGCAATGCTATTATGGAAGTCATTTAACTATTAAATGCTTAGCAGACAGAAAGTAAAACATATAAGATGCCCTGAAAGGGTTTTGAGTATGAAAAGCAAAAAAGATTACTTGAAAAGGTTAGGCTCTCATGTGAATTAAAGCTTTTTTCAAATAAATTCAACAGGCTTTAACAAAAAACAAAAAAAAGAAAAGAAAATTAATTGTAGGCGTGTTTTAGAAAGGATTTTTTTTTTAAATCATTAATACAACGGTGAAAGACCAGAGGACAAAAAAAGAGCTGTCAATGTTACAAAAAGAGAAATAATTCTGACAACATCCGTTATCCAGGAGTCTTTGAGGATGAATCTCACTTTTATGGCAAGTAAGTCTGAGAAGAAACATTTTTAAACGATTGTAAGCCTTTTTACACAAACCTGAGATAATGCTTGATAGCACTCGTTATTGTTTTGATCTCCCACTCTGGACTTTCCAGCTCCACGTCAGCACACGTTTTAGGATCTGATGAACAGAAACAAGGAGATAAAGTGAAAGTACACAAGGGCTACTTTAAAAAAAGACACTTCCACTGAATGATTTTGTGCATGCTTCAATGTGTGTTTCTGTGTTTACCCATAGCCATGCTCAATAGCTTTTGTACTTTGGAGTTGACGCCAGCAATTCTGTACAAGCCCTGCTCATCAATACCTGGAGGAAGAAAACCTCATGAAATTCTCCCATTTGCCCTCTGAAGCAGCTGAAGAAGTTTATTCTTCAGCTGCTTCTGTCTTCAAATGAAAAGAAAATTCTGGCAGCTCAGAAACACATGGCAATCCTCATGTAGTCTACAATGTAAAGGTGAACGCATCTGCTGGGCGATGAAGAGGTATAGAGAGAGCAGCCATGGATGAACTTAGAGCAGCAGATGAAAGACAGTGCAGATACTGAGAATATGTGGACCTTTACTTTGACATTTAGAGGAATATCTGTCAAGAAAGATGTCCAGATACATCCAAGAGTAACATTCTCTCAAGGTGGCAGCTTTATTGCCAGTGCAGAAGACCTTTTCTTCCAGGCTCCTGCATTCCAACCACTTTTACAGTATGGTGCATATTCACTAATATTAGCACATAAAGTATGGGGTAATTACAAAGTGAGGAAATTTGTGCTTTTTGGATTATTTCTTTGTTATAACAATGCTTCTTGGCAATAAATCTTATATTGTTGCAGAGCCTGTTCATTTCTCTTTTAAATGGAGCCACATTTGTAAGGAAATACATTTGTGGGAGGAGCAGCAGAGCAGGACATTTTGGCAATTAAATAATTTATTCATTTAACAAACAGAGGTGTCAGTAGCATGTGGAAAAGTCCATACACAGCCACAGCAGCCTGGCACCTGCTCCTCATGCTGGTCACTAGCTTGGTCACATGCAGTTGTGGGATGGCATCGTATTCTTCAACCATATTTGTCACAAGTCAGATAATGTGGTTGTTTTGGTCACTATGGCACCAACAACCTCCCCAAGTTGATCCCACAAGTGTTCATCCTCTCCTTGTCCTCTCCATACAGCACATTCTAGAGGTAGGTACTGATAAAACCCCCTCCGAGGGGCCAAATGTTGTCATCTAGGATGGCATAGGCCCCATCCGCATCAGTCAAACATGGCATGCTTGGAGTTAACTCGAGCTAACCATTATAGCGGGGTCCATGTTTACAGGTGCTGCTAATTATCCAACAGATTGTCAAACACCTGGGGTAGCAGAAGCTCAAAACAAGGTTTTTTTGACAGTGGCAGAGAAGTTTTTCATGACCATAACCCCATATTCAACTCTGCTGCTCACCCCACAAATGTATTTTTCTAAAAAAAATTCCCCCATTTAAAAGGGAAAGGACGAAGCTTTCCAATGGTATAAGACTTATTGCAAAGAACATTGTTGCAACAAAGCAATTTTCCACTAAACACAAATGTCTTTACCTTGTCATTCATATTGCTACAATGTATGCACAAATATGTTCTACATACTGTTTTAAAACAGATAGTTTATCAATGTTCTTGTTTCTATACTCACCAGGTTTTAGACAAGCTTTGATATAAAATATTTTCATAAAATCTTGTTTTCTTGATTTTTTTCTGTCTTTTAAGTCTCATAATATGGGGGAGTACAAATGCACTGCCCTGGAGAGTGTTAAGCTCAGACTGGTTTAACATGATGCATGGCAAATAGAGCGTGCATGCTGGAGAATACATATGATTTTTATGTAATCTTGTGCTTATCCTGGCATGCCTAATGTTTCCCTACATTCACCTAATGAACTGAGTAAAAATATACAGATGCAAGTTCATTTGCAAAGATATCCAAGTGGTTAGAGTTTGTCAATCTTACATTTGATTAATTTTACATTTGCATAAAGAATGCATTAAGCTAATTCAACTTAGGAGCTGTAAATGTCAACACAACAGGATTTTTTTTTAGCATTTTCAACATTAACAGTAATTTTCAACCATGAAAATCATACTGAGGCCGAGAATGAATTTACTAATAATATTTTCATTAAGATCTAATTATGTAGAAACATAAAAGCAAAGGGACCCTTTCAGCCAGCTGCTAGTTTTGCTTATTTAGTGCACATCTCAATGTTTTTACTGTATGTGGTTGAAACACAATAAAATGTTTATAAGGTATAAGGAGAAAAATAATGAGAAAATTGAAAGAATACAAGTTATAACATTTTACCTCGAGTGTCTACCGCATAGATGAATTTTTTCATCACGTTGAATCCGATCACATCCAGTTGGGCCACTAATGGTGGGGGGGACAAACAGAATGAGATGCGTGACTTTACAGCAGTCAAACTTTACATTTGTCTTTAAAATATGCTTAATTTAAAAAAAACAATTTTTTCGTGCCACAAGAAAAACATACATGTGATTATTTTTGATATTCACATGTTAACAGCATAGTAACAAAGATCACACTCAGGACTGAGTGTAAAACTACCAGTGCTGAAGGTGAAAGATGCAACTTTAACTGAAGAGTTAATGAACATAGGTTAAAGCTACTTACTGCCCTCAGCCTGGTTGTCTTTGTTGAGATTGTACACCTGAAAATAAAAGGAAAAACAAAACATCAACTAATGCAACTGATTCACCATCACCTTGACCGGCAGTCACCCTGATATTGAGGAACCTTCATTGTTGACTTTTTCCAATCACCAGCTCCTAATGCTGCAGTTTGTTTTATCATGGTAAATACTTTGTTTACCTGGAGATCCGTAGCCACATTTAAGTTTGATTTTCACCCATTCAGCCTTGCAAGGGATGAGTGCTTTGACCTTTCAAATCTGATTTGACTAGAAATCTGGATCATTATTTTCACAAGACAGAGATTAATGTTTATATAAGTTTATATTCATTTACTTTAAATGCAGCCTTAAGCAATAAACGGGTTAAAAAGTGATTATGACCGCATTTGTATACTTTGTTAAAGTGAGCATTTTAAAGTTCTTCCTCATCAAAAAGAACAATAAGATTTGTTTGTTTTTGGATCAATCTGCCTTAGAGGACATGACACAGAGCAGGAACATGTGGTGACTGTACTGACTAACAGGGTGCAGTAACAGCCACGGAAAAAAAACGTCTTGACATCAAACACAGGTAAGAGCTAAGCAAAGGCATTTCTTATTTTACAACAGCTCCACTGAGCTCAGCAAATGCTTGTTCAGGCTTGTGTGGACTTTATGGATGTTGGTTACCTTTGCCCATATGAACGCAGATATGAGGGAACTGTTGGGACTTGAACAGTTGTGAATAAAGGTGCTGAACCCAGCATTAAAACACTCTTTCTTATAAGTAAAGACATATTCATCACAAACTATTCTATCTTAGATGATTTATTTAAAATTGTGTGCTGAAGGAAAGATGGCAAAAGTTGAGCCGGTGCTTAGAAAATAAATCTAAAGTTAAACGTTTCTCTTGTTTTGCTTTGTGGACACAATGTCCCTGCCTCTCATCGTCTCTGCTCCTGGTTGTCTATGTCACGTAAGCGCAAACTGGTAACCATGGTAACCTACCGGTTCTCTCCCATCCATAGCCTCCATCCACAACCTGCGGTCCTCTTCAGACAGAGCCTGCATGGTGATAACACCCGGCCTTCACACACAAACAAAGACACACACACACACACACACACACACACACACACACACACACACACACACACACACACACACACACACACAC
>JBBBVU010000016.1:15640931-15653413 GCA_037177055.1 Atherinosoma microstoma
GATAGATAGATAGATAGATAGATAGATAGATAGATAGATAGATAGATAGATAGATAGATACTTTATTGATCCCAAGGTTACAACCATCATTAACCATCATAACCACCCATACATTACAACCATCTATTCTGTCTATTTGAAAAAAACAAAACATAAAATCCCTTGAAACTTCACAACAAACCTGGATAAGCCTGAAAGATTCATAGTGTTAAATGCTGCTAATTCTTATTAGACAGAAGTACAGTGTATGTGTGTGTGTTTGGGACCTTACATTCTGTATACTGATGGTAAGATCAGTTTTAAAGTGGTTAAAGTCCTTTGCCAGCTCATATCCATGGTGATAGTAGGTGAACAGGCCTTGAAGAAATGCCAACAGCTGAAAGAAAAAAAGAGATGATGAAAAAACAACATACGAGAGAAGTGGAAGGAAAAGATGGTACAAACAAGGAAGGAAAAAGACAAGTGGAAGAGGTGAATACGGGAGTGGGAGGAAAAAGCTGACAACTGTGACCAAATGTGAAAATTTAATATTGTAAAAAAGAAAATTTAATTAAGCAAAAACCATAAATCATACCGAAGTTCTTGCTTGTGCTTACAAGCAGGGCAAAACGTTGGTGGGGAATGTGTCCAACAAACTGTTTTTGTTTTGTTTTTTTAGAATCAACCACTCAGGTGCCCTCGGGCAAAATCAAAGTGTCGTTTGCCAGTATTAGAAGAATGTGGTTGTATTGAGCATCTGGTGAGCCTAGATATGTAAAAGTGAGTGAATGTAATGGAGACCACTGCTGAAACAGAGCATGTGTGCTCAGCCTCTTCAGGGAAAAAGAGGAGTTAAAAAACAGACATACAACAAAAAAGGAAAAGAAATGTGTTGTACCGGTTCCACAAAGTCAAACATCTTCCTCTCTTGGACCTCCTGCACTTTGAAGACGTACTCCAGAGAAACCTCGTAGAAATGCTGCCTCACATTATCAACCTGGTTGTCTGCCTGCCACGGGAAGAGAAAACAATAAACCTAAAAGACTAATATTTGGAGAAAAATCAGAGAAATTCAATCATTAAAATTTTCCTCGACTCCCTCCCTCCGTGGGACACAGCGGCCTACCTCATGCAGATGGGACTCCTTCTTCCTCGCTGAAAGGCTGAGGTGCTTCTCTAGTACTGCACAATATTTCTCCGTCTCTTTGTCATATTTTTTTCTGGCTTCCTGCCACACCCAAAACAAAATAGTATACTTCAAGTTAAGAGTGAAAAAAGCACAAAAATAATTAAGCTTTCTGACAGCTAACTCAATTCCTCCCTTCTGGAGTGTTCTTTTTAAGGCTAATAGATCAAACATGCACTGTAATTTTCATCACATGTATATTCTGTTTTATTTATTGAAGCGTCTTTACCCTCTATTTTTACTTTCATCCTCTTCCTCAAAAGGGAAAGGGTAAAAGAAATAGGAATTTGTTCTTAATTTGTCTTGCCTGGTTAAATAAAGTATAATAAAAATGTAGGAAATAAAAAAAAAGTTGATTAGTGACAGCAATGTGGTTTTAGAACGAAGTGAGAAAAGATTTCATATGATGTCAATTCTTTTTTAAACCATTACATATTTTTTTCCATTTTTCAAGATGACCCAATGTGAGACTAATCTTCTAGGCTCTGCAGCTAAAACAATTGACTCTTTCAGACGTGAGATCACTAACATGAAAGAGCAACATGTGGTGGGTGATGAGCAGGGTGTGCACTCTCAGCTTAAAAAAAATAAAGAAAAAAGAAAAAGTGAACAATTTATGATTTAACCTGAATTCATGCGAGTTAGTATGAGAGCAGTTATGGATCTCAGCACATAGTTCTGGAGGAAAAAAGACTATTTAGAGAAAAACAGCATTTTAAGTCCTGCCAAAAAAATCCTACTCAAATGAATGCACACAAGTATTAATGGCAAAATGTAGTGAAAGCATCAAGGCAAAAACAATGGTACGGACTTTTTTGATGCATTACTTTATTCTACTACACTTCATGTAGAGTCACCTGACCAGATTTATGCAAGAAAAGATAAAGCAGGAAAAAAAGGTTTTCCGTTTTTGTTTTCTTTTTTTGCATTTTAAGTGAGACGTGTCATCAGAAAAAAAAACAGGCAAAAAGCAGCTGAAAACTGCTTGTTTTCATATTTAATGTGGCACATTGTGTAAGCTTGTTATATTATTACTAATGTAAAATCTTAAAATAAACTAAAGCTTTTAAATAAATGTAGAGTGGCTGAAAAGAATTATTTCTGTTTTGCAATGGAAGGAAAGTTTATTAAATCATAAAAAATAATTGAATTTTCAATCATTACTTTCCTCCACTTGTATAGGGAAACATAAAGGGAAACAAAAGGAGTGAAGTGAACACATAAACAGAGGAAGGGCTCTGAGGTGCTATAACTGTACATCCGTCCCGGCTTGTTGTGTTGTTATTTCTTTACCCTAAACCAATGACAAAACCAGGCTGAAGTACCAGAGAAGTAACCATATGAAAAAATGACCTTTTCATACTTCTGTTGTGAATATTATGCTTATAAATACTAATTTAGTAAAGTATTTGCACTCCTTTGCTTTGAACCATTCAAATCAAATGTACGCCCAGTAACTAATGCTGATTAACTATGATGATCATTTATTTATATATTCAATATTTGATTCAGATATAAATAAACTCATTACACCCTTGAGATGAACTGAAAACTAGAAAAAAAACTAGTAATGCCCAAAAGCTGCTGTTTCATTATTTCCTTATTAAGTCAAAGAGTTTTAAGTCTGTGAACCAGTCAGCAAACCCTCTGCTTACTGATTACATTTCATTTTTTTCTTAACTTCCCTAATGCTGGGATAAGTATTGTAATGCTGTGGTGTTGGTTGCCAAGCAAGTTTCAGCAGCATGTCCAGTCCTCTGAGCCCGAAGAGGAATACACAGCAGCTGCAGAAGACATTAGAAATGATGAATGCTCCTCTAAACAACAAGGCATCTGTTTAAAGTCTGCCTCTTTGATTTTTCTTATTCTCTCTGGAAATCATGTCTGAAATGACTGCTGCTGAGTTCATCGTTAAAGGTTTTGTGACACAGTTCTTGACTAGAAGAACTATCATCAACTAAAAGATGGCATAACATTTTTTCTCAGATTTTCAAATCAATCAATCAATGATTTCTGTTTGTTCCCCTTCATCTTTGAGTTAAAAATGTATTTCTGTTATCAGCCAGCAGGTGGCAATGTCTTCTCAGTATGATACAATAGCTGAGAATTTATTGTCCTTTTCCTTTATAAAGCATTGAACTGTTTGATACAGGATCCGACCCTGCCACCAGACTTCAACTCTGCTCAACACTGCACTACCATGTGTACAACCACTCCCACAGAAATCACACATAAAGCCAAACTGAACATCATCAATCCCTCACTCCTGCTGAACATTTACCTCATTGGTATCTTTTGTTTGCAATAAATAAATGTTAAACTTCCTGTATCATTAATATATCCTTCATAGCAGAAGTATCTTCTGCCTTGCATGGGGATAAGAAGTTTATGGGATCCCTGATCACTTTCAGTAGTCACACTACAGCTGATAACAAAAAAAAAACATCTAAAAAAAGATTAGCAAAACTTTTCAATGAGTTTAGTTAGAAATCATTCCAACTTTGTTTAAGAAGTGGTCCTATTTTTCATGCAAACATAGGCCTCACATTACCCACATTATTTTCTCTAGCACGTGTTTACAAAGCATGTTGAATTAACTGTGAATGGCTGCGCAATGCTACCTCTGGGAAGTATGCTGCCATAATTTCATTAGTGGAAATTCCTCGTTGAATAAGATTAGAGCCTGGACATGATTTTTACTTAAATAAACTCTTTAACACGTTACGCCGCACATTTAAATCATATCATTTATCCCTCATCTGTAATTCTGTAGAAAACGCCTCCCGTGCTGCAGATCTACCAGCTTTGGAGCTTTAGAACAAGGTGAAACTGTGCCAGGGGAAGATTTTATCAGTTCTTTGAGGGCTAAACTAGGATTAACACATCGCTCATGGTGACCTAACTGCGCTGATTATGCATTCACTTCTTAATCTGATCACTGTGCTGAGATCAGACAATGACCTGCAACAAGGGGATGGATTTATAAACTGTGTGCAAATATATAATAATAAACATATCAGGGGAAACCCTGTGATCAATCATCTGTGCCCGGTGGCTAATGTAAGGAGATTATAAATACTTATATACTTAATATAGTATATTTACCACACACGGCAAGCAATGTTTTAAAATCCGTTTGAAAGATGCAAAAATATAAAAATGAAAGTCTGGGGGGGGAAACGAAACATCTTCCTGTTCATGAAGTGGCTTTCTTTATCTTCAATCCTTCTGTGTGTCCCCTCCACAGTCAGTAAGAAGGGGCCCTGCTAGTCTATGGGACACCCCATTGGAGATAAGTAATCTATGGCAGTATTATGTATTCCTTTAATCTCCTATTTAGGTCATTTATTGATGTTCAGACCTTCACTGATACCAAATGTGGAAATGTGGAGGAGGGAGACCCAGAGTCCGACATGGAGTTAATGGGTTATTTGTACATTTACACCATAGCCTTTAGTTCATAGCACGCTTCAACTGTACTTTTCAATATTTCACGGTCAATGATGATGATGAACTTAACAAAAAGAAGACCATGGATTCTAAAGGGTCATTTACACTCTTAGGGAAAAATGCTTTTGTCCTATTATTTGTTTTCTGTTACATAATCTATGATCTTGTTTTCAAGTTGTTTATCCTTGTACAATTGTTAAGCTAGAGCTTACAGTAAATCAAATCTAAAATAACTGATTTGTGACTTCTATCAGAAAGCACTGTTTTTCCTGTTTTCGTTTCCCCACAGTTACTAAGTAAATGGCACATTTTCAACACATGTATAAGGTAATATTTTACAAATCCCATTTAAAGCTTGTGTTCAACTGTTGAACTGTACATTTTATGTGTTGTGGCCAGGGTCCTTTCAACAGCTGCACACTAAAGGGCTTTATTGATTAATGTTTCACTGCCAGAAAGCACCCATCAATATTCATCTGCAGCATGTGTAAGGCTAAAATCATCTCTATCATCAGTCCAGTGTTGGATGCTGTCGTTGGTCTTACCTTGGCGGCGCTTATCTGCTCTTTCCTGAAGCGCTCCAAAGGCATAATCAACACATCATTGGCATTTTCGATCTACAGAGGAGCACACACAAAATTTTAGAGTTTCAACCAGGTCAGAGAGCGATGAAAGCTGCTCTAACCTTTTAAAACTCTGATTCTTACAGGGGTAAAAGCTGGTTTGTGAATACGCAGACGATCCTAGGACCTTTCATTAGTAACCTCCAATATCATATTCACTACAGTCACTTACCATCCGTGTTCTTTCATCCTCAAGATTTTGTAGGACAGCTGCAAACTCCTGAAGTGACTTGGCTAAGGATAGTCATGTTGGTGGAAAAGAGGAGGGGAAGCAGATGAAGAGACAATGAGGAAGACTTGTTATTTTAAATGATCATGATAAGAGACACACAAGTACAGGCCTACAGAATATAGTATGCTTGACGGGGTAAGGATGAAGGTGATTCACTTCCTCTTAGAAATTTCCCTAAGCTCACGACACAGCAGAGTACTTAACTAGAAGCAAACCCACAGTCAGTTTCTATGGTGTTTTCACTGTGAGCACAGATCCGGGCTCATTTCCCTGTTTGCTGGCAAGTAAAGCCCAGTTACGTTGTTTGGGTCAGAGTTTCCACTTCAATTGCCTCTGCCTGTCCAACACTTCAAACGCACACACAGGAACACACATACTTTTGTTCCTCTGACACATTTTACTTTATGAACAAATGAAGTATGTTTGATGGCATGTAAAAAATAAAGTGACCCTTCAACTTATTTTAAATCAACTTCAACTTTGATTTTCCTAAATATAAAAAGTTATAAGATATATAATATAAAAAGTCAAAACAAGTTTGATCTGACTGTAAAAGAAAAGAACGATTAACTCAACGCATCAAAACAATTGATGGGAGAGAATGACCGCATCAGAGAGCATCAGTTTTGATGTGACTATGAATCGCCTTAAAACAACAGTGAGGTGGCGCAGCCCTGTTGAGCGTCAAGCTGTTCAGGAAAGATAGCTGGGGATAGTTAAACAAGAGTAGTGGGTGGGTCAGAACAGAGAATAGTGGACAGGCAGCGGCACTAGAGGGTGTGGTGACTGCACGCCCTCTCACACAGCAGGATGTTTGGACAGAAACAGTCCAGATGACTACATGAAATCAATGGTTATATTTTTCACCAATACTAACCCAGTATTCCACAGTCTTGTACACCTATGTCAGGATAGGGTCTGTATTAAGTTCAGAACTCTGCTTTGAAATCAGTGAGCTATTCAGAATCAGATGAGAGTACCAGTAAAGAAAAAAAAACTGAAGTATAAAAGTATAAAAAGGAAACATCTCTTTCAGGAGAGGTTGTTATTACAGAAAACAAGTCTGTGATGATTTTATTGCACTTTTTTTCTTTCTTTTTTTTTCTGACTGAGCAGAACCCCACACTGTTAAACTGAACTCTTTATCTTGTGATTTGCACAACAGATGCTCCTGATACCATGAGAAAAAGAGCTTGGTTGTTTCAATATTCTAAAAAAAGACCTCAGGAGAGTGAAGGCAAAGAGCAATGGAGGAGACCTTAGCACACTTTGGCAGAAGTGAGAACTTAAATTGACTTAATGCTGGTCTCAATCGACAAATGCTTCAAACTGATTCTGAAATTGGGCCGCAGCACATACCTAAGAAATTGAATAGATGATCTTTCAAATTCAAATTTCCTTCTGGGATAAATAAAGTAATATTTATTTCGTTCATTCATCTTTCTTCAAACTCAAAAATGCTAACATGACAAGATTTGAAGATAATGGTGATCCAAACACTTTGTGATACTCTGGAAAATTCTTTTCAGACTTTTCATAATTAAAAGCACGCTCAGACTTGCATGTCAGATCTCTTCTGATTCTTCACATCTTTAATAAGTGCCAAATTCTGCCATCAAATGCAAGTTTTACTTCCTAAACTCAGACATATTAGGCTCAAGAAGTCCTGCTTCACCAGGATCAGTGTGTTGACAAAATATGTGTTCATGTATGTCTGTAGTTTTCTAAATTGCATGTTTGGAATATGTGTGTTTACTTTCTATGATTTCACCTTAAAGATAACCTGAAATTTAGTGCATTTCACTTTAAGGTAATCCAATGCAACCCAGTTAAATCAAATTAATTGTAATCCATATTAGTCCAATTCATTATAACAGTATTTGTATAATGCCAATTCATATAAAAAAGTGGCCTAGCTATGGAAACCAACAGATTGCATAACATCTCTTCTATCAAATGCCCCGTCATGAGCAAACACAAGGCTACATGGGCTATATGGATGGATGGGATGCAGTCAACACAGTTTTTTATACTTCATAAAGAAGTGGAGTTGAGATTTTGACTGCAGATATTAATAATGGCAGCTGCAGCTTGCTAACGTTAACCTGAAGGGCTAGCCTGTTTATTGTTGCAAAGGAACTGCTGTAACCCAGCTGAGTTTTTCAGAGAACTCAGACTTGATGTATAAACACTTCCTATTTCAGCCTAATCTGGTTTGAAAATCAGTAACAAATGAAGTTGTAGACTGACTGTTTTCTCTAAACATAACTTGGGGTTATATCTGCTCAAAATTTCTGTAGAGGCCCTGCATATGGATATTTGTAATCTCAAACATTTATTATCAAAAAATTCCAAACCAGAAATTCAACAATATATTTAAAATAATAACAAAATGAAACTTTAACATCAAAGATAATAAAACAGCACATATTTGCTGGCATCTAACCATAAAATCAATGCTGTAAATATTTAAATGTTACTTAGTTTTATGTCTCTTAAAAGGCAAAAAAAAGAAGAAAAAGTTAGGTTATGACAGAAAGAAATGATATGAAAGAAAAAAAGATTAAAAAAAAGAAAGACATTCAGAACAAAGACATAATTTACGAAACTGAAAAACAAGCTGGCCTCAAAATAAATGCCGAAATAACTGTTCTATTCCAGCAGCTTTAAATAACCCAGTACTGTCTGGAGTCTATTTAAAGATGTTTCTATTCTGGTACAAAGGATTTCACATCAGCACACTCACCTATGCATATCTCATCGTCCGTCTCAGCGTCTCCAATACACTGGAATTTGAAATCATTGAGAGAGTCGGCAAACTTTCTCTTGGCTGTTGACAGACCTGAGAGAACGGAGAGATAAGAAAAATAAGCTGTTAGGCTCACTGATGTTTTTATTCTACCTTACCATCAAGGGCTTTTAAGAAATGGCATTCTTCCTTTTATAATGATCCAAGAACTTACAATGATTCACCTTCCAGCTATAAGGACTCACAGAAAGCATCACATGCTTGCGTTAAACTCTGGTTACCTGACCTAAAAATGTGTAATAGACCCATATAGAAGAATAACACTCTTTGTCCAGCTTACACTTTCTTATGCAGTTACTAAGAGTGAGCGAAAACCTAAAGGCGGATCCAATCAGTGGGTCCCCTGGGGGGTTATTGATGGCAGCTGACAGCTCTTGTGTATCCACACACATGTGTGTTTGTGCTGAAAAGTGCAAAAGTTCCATTAAACTTAAGGAACATTAGCGGCGTGAGGCAGTGAAGAGCTTTGGACATTTGGATGCCTTTCAAATAATACATGAGACCCTAAGAGCTCCTGGGAGACACACACACTCGACAACTTTGGCTTCCTTTACATTTAAACTCACGTCAGGGTAGCATTCACTGCAACATTTCTTGTTGCTGGCTGGCTGAGGTCAGCCACATGTACCGGATCAGAGTAAAAGAGGGGAAGGATAAAGAGGAAGGCACAAAAGAAGACAAACTACTCATACATTTCTGTGGAACCACATGTGGCGAGGCGAATCACATCAGCCAGATTCTTGCATGCTATCCTGACAAAACGAATGAGAGTTTAAGTTAATTTAGAATAATGACCATAAATAGCAATTCTTTTGGGATATTATCTGTTTGTCATCTTCCATGGGCAAAGAACAGAGAAATACTTCCAACAAGGAATAGTATGATGTGGTCAAACACAGAGGGGAGTCCCACTTTTCAAGAGGCAGGAGGACAGAATCTACACCAAAGATATAAGCCCAAGTACAGTGTGGATTCAAGTAGCATTTTCTAAAATATATAGAGAGAAATTACAATGAAAACCAAACAAGGATGCAAAGAGATTGACAGAAGTGAGGGGACGGATCAAGAGTCTCAAAAAAGAGACAGATGGGAGTCAGGGAAAGGACAGAGTGTAGAGAGAAAAGACAGACAGAGAGTAATTGGCCATGTTCATGTAAATACCACAGTTCCTCCATGGAGGATCTGAGCAGCTTGCCAGTTTGAGAAATGAAACCCAGGCCTTGCTGCTCCTGCATGTGCTGTAGGAAAAACACACATGCCGCTGGCATTCACAAACATACATCACTTTCTCTCTTGTCACTGACTCAAAAAGCATTGTAGGATGTCAATGAGCAGTCTGAGTCAGAGGATCTCTTTATCATCAAAATAACAAACGTACAACCAAAATGAGACCACACTCCAACTGTTTGGGATAAGTTGAGGTTTTACAGTGCCATTCAGTCTCTGATGATGATAAACAATCAGTCCTCTAATATTCTGTCTAATCGAAGATATAGTTTTCCTAATGATTTTACAGTAGTTCACTAGTATCACATCTTTCATTTAGCACAATATTTGTTTAAAGTTACAGCTTCATTTACAATAAAAAAGACAATAAATCAGACTGTAGTCTTTGGGTCAGGGCTAGCTCGTACTTAGCAAGTTATATACAGGGTCATATGTTTCGCTTAATCTCCCCCTTAAAATGTCAGCAGGACAACCAGGACACAGTAATTACATTAAGTCATAAGTTATGTCACCTTCTACATAAATGAGCTTCAATTATGCTGAAAAGCAATGAAAATATCCAGTTTTATGTAATCACATGGATTGCTCTAGAAAATACTTCAACTTCTTTGTGGATTAAAGCAAAGACCCCAAAAGAGGCACTGAAGGTTTAAAGCAGATGTTTCTAAATAAGGGGCTGCATGGTGGTGTGTTCACACTGTTGCTTCTCAGCAAGAAAGTTCCTGGTTCAAGCCTCTCTGTGTCTTCTGTGAGTTCACATGTTCTCCCTATGCATCCATAGGTTCTCTATGGGTACTTGGGCTTCCTCTTACAGTCCAAAAACATGCAAGTTAGATTAATTGGTGTTTCTGAACTCTACCTAGGAGTGAATGAGAGCATGAGTGGTTGTTTGTCTGTCTGCTGTGGCTCTGTGATGGCACAGTGACCTATTCAGGGTGTACCATGCTTCTTGCCTGACAGCAGTTTGGATAGCTTCCAGCCCTCCTGCAGACCTTGGCTGGATTAAGTGGGTATAGAAAATGGATGGAAAGATGGATGCTTCAGTGATCAGTCAACACTATAATGATTTAAGAACAGTAACCTTTCATGAACTGTGCTTGTATAAAAGGCAGGAGTATAATTGAAGAAAAAAATCTAACTATTTCTACCTTTCTGTGCTCATTTTTATAGAAACCACCCTGATTTGTGAAAATGTAAAGATTCAATTTTGGTCATTTAAAGAACTATTTGGCATATATTGTTAAAAAAGAAATACAACATTCAGATGCAATTGTTTCAGGCTTAATGTAGTCTTTTTGAAGGATCACATATTTTCCAAAGAGGCTGCAATGCCAACAGCTCTTGCAGTGCAGCAGCATTTGAAATCTGTTTTCTGTCATACATTTTTCACTTATCTTTTATTTGCTCGGTTTAAAACAATGCATGAGGGCATTGTTTTCAGCAAGGGTGGCCTCTGTGGGAATCAAAGCCAACCCTGGCAGCAGTGAAGTCACGCTGTGTGTCCACTGAGCAACATGAAAATCTCTCTTTCCACACACTCACCCTCACTCTTACTTCTCTTCTTTCTTATTTTTGGCCTTCCCCTCCATCTCTTCTGAATGTTACCTTTTCTCCTTCCTGCTACCGACAGTTCCTCTCAGCACTTAGCAAGAGGAGCACGTGTGTCATTTCTTTTCTCCTCTCCGGCTCCAGCCATACTATGTGTTCTCTCCTAATAAACATCAAAACTAACCACAAACTAAAGAGTAAGAAAACAGAAGGATTTTTTTTTTTTTTTAATGTAGCTGCAAATATTTCATAAGCTGTTGAAGGCCTTGAAGCCCATCACAAACCTACAGTTTACACAAACAACTGTACAGAAGGTATGACTTTGTATGTAACAGACAGTTTTGTACACTACCAAGATGAGTCACTCTAACACTATTACTAAGACACACATTTTCATTTTAAATATTTAAACATTAACTTTAAACTTTAAACATTAAATATTTAAACATTCATCTAATATTTAAAAGAACAAATTCAAAACAGAAACTATTTTCAAAACTTGAAACTATTCATGAAAAAGAAAGATATACATGGTAATATAGTCATTTGAGTATGCAAGACATGAAATCGAACTGTATATGTATGTTAATAATCCTATAGGGAAAATAAATTGTTGCTGTGTAAATGAAAAATTTTTTTTTACAAAAAAGTATAAATTAACATGAACATTTCATATTTATATTCTATATCTGTCCCTTCCTGACCCAGAAAGTCAATGTAAAAGGGGAATACACTGGGCTGGAATGACTCATGGTGAAGATCTATTGGTGCGTTCCATTAACCTCGGAAGTGGGAAGTCTAAAGTGGGAATGACGCCATGCGCGGGGCAATTGCCGTTTTAAACCAGCAAAGCAACTGAAACGGAACGGCAAGCGTTTTTTCTAAGCGGCAATTGCTGTTTTACAGCAACAGCAGACGTCGAAAAAAAGGAAATGGCCGTTTTAAAACGATAAAGTGCCGTTGAGAAAAGCAGCACTTGCTACTTGCCTGTTTTGGATCTCGTCACAGCTGACAGCAGCATCATAGTTCATGAAAAATGTGAATTACACTACAGCAGCACCTCCCCACATCTACATCCAACAATACTATGTGTATGGCTGATTTAATGCAACAAAAACTGCTCAAAAGTGCAGGGACTTGTCCACTGTAAACACTGGGCGCAGCCATCTTTAAACGTGAAGTCGGGGTTGGTGAGGATCCTCCGACTTCCCAGTGGATTTCCGACCTCAGGGGGCCGTTCCAGTTGAAAATTCCAACTTGGAAGTCGGAAATTCCGAGTTCTGAATTCAAATGGAACGCAGCATTCATTTTGGTGGAACTGAAGAAGCCTCCGACTGAAGACTTTTGTTGTTTAACCTCTTGAGCCCCAAAGCCCCCGGTACCGGGGGCCACGTGGCTAAGTTTTTTTTTTTTAGTTGTAATATCTGG
>JBBBVU010000016.1:15656235-15666406 GCA_037177055.1 Atherinosoma microstoma
GCAGCTATCTTTAGGGACTTGGGGAAAATGCCTGATGCCAGTGAGTTGTTTACAATAAGTAGGAGGTCACTTTCTACGGAAGTAAAAACTATTTTTAAAAAGTCGGATGGTATCAAGTCCAGAGTGCATGTTGTTGATTTCAGATGCCAAACTATTTCTTTAAGGATTTTTAAATCAACCATCAAAGATGTCTGAAACTGCCCAAATGAGCTGAAACCAGCGAACCAGCTGAAATCGTTTTAAAGAAAGTTACCTTGCCTATCAGTGAAAAGACTGGTGAGAAGAATCCTGTCAACCCTAACTAGGCCAGTCACATGTTCAATAAAGTGTCTAACAATGACATTTGACAAACAGTGACCAGTCCACTGCTGGAATGTGCTTTAGTTCTTACTAAAAAAGAAAGAAGGGGAAAAAAACACAGGGAAACACTCACACGTAGCACTGTAAGCTACACAAAAGGCATCTGTAATTAACCACAACCATGCAGCAGCACAACAGCGTCTATGTGTGTTCACTCAAACACACACATACACACTCAAAAGAATGGGCCTGTGTGATATCAACAGGATATCCAGCAGTAGCTTGAACTCTGCAGTAGCTTTGTTCCATACGCATGTGAATAGAAACCCTATTCATCAAGTGGGACAAGCACATACACACACCCCGCACACATGCGCACTATTCATCGTAGAGACAAAGACAGATTTCAGTCTCCTCATCTTATTCTTTACGTGACCCAGCAGCCGAGCAAAGACTGGAATCCACAGACTCGATTATGTTGTAAAGCATTTTAAAGTTCACACCACAGTGTACAGCGTACTCTGTAAGAATAGCACAATTCATTGAATTCATAATATTCTGATTCTGTTTACCTCATCTGGCTAATATTATAAATAAGAGGTTGCTATATCTGCAAATCCTACAACAATGATAAATGTTTGGATCTACAGTATAGCATGAACAGATACTTTATAGCAGATTTATAGCTAATTTTGACATCCATGAAATCTAAACTTTAATCCAGAATATAAATAGACTACACTTCTTGCTACAATTCATAAACACAAAAAAAACATTCCCTATTGAAATTGCTTCACAATACAAGGTTGGGTCAGGTTTTCTAACAACCTTGTACAAATACATTTTTGTGTTTTACATCGATCATTTCAAAGAAATGTCCCATTTTCTACTGAAACAGAGACTGAAACTGAAGGGCGACAAAATGTTAATATGGTAAGACTTCTGCCAAATCCCTCCACATCTGACGGCCAACGAAATTTCCATTGGCCAAGTATGCTTGCTTTCTTGCATGGCAAGCTCTATTACTCTGGAATACTTGTATTACTTATGTTGTGGGGACATAAATCTGTTCACACAGTAACACTGTCAGGCCTTGTCTCCCGTATGGGGACAAAAAGTCAGTCTCCAATAACATTACTCATTGCAGGTTAGGTGAACACCAGGAATAAAGTTAGAGTAAGGTTCAGTTAAAGTTATTAAGTTTAGGTTTAGGTATGCATGTAAATAGATTCAATGATCTTAAGTGAGGGAAACAACAGTGTGACTGCATGGGGCAAAGAGAATGTAACTGATAACAGAAAGGGAATACTTGGTTGTGGCATTACATCTGCCAAGTGTCTGTTTAACCTAAGCAATAAAACAGGAACATCTCAAGTTTTAAAATAAAAGAAAATGGCCGATGCCCGTGCACGTCATCAAATGTTGAGTATAAACCTCAGTGCATGGGCAGGTTTTCCTGCAGGACATAGCACACAAGGTCAGTTTGACATTTAATGAAGAGGAAACATTAATGTCATGGTAACAATAAGACACAAAAGCAGGGAAAGTGTACAAGAGCGAAAAAGCTAGGAAGTGAAGATAGTTTCTTTCCCTTGTTGCCACGGTGAGTGCAGGTTAAAGGGAAGCAAGGGGTCAGAGGCCATCTTTCGTCTGTGCATTCTGCCCTCAGCTTTATGGGAAGCTAACTGCATGTGTGCTCGTTGACACACACTTATACTGGCTCATCCATCTACTCTTGCCCACAGTTGAGCATATATTGGCGATTAAGCAGATCTTGTTACAAGCTAACATTTTAGAGCCATCAGTTTCCTGTAAAACATTCCACAAACACAGCTGGAAAAAGTGTAGAAAAAAAGGTTAGAGCTGTCCAGTAATATTAAATCCATAACCTCTAATACTATGTCATATAGTCCGACTGGGTTGTGTAAAGTGGGTTAATGTTTGGAGGTTAAAAGTGGATTATTAATGACACTGGATTACAGCTCAGCCTTCTTAGTCACTGTTAATTTCAAGTGGGCTTTAAAAAAAATGTATGAAAATGTACAATTTAACAGTGCATGAAGAAAGAAAAAAAGACTTATGTCTGGTTATGAAAGAAGATTCAAATCCAAAACCTCTGAGTAATTTTGAGCTGGATGTAACAAAAACAAGGTTACTTCAGAGAGTGAGAGAAAGTGTCCGAGGTTGGCAGAGAGACAGAGAGAATGGGAGGAAAAATGGCTCAGAGATGTGTTTTGTAGTTTGTCTCATCGCTTTCCAGGGGCTAAACTGGCTGCCTGGGCAGTCAATTTGTCATCGGGAAAAGCAGCTGCCAAGATGCTGCCAAAACAACTGCCAGGCTGTGGCTCTTTACATTAACACCCCTGCACAGGAAACATAGAAAAAGACATGCAGCCCTACATTCTCAAGCTAAATTAGAATTATGTCTTAAGATTAATATTTTATGCCACTTTACTGATATACTGTACAATGCAGTTATTGTTATGTACAGCTGTGGTTTGAGTACATTTTCATGATGTATCAGCAAGGTGGATTTGTTAGTTAACAGTTAAAAATAAATGGTGAGAATTATGGGAATGCTGAGCAGGTTAAAAAATAAATAAATAATAAAAAAATCATATTTCAATTTACACTAAAGGAAATATTAATGGGTGAGCAATGTTTTTATCATTTATTTTACTGTCAATGTCTGTGCCTATCTGCATGATAGTCCATCCAGTTGTGAGGATAGGTAACTGTGGGTTCACCAAAGTCTCTTTGCATCATCCTCTGGAAATAGAGCTGCCGGCACAAACTTTCACAGCCATGCATTGAAGTATGTATCGACTTCACAAATGACAGGGTATCATGAATTGACAACTGTATGCTTAGAAAAAATTGAATAAACTATGCATCATAAATAAAAACTTCTAGTATTTCCCCTCATTAACCATGGATCAATATATTAACTAAAATCCATTTCTTTGGCTAGTCTAAGTTCATTTTGGACACCGGATACTGTACAGGCCTGTGTTAAATCCAACTCCTATAGCATACTGCCGATGTACAGTATGTAGGATCGTAGGCAATTAAAATGTTCTTTACTCCATCGACTATACTTGTTGCAACTACAGTTATGTTATACACATATACACACATGGGTGCACACACAAACACGTTCACACAGTTTCTGTGCACCTTTCGATCGCAAACTAACTGCTACCACATGTATAGATAGTCCTGTTGGTGGTTAAACTACAAGCTGACGCACAGACCTGACACCTAACACCTCAGTCATACCCCCTAGAGAGGCCCAACACCAGCCAATAGCTGTTAATTTTGTTTTTTTACAAGCATGTAATCACTGGAGAGGTGGACAATGGTTGAGAATATTTCTACAGGTTTAAAAACTTGCGTGTGGTAGAGCATGAAAGCTGTAATACACAGCTGTTTGTTATTCATAACTATTAAATCCACAAATTCTATTAAAACAACAACAAATAAAAAGTATAATAGAGATTAAAAGTTTCATTTACATGTCTCTCCCAATGATCTCAGCATCATTTGTTTTTGCAACAATAATGTTGTGAAAACTTGTGTGTTTGCCACCAGCAGCTCTGCACATCATAAACACCTTTAGGTTGGGTTGAAGCCGCAGAAAAAAAGGAAACCTAAAGAGAGAGAGAGAAAGAAAGAAAGAAAGACAACCCACAGGGACATTCACTGTCCCGCATTTGGAACCACTTAAAAAAGCAAACATGGGCCAACACATGACACAGCACTGCGTGTTGACAAAGCAGACCCAGCACATGCACATAAACGCTGGAAACATTCCCTTTGTCTGTCACTGCAGATGGCTCTCATCACATCTGAAAAGACAGTGTTGTGACTGAGGGGGTAAATGTCAGCTTGTATGTGCTGTAAAAGCTTGTGGTAATCATACAACAACAGTCAGATCCTTTTTGATTCTCTCATTCATCCCTTAAGTTTATCTAAAATGAAAAAAACCAATATACTAACTTAAATATCACACACATCCCACTTGCATCTTCAGTCCTGTTTAGTGACGTTAAAAAGCACATCCCAAAGAGGAATTACATGGAAAGTATTTCTTTAAAAAGGCGCAAGAGATGGAAAAAGACAAAAGGATGAAATCTTTCCAAAGAAAGTCTTTCATTCTTACAGACAGCAATGTCAGTGAAGTGCTGTGCTTGTTTATGGTGGCTTTGCCCTGTAATAGTACTTTGCTCATCAGAAACTGGCTGAATGGTGGTCAGAGGCCGACAAAGTGATGAACAATGGCTAAATAAAGCCTGGGAACAAAAAGAAGCGAACAATGACAAACAAAAGTTCCAACAAGAATGAACTGAAAGTCAGATGGTGAGTGGGGAAGAGTTTGGGGAAAGAGAAAAAGGCAAGAGGAAGAAAGTAAAACAGCTGTAGTGTGGAAAAGGGAGCTGAGCTGATAAACAGCTGTAAGAAGGAAATGTGAATCATTTCTGGCTGAATTAAGGAGTCAGAGAGGAAGTGGAGGACAAGGATTTAAGGGGTGAGGGCATATTGAGGATATATTGTTTTATGTACATACATCCGGCATGAGGTTTCTAATCTCATGGTCATTACTAAATTATTAGTTTTATTATCCTTAACTTTTTAGGGATCCCATCCGACCTAAATGTGCAGAACTGAGGACCAGTTTACACTTAATCAACCCAGCCAAACTCCACAAACTGAAAGCTTGAATGAATGAAATCTTTATTTGTCATGAAACACACCGAAATTAATCTTCTGCTATTAACCCATCACTAATTACACTAGGAGCAGTGGGATGCCATTTTTCCGGGGAGCAGCTGGGAGGTTAAGGGCCTTACTCAGGATGAGCCAACAGAGGACTTGAACCCAGGTTTTCCAGGCCCAAGCCCACCTCTGTAACCACTGGGCTGCTCTGCAGGACTACATCACCCCTGCAGCAAGTTTAAAACACTGCCAGGGGCAAAACATGTTTGGAGGAACATGACAGTAGTGTATTGCTTTTGTTTTTGATTAAGTAAAATATTTCTGAAAAGATAGTTTTGCATTCAATAGCTGACAGATGTAACAAATAATGTTTGCAGCATAACCATTATAAGGCCAGTGGAGAAGAAACACAATGAAATGAAAGATGAATAGAAAAAAATCATTGGCATTTTCAAGTAATTTAAAAAAGAAATAAGTGAATAAGAAAAAAAATGATTTGGCCAAAATGCCTCCTTTGTGATGCATACATTATTATTCATGTTTAATTCCCATTAGCTTCTCTCTGTTATATGCTCCATCACTCGTTCCCTCCCCGCCAAACAAATTCCCCTTCAACCTCATACTCCCACTCTCGTTTTGGCTCTGCCACGCCTGTTGCTGACACAGCGAACAGAGACAACCGGGGAGGTTTTCCTCTCTCGTTTTTTTAAAGAGAATCTGTGGGGTGAAATCATCCTGCAGACCGCTGGCTGCCACTGGAAAAATCCACAACAGGAATGTGGGACAATCTGACTTGGAATCTGAGCAGACGACACACTGCCAGAAATGCCCAGCTCCAGCTAAAACTGACCTCATAATTTAAAGGAAAACACCAAGTGTACTGCCAGTTTTATAACATTCTTCTGAAATGAGGAGAACACAGGCACCACAAATATCTGTGTGTCCCCAGTACTGTTTGCCCCAGAGTTCTTTTCACAATGTTGAGGCAGTCTGTAACAAGCACTAGAAAAAGAATAGCACTGAAACACTTAACCTCTTGGAACAACTTGCAGTCAGGAACAACAGCATTGTTCTACTGTTCCACCTTTACCAATTAGTTTGAACTAGGCGCTAGCACTGATCTCAGTGCCGGTTCAGAGTTTGTTTACCTTGCCAACTTTCTGGGATGAAATAAAGGTGCTAAATTAGCTCCACTTGCCAAATGTGCTTCACAATCCTGCACTATGATGCTCTCTAATGGGCTTTGCTTGTAGAAGGCCAAGGTGTTCAATGCATGTACTAGAGTTATGGACCGTAACTAATGTACAGTAAATGTTAGGAAGTAAAGGCAACTTATTTTACAGAAAGATATAAAACTAATAATTGTATCTAAAGTGTCTTGGAAGCTAAATGCTAATATTGATTTATGAGACCGTTTGTGTGTTATGTGACTGCTGGAGACATTACTGAAGAAGAAATATGACTGACTTTTAACTGTTTTCCAGCATGTTCATTCATGGGTTGAGCATGGAATTTGTTGTTGCACTTCTTCTAGTAAAAACAAACAAACAAAAAGGTGCTAAATTGAAATGGATTCATCTAAATAATGTAACAACATGCTTCATCTGTGTACGTTCTTATGTATAGAAAACTATATATGTCGTCTCTAAATCTTGGATCCCACGCAGATCTGATAGGCCGAGCCTACCTTGTACCTTTTTTTCAGCCTATAAAGCCACACTGGAGTGACATCACTAGTTCACTTTACATGAACTGTTTCAACACTTTTATGTTTGAAGCTTCTTGTTGCATTAGTAAGCCACCACAATTTTCACCTCAACCGCTGATGTAAGCAGTTGTTGGCTAACGACCAGTATGGGGTTTATGTAGCTCTGGCAGCACCATGTCTCACCAAGAGTCAGGCATTAGGGTGATGAAATGATAAAAAAAAAAACTGCAAGATTCACTCCAAACCAGAAATAAAACTACTAATAGCTAAAACCACTGTCATGGCCCCTTTAACTTTTTTTAAAAATCTATTGCAACTAATTATCCTGCTTAAACACCATCTAGTATTTCATCTAGCTGAATATCTTTCATTTTCTAAGCTGTTGGTTCATCAAGCAAAGCAGATTTTTAAAAAAAAAAAAAGATGGCAGTCCCCCGACATCTACTCTAATGGCATTAACTAATATAACAACCATGACCTACTCGCACTCCAAGCTGTCTCCTCTTCAAAACAGGAAATGCACAAAAATATATGACCTTCCCCTTCGAAAGAGCTCACAGTGAGTAAATGAGATGACAGAAATGCAACCAAATAAAAGGAAACATGTAGACAGAGGAGTGTAAAAGAGCTGTCAAAGACATGACACCCACAGAGGGAAATAAGCCAGAGAATAACTGAGAAGCTCCCCTTAGGGGCGAACTTTCATTCTGAGCTGCCTACGAGACTTTGTCATCCAACTGGAAGTTATCACTGGTACAAGACTATCTAGATGGCATTCTAACACAAACAGTGGAAAAAGACTTTGTCTTTATGTCGAGAGATTGCTGAGGAAATCTTTCAAGATCCCCCCCGCATCAGCTTGGCCTAAAAACTTTCTCACAATTAGATCTTCTAACCTGATTAATCTAAACAAAACAAATATTTGAGCATATTTGTGGTTTTGAATACAACCAGTTATGACATAAGTAAACAAAGCATCTCCTCCCAGTTACTTTCCTTTGCACTATCCAAGCAACAGGCTATGATATGAATGGCCGATGGGCACTCCGTGGATCAGAAGAGTGTGGTAGCAGTGGTGACAGGGAAAAAAATTAGACAGAAAGGAGACTGGAAACCACACTAACCAGATTAGTACCAGTCTCCAAATAGTCTTTGTCCACTTCCTCCCCTACGCCCAACACAAACCTGACCTCTGCTGCAGAATGTAACACAAACATACTACAAAATAATGCCTAAAACTCTATATAAGAGCTAAACTGGCAGCTTGTGAACTCAAATACTTAACTGGTTACTTTTATTTATTACATGCTGTTGCACGAATATTTTGTGCAATGCCACTGAGTATTATTGTGATTTCCTGTTGTTTGACAGTTTACATTGGTTCTTTTTTTGGTAGATGAATTGCTGTAAGTTACCAAGTTTAGAGTGTATGCATTACAGGGCAATTAAAATGTCCTTAAACCTAAGATTACCCTGATATAAATGTCGACAGACCTATTTTGCAGTTTTGTCATCCACCTTTAATCCCTGATCCTTTAACCCTCGACTACCACTGTCACAAAAGGAGATTTTTGTATTTTCTCCAAAGTTAATATATCATCGCCTTTTTACATAAAACCTATGAACAATTATGGAAGTCCGCTTTTAAAATGTATCTGGTATAATGGTATCTTCAGGGGGTTTGTCTACGCTAAGCCTAACTACCACAAAATCGAATATTTTATTTCATCCCACATTGGTCAAAGACCTTAAATGCTAATAAAAACAGAATCTGCTAAAATTATAAGAACTGCTCATGAGAGACATGCATTTAATGCAGGTTTCACAAGTGCTAAATACGCTAAATTAAATCTACTAAAGTCATTACATCTACCATGCCAGTCTTGAACACATTACATGCTTATTGGAGTATCCTTCTGATGCCAGTTCTGTAGCATGCCAGCTCAGCTTCCGTGACTGCCAAGCTCACACACAACTAAATACTTGGATAAAACACCAATGAATAACTGCCAGCGTGCTGCCTGAGTGCCAATGCTGAGTCTACAGAAGATATTTCTAACAAGGAAAAAAAAAAATAAAGCCAGTGTTCTCATTTAAGACGACACAGGAAAGCAACTATAAGCAAAGACTTTTTGTGACATTAACCAAGAAATAAATCAGCGGTCTCTAACGAGCTTGGCTGAAATCCTCCCTGACCTCATTCCATCAAACCTTATGAGATAGATGGTGGAAAGGATTGAGAAAGAAACCAAAAAAGCAGTGAAAGTCGTAAATGAGGAAAAAAAGATTTGAAAAACAGGTTCCTTTGTGTACTTTTGTCTCTAAAATCTACTGCTGTTGCAGTGAAATGATTGGACGTATCCAACCTTTTTTTATTTTCTTCTTTTTATTATCCCAAAATATAATGGTTCGTTAAAGAGTGAATACTGGCAATAAAGTGAGGAATTTACAATGTGGTTCATGGCCATAAAACCTAGTTTGTTGTTTGTACCAGGTAAGCCAAACGGTGTGCAAAAAACTAAATTTGACAGAATTTATAAATCTGAAAATAAGAATGTATCAGCACAAGGAGACCAAACACTTACTCAACAGCATTAGTGACAATAGTAACATTTAAATGAAAAGTAAGGAGTTTGCCTTCACTGAAGACGGTCATGATGTCCAACTTCAACAGAAAGTAAATTGTGAAATCATTTGAAATCATTTGAGATAAATTTCCTGATCAACTGACAACCAAGTCATTTTCACTTGCTGATGAAAACATGAGATAAAATGGAAGGAACTACAAAAAGCAAGAAAGTAAGAACTGAATCAGTCGATTTTGTGGCAATTTTTCTTAATATTTCCTTCAGATTCAGTCAACGACATAATGGATAATTTGCCATATTCTTCAACACATCATAACCACAATATGTACAATAAACAGCATTTTAAGAAAGTTTTTCCCAGGCTCAGAGACTACCCTCCCTACTTTCTTTGTCATTGCTCTGGGAAGTTTGCAACAAGAAGTGCCAAACAAGAACAGGAAGAGGAAGTAGGTTCTCCATCCAGACAGTTTTCCAGCCAGAAAAACTGGACCCGACAGCTTACATGGGAACATTTTGTTTTATTATAGCACAGGAAATATCTCAAGCACTGTGATGTCAAATTGTTTTTTTATGGGTTTATCATATGAACTGACTGAATGTTCAATCTGCATTTCAAGAATTATGAAATAATCAGTTATAAATAATTTATCAATATCGTGGTTTTCAAATTCACGGATAACAGCGATGATGATACCAATGTATTTCCTGTTGATTTCTATCATATGTAACTCACTGTTATGTTGTGTTGCTTTTGATAAAGCCTGGGCCTTATGTATGAAATGTACTAGGGATCGACCAATTATCGGCCTGGCCGATAATATCGGCCGATATTTGGCAATTTTATGATAATCGGTATCGG
>JBBBVU010000016.1:15669635-15685661 GCA_037177055.1 Atherinosoma microstoma
GATTTCTATCATATGTAACTCACTGTTATGTTGTGTTGCTTTTGATAAAGCCTGGGCCTTATGTATGAAATGTACTATACAAAAACAATTTGCCTTGCCTTTAAAGTTCATTCCAAACAAAAATTTTATGTTTCTCACTGTTTTAACTTACCAACAGTAAAAAAAAATAACTATGATTTTTTTAATCATTACTTACTGTAAACTATTAAACGAAAAGCAACTAATTGCCTTTACATTCATGAGAAAGCCAATATTAACTGAGGAGCTATGAAGCAAGGCAAGGCAAGGCTATTTGTATAGCACATTTTCTGTTTGAGACAATTCAAAGTGCTTTACATAAAACATTAAAAGCATTACAGATAGTGGAAAGCATTTAAAAGCAATAAAAAGCAAGCTAGAATTACAATAAAATCATCATCATAAAATCAAGCAGCAACGTCTGGCAGAGAAATGTCAAGTCTATGCAGAAGTGCCAAAAATTGCAGTTCATAAGGGAGTCAATCCCCATAGACTTCCATGTTAAAAAGGCCAACTTCACAGCAGAAATAAACATGTTTACAGCCTGGTACAAAAATTTTTTTTAAGTTTAATCGGTCAAGTTTACCTTCATGACAACTGTGGGGGAGTGGATTTTTTATAACTCATCAGTTAAGATGTTATTTAATCTGGAAATTCTTTATAATTAGGGGCGTGTCTTTTTGATTGACAGGTGTTAGATATCCGGCAGCAAGGATGCAGTGGGTAGCACAACCACGGTTTTTAGCCAGCTAAGAGCAAGCCTTAGCTTTAGCCTGTCTACCTCAGTTAGCTGGTTAGCTCATGTTGGCTCCGGGTTACCTTTGTTAGCTCGTAGCTACAGGCAGCTCAGCTTTTGATGGGTGTCAATCATCCCTCCCCATGCTCACAGTCCCCCTTCTCAGCGCCACCTCGTCGCCCATTTTTGTATTTTCCAGGAGTGACGAGACTCCTGACGCTGCCAAGATGGCAATGGTGGGAACCTCCCAACGAGCATCAATTCAGCGTTTCAGAAACTTACGCGTCACGTGGCAGAACATTTTTCCATATTTTTTACAGTCACTGGGAGCTACAGATATATGGGCCTTATATTGGGATCAGCAAATATTTAGCAATAGGATTATCAGCAAATAGGATAATCTCAACCAATGTCAGTGGTCAATATTCATCCAGTTTGTTCTGTTTTTTTTTTTGTTTTTTTTGCATTAATGTTTCCCTAAAACTGGTAAGATTTGTTTTCATTCAATTTTGTTAGGCATTAATCACCATCAATAAAAAGTCATTTATAAACTAAGGGTTGTTTTTCCCGTCCCAACTAAGGCCCTTCTTATGTTGAATATTACGCTTTTCTGACATCCGTATGAAAGATTTCTTTCTCATTATAACAAGGTAAAATGAGGGGTTGAAATACTTTTACACTGTTCTTTGTTTTTTTCACAACATATTTCTTATATTCCTTGGTATTGGGGGAAAAATGACAAAAAAAAATCTGTATTGGCTATTGTATAGCTATAGGCTGTTATTTAACATGGTGTGGTAGGTATGAGCAGATTTGGGGGAAAGATTGTGCTGTATTTTTCATTTACGTCTTGGAAAAAAAAAAATGTATAAATATATGTTATGAAAAGCAAAATAAGTCAAGACACCAACCGTGAAGCTCCTGTAAAACACAAATAGAGCTCAAATAGAAACCTAAATTAATGGCATAAAGAAAAGGGGCAAACTTTAAGATCCTATTTTACTTTTCCAAGCCAGTGAAGACATTCATACTCTGAATGGCAACCGCATGGCAACCTTTAACTTGGTCAAATTATCTACAGAGATACATGGAATCCTTTTCATTGTACCCATGGCTGTCTGACAATTACCAGTCGGCCTAGTAGCAACCCCTCCCCCTTCTTACACCTTGCAGCCTCTTCTGTGCTGTGGTAGCAGAAAATCTTCTAGAGGCATCTCAAGTATTCAGATAAATCTAGCTTCAAACAGAATCTGGGATGAGGAATAAAAAAAGAAATTGTGCTTTGATGTTCCTCGGGACATGAAGTCTAGCCTACTAAAACTACCCCTGAACATGTCTTCATAAACCTCTAAGTCTGGCTTATTCTGGCTCCCTCTTTCAAATGTTCCCTAGAGGCAAAGAAATATGCATTTAAATTAATATTCTTTTGGCTCTGTGAGTGGGCCTCAACGTCTTTCAGACCAACACCCAACCCCCAATCGACCCCCACCATCACCAGCAATGAAACCCCAACCTTCAGCTAGCCAAACAGCACGCCAACCAAACACCTCCACTCTTCCGTCCCTCTCATGCTCTCTCCTTATCAATCCTTTGCTTTTACATTTGCTCCTTGTCTATCATGACGTTATTAGGTTATCATGGCAATACAATTGTTTCCTAACCTACATCTACACCACAAAAGGAAAAAAAAAACATTTATTTTTAATTTTTTGTGCAAATTTGCAAATGTTCTTAATATGACATGAACAGAACTGCACAGTAATCTAATGCTGCCGCTAACAGGGTATATGTCTCAGTGTGCAGAAGTGCATGCTGCTGTGAGTATGCATGCATGTGTGAGCAAGCTGTCAATGACACCTGCTGCAGCCTTGGGCAAGCTGCTGTGAGGTTAACACAGGCTGAAAGCCAAGTCACGATTATGATACAAGATGTTGTGCTACTTCTGTAGTGAAATGGGGAAAAGAAGGAAGTGTTTTTTGTAGTAGAGTAGATTGAAGTATAGTTTCGTAGAGTAGAGTAAAGTAGAGTAATTTCTCATAAGCCACCCCAATGGCACAATCAATCATATTTTATTCGGCACATCACACACACAGCCTCATCTTTTGTCCGCTGGCTATTACAATGTGCATAGATACCATGGTTCAAGACAGTGTACAAGCTCTGACCTTGAGGACTGTTATAGGTTCATTTCTTTGCTTTTGGGTATAGCCATTACTCTCTCTCCTCCCTCTTTCTCTTGCTTACCCTTCGTGCCTCTATTATGTCAGGATGGATCACAGCAGCCTGCGGGATGTACAGCTGAGTGGCTTGTCAGTTTAAGTTATTCCTCTGAAGCTGCCATAAGACACCAAGATGAGACCAAACAGAAAAGAGATGATGGTTTTGGAGGTTCAAAAAAAGAGCAAAACAGAAGAAGGAAGACCACCCTGTCAGTTCACTAGCAGAATTAAAGACAAGTCAAATGCAAAGGTAACTTTAAAGATATGGTATAATACAGCAAGTAGTTCATTTTGGCAGATTTGTGCCCTAAAAATGTCTGTTGATTATGACGTGATTAAAGATAATCCATCAAACTGCCTTCTTATTACGGATCATTTTACTGGTCTCTGCCTCTGTATAAATGAATAAAGAAACCAAAATAAAACTTCAATCAATGAGGTCAAAAGGACAGCTCCAGCTTTATCAATAAAATAATATATGCATAAATAAAAATGAATATACTTTTGGTGTTTTGAATGTTAATAAATCAAAACCCAGTGTCTGAGGTTATGGGTACGAATAAAGCAGTCTGCCCCTACCATAGTATCACCTACACACAATTCTTTGATTGTGGTGGTCCTAAAGCCCATTACACTGAAACCACAAAGATTTATCTCAAACTCAACTGAGCAGAAAAGAAATTCAGAGTGTTTCAAATTGAGGCTGAAATCTCAGTTTAAGACTTCAGTGTCAATCATGCAAATAGCACAAGACAACCTAGAAATAAGACAGCCGGCTGATTTACAGAAAGAAAGATTCTTCTCAATTTACAATTTCAACATAGAGTTTCAGAGGTAAGAGCAGCCCTAATCAATAGCTACTTGAAAAAACTGGAGTAACTCCAACTAGCTGCAGATCACATAGAGATGTGATGGTCTGCTGACAGCGGCGGAGAATGTGACTGTGGGACCCGCAGCGAACATCGAGATAAATGAGCTTTACATTATTGTGGTTTGGCTGCTTCAGTTCTGGGCCAGAAAATTTGCTTTTATCACCATGTGATCCTTCTCAGCATTCCTGTGGCCAGTCAGTGTTTGAGTTACTCTCAAGCCCTTTTAATGTGACAACATTAATTTAAAAACAGGAATGATTATCATTTCTGCCAGACGCGCAAGTTTAAGGCCGTTAAACTCCCATTTAAAATGAACGAGTTAAAATATAGCAAACTGCATCATAATTTTGTGTTGTTTTTTTTTTCTTTAAATCATGTACATGATAAATCTTGTTTGATCCTATTTTCTTCTTAACATGGAAGCCACAACAAGCAAAGCATTTCTGGAAATACAGTGTCATGTTATGCAAGTGTCTAAATTTAGGGAAGACTTCTGTGAAAACATAATAAAAAATCTGGATGTGGCGAGTCCTCTGACAAAACAATGAGAAAGTCGATCTGACACCCCGGTACTTTGTCACACAATTAAGCTTCTCTACTCAAACATTTCATACTTAATCATCTTTTAATCATCAGCGGGAAAAAAGACACAAAGAAATCTGTAAATATAGTTGCACTACACATTTAGCTCACTTTGTTTTTAAAATGAAAAAACTGTCTTTAACACTAACATTTGCCCACTGAAGTAAAATGCAACAGATAACAATGGAAATAAATAAACCAAGATCACTAATGATTACTGCTCATCAATGGCTGTTTGTCATCAGGCAAGAAAAATGGCACAATTACAGAGACATCGCTTATTCAGCTCAATGACCTATTATTGCTCATGCAAATAAGTGGGAGCAGACAGAGTCAGCACAACAAACAGACAACACTCAGCTACATGGATGATTGAATTTTCTTTAACCTCAATTTTCAACTTGCAATTCAGGATTGGCCTTGAATGTTCCCAACAGAACTGTAGTTACTGATGGGCATGGAGGTCATCAAGGAGAAGAAATATTGTTTTTTGTTTTCCATTTAAGGAACAACACTAATGACAACTCTGAGCAACTCAGAATCAGAACCAACAGGAAACCTTAGCATCATACATAAACATACACAGCTGAGTTCAGATGAGGAAAGAGTCCTGATCCCTCAAAAAAAAAATCCAATTGTTTATTGACTTGGTAAGGCAAGACAAGGAAGGTTTATTTGTATAGCACATTTCACTTACATAATCATTCTAAGTGCGATTCATAAAACATTAAAAGCATTACAGCAGAGAGCGTTTGTACATCAACGTATTGTGGCACCCAACAACTAAATGTTTACCTTTAATAATAAGTGACTGTTTGAAAATATAATTTGCACACTGGTAAAAATAGTACTGTATATTTTTCTATTTCATGTATTAAATATGCCCATCGGCTGGATCTTGAAATTAAGGTTAGAAAAACATAACTGAAATTTCCACCAATCACAGCTTCGAGTTGCATTTCAAACAGTGGATATCGTCTAGCTGAAATGAACTTTTTCACAGATTCATGAAATCACCTCTTTAACTGGCTGCAGAATTACAGCCTGCCCAAACTAATCCTTGATGTTGTCCTGGCTCACAGATCTTTTTCTAACACAGAAATCCAAAATATTCAGCGTGAAAGCATTCGGAAAAATATTCTTTCAACATGACCTAGATATAAATACACAACAGATTCCGTCATCCAAAAGAAACAACAGAAAAAAAACAAAAACACACAATAAATTACATTCTAAAGATGAGTCTGTAAAATTAATCTCACGATCAAAATTGTGAGAGACAAAAATCTTACTACTGAAGCATAGTATGCTGTCTACATCCTTTCAAAACTTATTTGTGTAACCTCAGACATGGGGTCAACTTCTTTTCATTTCACCAGCACATAAGCTGGCTAAAACTGATGACAAACAGTAACGGTCGAGCAAATCTGATGAATACAATGAAAAATACACCTCTGATTTTATTTACCGAGTGAACTGCTGCCCTTCTATAAAGTGCTGCTAAATAGAGTTCATTATTATAAAATGTTTGCTCGCAGGCGTAAGAGTCACAAAAATTGCAAACATTTCTAAGATGA
The DNA here is from genome assembly GCA_037177055.1 of Atherinosoma microstoma. Taxonomy (NCBI): domain Eukaryota; kingdom Metazoa; phylum Chordata; class Actinopteri; order Atheriniformes; family Atherinidae; genus Atherinosoma; species Atherinosoma microstoma. Next base: position 15,675,640 of record JBBBVU010000016.1, read on the forward strand.
AAGTACCCCAAAGAATAAAATATGGGACTACAGAGTATCTTGGCATCAGTGAGAAATGGGTCAGTAGTACTATTTGCACACTGGTGCATTATTCACTGTTAGTTTACCACTGTATCTTCTTCATTTCTTTTTTTTCTTTTTAATGTAGTCTTAGATCTACACCATTTCAGTATGCTTTACAATATATTTTTTTCCTGATGCATAAACTTTTAGGGGGCTTCTACAACTAAACCTCACAACGATCAGCTTGTCATTTTTTGCTTCAATAGTAAAATATCAATCTTTAGGCTTACTAAATCTGAGGTTGTCAGGATGGATCTAACCCCAAGTTAACAAATTAGGCCAACAACATAACATTTAACACTTTGTTAACACAGTTGGCACTTACTGGTAGCTGACTACAGAACACACATAAACCAACTTGTCTTCATTGGAGTGAAGTGCTACAAATCTTTTGGAATAAATCTGGCAAAAACTCATATTGACACTTTTTCTTCCCATACCAGTGAATAATGAGTCGTACTTTGGTGTGTGAACTTTAATTCCACTGTCAAAGTGTTAGCAGCAATATGGGTTATTTAGATACACTTAAGTCTGTGCAAACTACACTACCAGTCAAAAGTTTGCTACATTTACCCATGTCACACTTAAGTATTGGATTAAATGAATAAGTGTATAAACTTTTGATTGGTACTGAGTTATTACTTGCATTTATGTTTCTTTTTAAAAAACAATAACAAAAGTCACCATAACATCCGAATGTTTGCATGTATATAATGGTAAACAGCACTGCAGTGTGTTCTGTAGTGGCTTTGCTGATAGAAAGTTGGATTTGTAAGCATTTTGTGAAGTTATTCTGACACGCAACAAGCGTTAGCCTTCACTTCAGAGAGTTTGCATTACTGGAGAGCAGAATGTAAACCCCAGAAGAAAAAACTGGCATGGAAAACTATTGATCTTCCAACTTAGGGTACCAACCATTGCCACTAGCAGAAACACCAAACTATTCCAAATGCTGTCTGCATTTGCACAGAGATGGACATAAATCCCTGCTGGCCAATTTCAATCCTCTTCCTCCTGAACCACCATAACAGTCAGGGTTTGAGTAGTAATCCTGACCTCCTGACCTCCTGACCGGGAATCCCATCAGCGGCATAATCTGAACCTACAGAACGTGATCAGGACCAAAATGTAGACTGAAATACTACAAAAATAAAATCACAACTTTAAAATGCAAAGAAGATTTAAAACCAAACTATCTTCACCCCTTGACAATAATGTCAGACACATAAAATAGAGTAAAGCAACACACATCTGCCTGGTTACCCCTTGCAAAGCTGGATGACTTTGCACCAACCTGTCACACTGTTAGTGGTAGGGTGCTTGTGTGTGTGGATGAGTTTGAACATTAAGCATATTAACTGTGTGAGGGTATGACAAAGAGCAAGACAGAGAGGAGATACCGGTAGTCTAGGGATTAAATATTCTTAGCTGGGGGTTATTTTTGGAGCAAACAGGACCGAAAACAGACGGCAGCTGAACACAGACAAGCACATTGTTAAATACACAAACACACACTTCCCTTGCTCACCATGCCAGTTGAGTGTGGTTTGTTTGGGTTGGCTCTGGGCAGCAGAGACGAGTCTTCCCCTCAGACCACCCCTGCACGTGCTCCGTCTCTTACACTCAAACACACTGAAGTTTTCTTCAAAATTGTGTAGAAGACTTTAAAACCATTATGGGCTTATAAAAATCTGTAATACATTTTTTTTTAATCCACATACTTGTCCACAGTACTGGAAATTAAGCTGTACTTTGGATTTGTACTTGTTGGTGGAATAAAAAGCAAACATGTGCAATGTGTGCAGAATGTCCTGATCTGTTCTATTCAAGTACATTTCTGAATTAAACATCATCTTCAGTCAATAAATGAGTGAAGTCAAAGTTATTCTGATGTCTGGAAAAAAAAATTCTAAAGTCAAACACAGCATGAATATTGTTTAGAAGAGTTATTAAAGCAACAGGTATTGATGTTTAGGGCACTACAGTGCAAAAGAACTTCAACATGAACTTCACATCATTCACCCTGTTTTAAACCTATCACTACATTGGGAAGTAGGCTATGTATTGGTAAAGTCAGAATGGGATTGCAATTGAACCAAAGCTGAAAATGTGAGAGAAATAAGATCAGGGCAGCTAATTAAAAAAAGGCAACTCTCCAGGACTGTAGAGAAAGTGCAAGTTTGACACTGTGAATCATTTTTTGTTGCAAAATACCTGATTTGTGGTTTATGATACGTATTTATGTTTGCACTATATTAACTTCTTTGTAAGGGGGTTGGGTTGGTGTAACAGTTTGTAAAAAAACAAAGTGTACAAGTTTCTTAAAATGTTCATGCTAAGCAGCAGAGTTTGATTGCAGCTGCAGAGGAACAGTCTTGCACTGAAACATAAATAACTGTACTGCATAATAATTATATAGTAGAGAAACATCAAAGATCACTGTAACATTGGCTAGCTAGCTATACCATGCTTAGCTGGGCTCCATTAAAACTTTGTTGGTTATGCTAGCTGGTAACATCTACTTAGGCTAGGAATGGGAAGGGACAATTTGGCTTCTTTAATGCAGGATCGTATAAAGTAATTATCACCATTATTATCATTATGTACTTTGTTGGTGCGCTCTACATCTCTGCCGCCAGGCTCCAAAAGACAGCATGGGTAGCAACAGAAAGGCCACGCCTTAACTTGAATCAGGTCAACAATTCAGTGCATCATTTCCTTTTGAGATCATTTTGCATTTACAGCAGGGGTTGGGTCTCAAGAAGCAGTGTGGGTAGTCCACTAGTCGCAAGGGTTGGTGGTTCAAACCCCAACTTCTTCACGTCTCAAAAGACTGAAAAGAAAAGGCCTCCACCTGTCAACAGAGCTCATTCATACAATATGCGAGTTTATGCATGTTTGTCAGAGAAAGCTGTACTGAATTTTAACATAAGCGGTACATGAAAATACCAACAACAGAACAAAAATGCTTGCCCAAGTTTGAGCAAAGCATCATTTTCTAAATTAATTTCTTATTATTCTCCAAACCAAAGACATCACTCACAAATGATCTACCACCTGCTAGTAGTTTTCTCTGTCATAGCTTTACACGAACCTACTGTGTTTGTTTCGGAGTGATGCCCAGTGTGATTACTTCACCACAGTGGGGGTTTGCTCGTGTCTCGTTCTTTTAGAAATAACAACCTCTGGCAAAAAGCATTATAGGGGGCTGGCCAGGCATGCGGTCGTGAAGGCTGTGGTAGAAAATGAAACAATGGGAGTGATGGAGAAATGAGAGCCTCCTGCACCTCATTTGACAAGCACTCCTCTCCATATTCGCCATGCCATTTCCAATAATGGTCAACTCGGGTTTCTCTGCAAGCACTTATCATCTCCTAATGACAATTCAGATTTAATACAGACATACAGAAGAAAAGGCAGAGGATAGCAGGCTTTTCCACAAGACAATGAAAAAAGGAAAGAAGACCATGGCCAAGTTGAAAAGGAAGATGAATAAGGGAATGCATGATATACAACTGCAGTTCAGAGAAAAGAGGAAGAAGAAAGAATAAGGGTGCATTCACAGTGGTACTGTTTGGTCCACTTTAAACACACCCTGGCCCACTGGATAGTCCAGTCCATGTGGACCGGTGTAAAATTGCATTAGAACTCTGGTGCAGACCAAGAAGCCAATGGTCCACTTGAAAACCAGGGGTCTTAGTTTACTTGCAAGTGAACCCTGATGTGGTTTGCTTGCAGTGTGAATGTAAACGGACTATCCAGTGGACCAAAGGAAGGGAGTGACATAGGAAGCGTTGTAGCACATGTTGGACACCTCACTGCCTCTTCTGTTGCTCATACCGGAAAGATTCTGGTGAAACTCGCATAAAGCTATAGCTTTAGTTAATGTGTTTTTTTAAGAAAAGTTGAAATACCAAAAGCTCATATGAAAAACCCAACAAACAACAATGCTAACTTTAAGCACTAACTGTAATCACATCTAACTAAGGTCAATTTATTCACATATTTCTGTTCATTTATTCTTTCTCATTTGTGAATGTTCAAGAAACTTTATAAATTATTTAATTGAATGTATTTACAACATTTTTAGGAGTTCTCTTGTATTAGCTTTTGTACCCTTGTCTTTTCTCTCCTTAAAAGACAATTTGTCAGACACAACTATTACGTGTTTTGGATGATCTAATCATAAGCTGACAACTCAGCGTACCTCATTTCTCATAAGGTCTAAGTATTTATACAGAAGCCACTCAAGACTGAAACCTAATTTCCCACTTCTGCCCTGGTCCTGTTGTGCAAACCTGCAATTCGCAGTATGCCACTATAGTTGGCTAATCACCTGCCTTTATGAAGGTTTGAAGGTTTATTCCCACACACATACACTCACTCAACATATTACATACTGAATTGTCATCATGTTAGACTTAATGTGAGTTACATAACTGTGTAAGAAAGGTTTCCCATGGAAGATATTTAAAGCTTATTGTCCAACCAGCCCAACTTGTTAAAATACAAACCGTTCAAACCAACCCATGATTTAACTCAAAGGCTACACGTTAACTCACTTTAAAAATATATACACTGGTAACTGACCCCATTTCATAAATACACACATTATCTAGTTCAGGCTCAAGGAGCTGGAGCTTATCCCAGCTCCCATTGTTCAAAAGTTGATTCACCAGTAAATAAAATGGCTAAGAGAGAAAGAAAGAGACACAGCCATGCTTATTCATGCTCATAAGCACAGCCAATTTTGAATGAACAATTAACTTAATTTAAGAGTGAAGAAGAGGGGAATCAGAGCAGCTGGGAGAGCATGGCACAGGGAGGACACTTCAACTCAATGCTGTGGGTGTGAGGTAAGCCAAAGCGACAGAATAACAGCTACACCACAATACAGCACAACCTGTTTCTATGGGACGTGCCCACACTTGTTTAATTCAGATTTACACAAATGATAGTAGTGGCATCAAGATGGTAACATTATGTAGTACATTTTCTGTAGTCAGGTCGAATCCTGCTTTACCAAAAATGTTGCTTATGGATATCACTGAACTTGTACGTTGATTATGGAGTAGCTGAAAGGTAGTGGCAAGAAATGGAAGTGTACAAAACATGCCAGTCTAATCTAAACTTCATGACAATATACAAGTTTATTTTATTTAGTTCCATGTCACAGGTGGTCTAATATATAAACACCAAATCTGCCTGAAAAGATGCTTTTAAATTGGACCCTGTCTTGAGAAAGAGACCCTGTTTCTCCTGAAGCAAAATAAGGGATTGTTCCTTCCTCTATCAAAGGAAAGTATTGTTGCTGCAGGATTCAATAACAACATGCTTTCACCTTGCAATTCCAGGGTCAGTTTCCTCAAACACCATGCCAGCTTCTGACTCGCAGCTCTGGCTTCTCTGCTTTAGTTCGGACTGTCTAAGAGCTTTGATGTGGAGGGAAAAACAGCTATTTTATGAACAACATGTGTCAGCTTGTATGTGTGTATAATGTGTGAGAATATCCTTGAGTGGGAGCATTTCTGCCAGATTTAAGCCACACCTGTCTTTCTTATCTTTCCACGTTTTCCTAGAACATTTGGAGAGGTAAGAAGACAGCTGAGGCTTATTATCTCTGAATGTTCCTGGTACAATGAGAAGATACGAAAGAGAAAAAGTAATTCTGCTGAACACCACACCTGTAGCAAGCCCAGACAGCAAATTCAGCATTGGCCTAAGGTTGCTTGTTAAAGGGCAGCCTCTTGGAGAGACACGCCTTTTCTGCACTCCAGGCTGCAGGTTTCTAGCTTATTATCACACATACTGAATTTCAATGTGACAGCTCAGTACTGCAGGCCAAAGGGGGAAAAAAAATGCCAGTGATTCTTTCCGACTGTTGAAGAAATTTGTGGCAAACTTAGAGCATCAAGATTGCTTCCATTACCCGGTTTGGGGCAAATAAACTAGGTGGGTAATGTCATCAGTAGATGGCAATACAAACTTTGTTACTAAACTGTAATAAACAAATGTGAACATTAACCACAAAAGAACATGAGCAAGCCATCATGGTATTTTACAAGAGAACATTACTGAGAATATTCAAGAATTCTTCTCAATTAAGCATGCTTTTCTCTTCATTATTCTACATTATATATTTGTCATCATTTAAAATGTTTGTTCTACTAGAACTTATCCACAAAAGGCATTTTCTTTCCATTTACTAATTTATTTTATTTCCTAAGCAAAACTTTAAAAGTAGCATTAAAAAACTTAATGGATATACAACAACAAAGTCAAGTCTCACTTCTTAAGAGGTTCAGATTATTAAAAAGCTTATATGTAAAGATCAGGAGTGTCTGTTGCTCCGTCTTACAGATGTATAAATCACCATCGGCTATTGGACTCCATTATTTTTTTATATATCCAATTTAACATGTTTAAATCAGCATTGGGATGGTTGGTCCAAGAGTTCACCCAAACTACATGTCCAGTTTTGCAAATAAGTGCACAATAAGGAAGGCAGCAGTGATGATAGAAAGCAAGGGGCCTAAACCAACATGTGGCACACACTGGCTTCTCATTTTTTTAAATCTTCATTTCTCCAGAACAGGCAACACTTTTTACCACAACATTGTGACGTTTTATCTGCTTTGCAAGGTTTGGTCTCCTTGCGCAGGTGTTGACCGTATGTCCTAGCTAGCGGTTGGATGTGGAATGTGCAGTGTTGAAGCATAGTTTGATTGTTTTTTTCCCTTCATAAACTAAAGCAAGAAAACACACTAAAAGGCATCTTGTTACAACTGATTGTTGATAGACTTATTTATAAGGTTTCATTTTTAGGATGTCAAAACCCTTAACTTTCCATGCAATAATCAACTTGTTGAAAGAGTTGGACTTTATAACTATATCAGACTTTCCAACCCATCCATCGTAAAATGCCATAATTATGTCTGTCTCGTGATACGTTATGGTCTGTAACAGCCACTATAACACTTTTGATTGAGGTTAGATCTTTCAAATTAACAATGTCACGAGTGACAGGTGTTGACATGTAACAGCTGACTTTTAACAACACCTGATCAACTGTAAAAATCTTCCTGCTATGTTTGTTGTAAATCTTGAATCTGAAAGACAAACTCTACGTTAAATATAAATGCATTAAGCTGACACTGCAGCATCGGGTGAGATGGTAAGGAGTCAGGTGAAGTAGTTCCTGGCTCTACATCTGCTGTTATAAAAGCTATAATTAAACAATTTGCTTCCAGAACTACCTGCTGTAAAATGAGGTTTTTATACAGCTGTGAAATGTGCAGCTGTCTTTTTTATGACCAAACAGCAGCGATCAGGTAGTCATATAGGCAATAAAATGCAAGAAAAAAAGCATTCCTCTGAGTTCGGTTTCTCCCCTTGTTTCCTGTTTGATTCCCAGTGCTGTATAAGCTTTACAGAACAGTAATGTGATCAGATTAATGTGTAGCCAGCTAGACTGCATTCATCCTCATATTTCACACCTACTCTTGTAGCAGCTTATTTATGGCAATGACACTATGCCTCGTCTGCTCTCTTTATTTTCGAAGGAAGAAGAAGTCCAGATTAAAAAACATTCTTCACCTTGAGCCTTTTATAACTTGATGGCAAGTATCTAAAATTAATAACAGTGACGAAAAGAAACCTGATAAGACTCTATTTTCATTAAGAGTTGTGATGTCACTTGTTAAAAAGAGGAATTTGTTTCATCCAGGTGAAACAGTACAATAAATTTAGTCAATTTACAAAAAGTCTCAAGTGACCAAAACTTTTTCTTTTTCTGGTCTTGTTTTCTATGTTTTTGGTTTTTATCCTGACACGGAAAACAGCTCATTAGCTTTTGTCAAGAGAGAATGTATTGTAATACAAAGTGCAATACGCTATAAAGAGAAGAAGAAGGAGAAGGTGAAACGCCTCTGGAAAGGGTTTCAGGTCCAACAAATGCTTAACCGAGCATTTGATCAAGACATAGTATCAGCTCCAAGGGCTCTAGGTTTTTAGGTTTTGGAGAACTGAATGTCTGTTCATCTATGCTGAAGATACGCCTGTCTGCAATGAAAGCTCTGCAAAAGGTTACCTCCGTAGATTGTCCTTAACTGCTCCACCTTGTTAAGTTATTAAGTTAAGCTTATAATGCTGCAGCATTTCATAACTACCATCCCTGGTGAAGAAATACAAAGGCTTTATTGGCATAGAATTGTTTAGTAAACATAAAGTTTACAAAAGACAAAAGAGTTTTAGATAAATCTTATGTCTACCCCAAAACAAAAGCGGAACTTTATGAGCAAGCATAGGTTCTAAATGCATGTACTGAAGCACACCACATATGTTTTTGTTTGTTCCTGTGTGAAACCCAATTCCTACTTTACACTTGCATCATGCAAATAAGATAACATTTCGAATTATAAATCAACAGCTCGTCTGTATTTATAACTTTGACACGAGAAAACTAACTCGTCGCTTTTGCAGTTCTACTTTCAGTTCCTGGAATGACACATTTCTATCCATCAATCTCTAAATTGCTACTTTACAACAGATTTATTTCTAGTATACATTACTTTTTCGAGCCTCTGCTAAAAACAAAACTTGTGCATTTTAGATTACAATTTTATCTGCAATTTACACTATTCATTTCTAAGTGAAGTAAACGCTCACTGTTGCATGAGAAAACGTTTACACATGGGGACGTCTCACTTTTAAATACTCGCAGAGCAAAATGTGTCGCATGTCGTCTCTTTAACTGGCAACTAAAATCTCGGAGGTGACAAATCAGCTAAAAAAGTAAGCAGAAGCAGCGCAGTAATGCACCAAAGTGTTTTGTTACTGTCTGACTACTGGGCAGCGTAACTAAATAAGTCCCCAAACTAAAATATTTATCAGCCTCATCAGTCCGGCTGGAGTCCAATAATCCATGTTAAAGATTCCACTAATCAAATGACAGAAGCCGCTGGCTGGAGATCTGTGGTGACGTTTATGAGCTACGCCAGCTGATAATCTTCATATACTGTACATGCAATATCTGCTACAAATTTAGGTTTATTCGTGAGTTGTTGATGCATTCAAACGTTTGGTGATTGTAAAACTGAAATTACTTTTAATAGTGATGGGCATACATTTCAACTACTGGTCTTTTGCTTATTATCAAGTTTCCCACACAAAGATGCCAAGAAGAGATTTATTAAATGTAAAGAGTTGCTCCTTTCTTGCTTTTTGTATTAATATGAATTAATGAATAATCTTTTTTTGTTATCCTTACAAAAATCCACAATTTTAAGATAACTCCTTAAGGCAAGCTATTCCGTCCAATAATTTACCATCTAAAATATGAATTTTGATAAATAAAATGACTTGTTTCTTACTTCACTTAAAGAGAAATGTATGTGATTTTGATCCAGTCTGTGCGAGTGCATGTGTGCCTTTCTTTGTGTGTCAGATCGTCTGCTGTGACAAAAGCGAGGCAACAATAGCAAAAGAGCTGAGCTAAGTCGTGCCCTAATTTCCCCCTCCTTCATGCTGCGTAACAACTAGAGGAAGACCCCCAACCCCCACTATGTTGCACTGCAGTGGCAACACACACACACACACATGCGTATCTGCATATTCACTGCGAACAAGCAGAAGTTAATGGGAAACACACATGATGTCCAGCATTATCTGTGCAGCAAACCACAGACAAATAGAAGACACACACCCCTCTCACTTTGAGAGAAATGCCCTTCTAACTGAGTGACACCACACCTTCTGTGTCCCAAATGTCTTCTTCTTCTCCTTCCCCATCCTCCTTTAATCCACAGACTAGACTGCTCCGCTACCAGCTCTATAGGCAGTTGGAAAATGAGGCCATACCAGCTTTTAAACAGTATTATGAGTGGGGGGGGGGGGGGGGGGGGGGGGGGGGGGGGGGGGGGGGGGGGGGGGGGGGGGGGGTGGGGGGGGAGGGGGGGGGG
>JBBBVU010000016.1:15722072-15739042 GCA_037177055.1 Atherinosoma microstoma
CACACACACACACACACACACACACACACACACACACACACACACACACACACACACACACACACACACAAACAGATTATTTTTCAGTATTTCTTTATCTTTTATAAACATCTTCCCTTATCTAAATTCTACTTGTTTGACAATCTTGTGAAGGTCGATTACATAGAATTTCATAACATAGAAATTCATATGACAGATTTGATACAAAAAAGTAGGAACAATGCCAGTGAGAATAAATACTTTTCTGTACATTTCTTGAAGTGCTTCACTTTAGTAAGTGTTCAAGTGAAGCCTCAAGTACCTTGATTGTCAGTCATGTAATGTTTGAAGTTTTTATAAGTCCTTAAAGCATTTCTCTTTGCCTTGAACTTGACAATTTCTTTCAGATGGGTCTTTTTTTTTCATGAAGCTGAGAAATTGGATTTTTTTCTTTTTTCTTAGTTGAAAATGTATTTTTTTCTATTCTAATTATTTATTTTATCTGTTTATGTTTTAGCATTGGTCCCTGCTGGGAGCATCCTACCAAGGATGAGTTTTGGGATACTGATGAGGAAAAAATTAGATGTTTAAAAAAAGAGGGATAAATTGCAAAGACATATTTTTTTCACAGAGATAAATATTGATTTGAACTTCTTGATAAATGACTAAATGATTTCAGACCAGTTGCCCTAACAGCTCACATCATGAAGGTCCTGGGGAGACTGTTATTGTCACAGTTGTAAGAAAGCGAGGAACTTTCAGGAACCATTACAGTTTGTGTATCGTAATGGGTTTGGGATTGAAAATACCATCATCTATCTGCATCAGCTCTCTCTCTCTCTCTCTCTCTCTCTCTCTCTCTCTCTCTCTCTCTCTCTCTCTCTCCCTCTCTCTCATCTGGACATATCAGGCATCACTGTAAGGATCATATTCTTTGTTTTTTCAAGTGCTTTAAACACAATTCAGCCTGCCCTGTTATGTTAGAAGCTCCAGAAAATATTGGTGGATGCCCCCCACAACTGTCTGGATTTATCACTACCTAACAAACAGAGCAGAGTATGTGAGACTAAAATGTTGTGTGTCTAAGATTCCCACTGTACACCTTAGACTTCCAAAACAACTCTGAATCCTGTCATCGGTGATGGACAAGAAGGTGACAACATAGAACTGGTCAGTCAATTTGTGCGGAAACAATCATCTTTATGGAATGCCAACAAAAGACACGATTGTTGATTTTACAAGAAACAAGAGAAAGCAAAATGTTTTTTATATCCTCAGAGAAGAGCTAGAGGTGGTGGAGTGATACAAGTAGCTGGAAGTTCAACTGGACAACAGACTAGACTGAAAATGCAACACAGAAGCCATCTACTTCAGAGCTAAATAAAGTATTCATTTTCAAAATGTTGCATAATTGACGGATCTGAAGTCAACCAGAGCATACTAGGAGTTTAAAAATATATTTGACTAACGTCATTTGGGTGGAAATAGACATAAAAACTAACACTCTGTGGAAAATTAATCACCTACAGACAATTGTGAGTAAGTGAGTATGTCTGTCCGGTACAATGAAAGGAAACAGTCTGAACACTGAGTCAGTGCAGCTTTCATATCTAACTGGGTGTCAAAGAGCTGAAAGCGCTTAGTCCGCACCATATCGGTGAAGTAAAAAAAAAAAAGAGATAAAAGAGATAAAAATAGCTACAGCACTAAAATGGTCTTCAGTTCTGTTTTCACAAATAATTATTTTCCTTCAACCTCAGATTTGCTGTATCTTTCATTCATGTGGTTGCAATAAAAAAAATCAAGTAGAAGGAAACTTACATACATGACAATCCCTGTACTTTTACAAACCCACACAGATTCATTATTTTTGATAACACTGATACTAATTGTGGAGTTAATTAGAACCAACACCGCTGATGTTTCCATTCAGATAAAAGTTGTGCTGCCAAACATTATGCAAACTGAATGAGTTGGTATAAGGAAATTTATTTTCATGAAGGAGGAACGCCTACTGCTGGTTAATTACACACACATGCCACTTCACTTCCTCCCATTACGAAATTATATGCACAGTGTGCATCATGAAGTAAAACCAATCTCAGACACTTAATAAAACCCTAATTTTAGCCGAGCCAACTTTATTTATAAAGCACTTACAGCGAGTACTGACCAAAGTGCTGAACACTGAGGACACATAAAAACATTAAAAAATAAAGCCACAAACATTTCATGTTTGCCAAAAAATGATTGTATATCATTTATAGACTGGCGTTTTCCAGGTTAAACAAAGACATTTTGTGCCCACAATGAATCAGCTATGTTGATCACAGAGGAAGTCTGGAGGAGATGAATGTGATAAAAACTGCTGCTCTTCTGAAGAGCCGACATGCTGTGACTCTGGGAAAGAGAAAAGTTGAGTATCCCAGCCAGCTGACGTCAAACCGTGATGACAGGACAATGCAAAGACAATAGATGCAGGTGTTACATGATGCTTAATTTGTACCTTTTCCTTTATTCTTGTGCTGTCCATCTTTATCCTTGACTGTATAGATGGCTTTTTCTCCAGAAATGTCTGAAGAGAATCAATTAAGCTTTATTTATGTGGTGGAAAATTTATAACAGAGTCATCTCAAGGTACTCTTAAAGATACAGTCCACTTTAGTCCTGGTCATGGTTCAATTATAATCAAATTAAAACAAATCCATTATGTGATCCTCATTATTCCATTGTTTATAACTGTGGTCATTTAAGAAAATTCAGGGGGGGAAATGCCTTTGCTAACTAAAAACCTGATATAAAATATCAAATTAAATTAAATTGAATTAAAAGGGAAAGAAATGAAATTGAATTATATCAAACTAAAGATTTTTGTACATGCACTTCGGGCTCAGTGTGGCAGTCAAAATACTAAAAGCTTCTGTAGCGGCTGCGATGACCTCACTGGAAGCCACACTGACCTTGTTTTCTAAAATTAGCATGTGTAAGTTACTCAGTTATTTTTCCCATCACATCTTTGAGCTGCACTGAAGTCACAGAGGAGTTCAAGGTGAAATGCAGTCAGTTCCCAGGACTGATACCATCAACCACAGGACTCTACAGTCTGACTCCTGTCTGTAGCTTTAAAAGCACAAAAGCCCTTGATCAGCTTAAGAAAACAATAACAACTGCATTGGGTGTTTTGAATATTATGTAGAGTTATATGGTGATTAATGACATTTCCTCATGTGGAAATGTTCTGCTCTCACACAGTTTGCTTTATGGTTGTAGTTGCCATGGTGTTTTTGTTCACTTAAAACAACTGTCTGCTGTTAACACTTTGCAAAATAGCATCCCTTTTGAAATGGATGCAAGTTTGTTTTTGGGGTTTTTTTAAGTAAGTTTTTACGTATATTATACTGATAAAGATCATAAAATGTTAATTAACATTAATACAAAGTTGAGAGAAAAAAATGAGTATTAACATAAAAAAGTATTCCATTTTTATCCCTAAAAAATAGTAATTACTGACAGTGTAGTTTAATAAGGTCACATAGACAAATAGCTATACTGAGGGGCATGCTTTATAAACTTGAATAGAGTGAGTTTGCTTACATGACCCATCATCTTGGTTTTGAGGCTTTCACAACTAACCTTATTAAGCTTCACAGCTAACCTTATTAAGTTTTATAAAATGTTACACTTATGGCAGTCCTCACATTATCACATCACTACACTGCAGATATTTTTTCAGCATGTTACAGCAATGTCAAGTCCAGAGAAACAGGACATATTTAACATGGCTTTTACTTTAACCATGTAGGACAAGGAGGTGTGCAGGTGTTCCAAAAAAAAAGAGGACATCCTTTTACTGGCAGTATACCAATCTCACAACTTTCTGCATGGTTTCAGTTCCTTGTGCCAACTATTCCTATAGTGAGTTAAAGTTACTAGTCAGTTTTTTCTGGAATGCCAGTAAAATTATTGCATATTCTTATCAGTAGTCTAATTATCATGTGGTAGTTTCAGATCATCATTGCACAATCATGTCTATGAAAATCCCCAATGTATAATGGTTTTAAGAGGTGCCTCCTGTCCCACTTTTTAACTTGCTGGGTTGCAACATGTGGCCATGTAACATAATCATAATCCATATCTGACTCCACACACATACACCTCATGGCTACAATTTGACAGGTGATTGAAATTACAATTACAAGAGCTGATTAGATGTGATTAAATGTAAGTAATTACATATAAACACTGGGTTGCATTATAACAGTGTGATTTGCCATGTAATGGTATGTTTTTACTGTAATTTCCAGCACTTTCATAGAACTACTAATTTGTTGATCAGGAATAGTTAATGTTGGAATTTGGCATACAGCTCTGTAATAAGCATGGTCATTCTAATTTTATATCAGCATGACCTGTTTATGTAAAGACTAAAAAAAGAACAGAGACCTAAACCTGTGAATAAATAAATAAAGGCAGCACCCAGGTGTTACAGTGGCATTGGTCTATAAATGGCTCCAGATCTATTTATAGATTGATGGATGTACTCCCCTCAATGTCACAGGAGCTCACTGACATAACAGGAGTCAGCGTACCACTGTCAATGTGCTATGTTCAATGACAAGGATTCGTTCTCTGAAACAGACTTGCTGCTTGTGAAATGTTATTTTTGGGACTGCTCATGAATAATAAACTGGAATATAACATTTATTCCTTCTTGGTAACAGAGAGAGCAACAGCTACAGAGTCTGTTCTTTGTCTTGTTTATGGTTATAAATTCACAGTTTAACTAAAACAAGCTGAAAAGTAGAGTCTTGTATCCATTGTTTTATGTTTGGGTGGGCGTTTGCGTCCACAATTATGTGTGTGTGTGTGTGTTTTGCTAATTATAGCTTGGTTTCCCTGGTAACACCTGCCGATCATACTAATGCCTTTTGCGCATTAGCTTTAATGAACATTTTAGTCAATGAAAATTAAACAAAGGAATATTGCTGGATCCATTCATAAAACTCAAACCTGCATTTTCTAATATTGATAAAAAAATCCCCTTCTTTCTCATGACATTTCTTTTGTTTCCACACATTTTAGCCGTAGGCATATAAGCACATGCACATATGAACACATGCAAACATGCACTCCCCTCCGCACCCCAGCACGCATCTGTGATCACACAGTCCGATACGCTCCGGAGGGGGCGTGTGGAAAAGAAATCCATTATTTTAGATTCTGCCTGCTGCTTTTGTTTGCAGCTCAGCAGCTGAAAGGGAGTGATCAGCCAACCATAACAATTCATAATGGCTTTTCTGCCTCATCCACAAGTCTAGAAGCGTGCCTCCGGTCAGGGCTATCCCCACATCCCCCCTCCCCCCACTGCCTGTCCTGGCTCCAGCCTCTACCACCCTTGATGTCTGTGAGCATGTGTGCACATGCGGGTGGATGTGTAAGGACTTTGTTTGTGCATATGGGAATTCAGAGCCATGGCTGTGACTATGACAGCGGAAGACCCCATTGAAAACGAGTGAAGTCAGCCAGTGCCATCAGGGGCCCCTCAGACTGCCTGATCACGCAACAACAGGGGGGCACTGGGCCAGGAGTGATGCAGAGCTGGGTCAGAATGGAGGTTGTAACAAAAAGTTGCCATGTGACCTCATCAGCAGATAAATATATAGAGTCTGATTATACAATGCTACCCAACAACATATTATGGTTTTTTACATGTCAAACAGACAGCTAACACAGAAGATTCAAACCAAACTTTGAAGTAGTCCCTACATGGAATATGTGCATTTGGCATGTTTTCATTAGAGCCTGGGGCCTTTCTGAGCAAGTGTTTATATACTGGGATTATGTGATGTTTAGATTGCATACAGGTTGGCCTTATCTAATTAACTATTCCAATTCTCAAGGTAATTGGTTAAACCAGTTCAATTCAATTCAATTCAAACAACTTTATTTGTCCCTGTAGGGCGATTAAGGGCATGCAGAGTACATGTTGTAAAAAGAACAAGGTATAAAAATGTAAGAACAATGAAAATTAATTTAAGAAAAGAGCATATGAGCAGTGTAGCTAATAGAGAATGAGGCTGAGGAAATAGCATGGATGTGCAATATCACAGGTAGAGAAGTAAATATGAAGGGTGTGTTGTTGAAGCTGAATACTGTGGTCAGTCTTTTACAAAACTTATTTAGGAGATATATATCAAATACACACACACAACACTTTTTATTAATTCAATTTCTTTCTTTTCTTTAAAATTCATATTCAAGACTTTGTAGTTTTCCCACTTCACTTAGCGCATTTGGGCCTTTTGTTCCTTTTTTACATAATTGCAGGGGCAAAGCTTCATAAATCAGTCGGTACGTATTCATTTGAATAATTCCCTCCCCATATTTTTCACTCTGAAAGGGAAACACCTATAAATGAATATGCAACAGCTTCACTGTTCCCATGAAAAATTACCACGGCAATCTACTTGGTACGGAGCTCGTCTGGTGACATTGGAAGAAAATATATTCTATTGAGTAGCCACAGATTACTAAAGTCGCTTTGCATTTGTAATGCGTAAACGATGCCGTATGTCTGCACATTGTTTTTGTTTCAAACAGAGCTCCTCAAGCTTTAGAATTAAGTGTCTCTTTTAGGGGCATATAGGTTTGATTTTGACATTTGTTTAGGCATAAAAGTGGCCTACTGAGGTTCTCGGAAGATTTTTCTTTTCTTTTTGCACTCATGATAGTGAAGACAAAATAATGAAAGAGGAGAAAAAGAGAACATGGAATGAAAGAAATAAGGTTATAAGAGAAGGTGTGCATGTGTGTGTGCAATGGTGGTGGGGTAGAAGAGTAGAGAAAGTGAAAATAGGAGAGGAGAGGAGGGGGGGGGGGGTCGACAGTGAAAAAGAGAAAAATGAAGTAGCCATCCGGTGATCATTTTACAGGCTGAGGGGAAGTGTTCCTGGGGAGGGGAAGGAGCCAGACAAATGACTGAATGAGAGCTAAGTGGGTGGTAACTCTGGCCTTTTACAGAGCATCAGTCCAACAGGTACATGGCAGGAACCAGAGAGAAAAACTTACTTACAACAAATACAATGAAAATGCTGTGTGCCATACACGTTTCAGAAAGGCTGCATGCAGGTTGAGAACAACAAAAAGGATTTTTTAAAAATGCAAATTATGTTGCGCTTAATATTTCAACTGAGAATGTTTTAAATATATAACACAGTTTTGAGTTAATACTCCGCTGGAAAATGTTTAAAGCTTTCCACAAAGTCCACTCATACATACAGCCTTCAAGGTCATTTGCTCATATCCTAAAATATGACCCATAGGCACATTCTCAAAAGTAGTGCCCCCTATAAGCAGCACAAGGTATTGTGCATCTCACTTATTGCCACAAGTGTTTTCACACTGGACAGTGTCACTTTCATGCTTTTCTCATGTTGTTAGAGATGAATAAATCACAAAGTCCTCTGACGGAACTGCAGCTCATTTTGGCATCTTAAACTAACACCTCTATTCACATTGACCTGGCTTAGAGCATGGAGTTACCTAACTCTTCCTCTTCCCTGTCATATATGAGCTCCCGGGATTCACTGTCTCAGGGTCGACAGTCTGTTCTTTTGTGTTCTATTCAATTTTGTAAAAGTTTTTAGAAGCCAAATAGAGACTGCTGTTTATAGGGGCTACTTTTCAGCAAAGTTAACCAGTTTATTTTACTAATGATGAGCTCTTCCTAATGCATTTACTGACAAAATGGGAAATGGAATTTTCCATCTTCTAACAATTGGATAGTAGTGTGTGGGTCCTTTGTCTTCACATTCTCTAGTATTCAGACATTTTTTCATGAGATGCTGTTTAATAGCTTCATTTGCTGGCATGACACAAACAGCAAATGGTGCACTTTCAGAACAAGAGTAATCTGGGTTTGAAGGAATCCATGCAGATGTTACTGGAGGCAAAAAGACAGACAGCAGTAAAGGAAGTGAGTTTACATATGTGGAAAAAAAGAACATGAAACAGCTGCTCATTTATCAGCTAAGCCCTCACCAAGCACCTTTTGCCCATTTATACTCCAGCCAAATATGATTAACTTTTCTTCTCCTTTCCACGTGAATATTGTTCCACTTCACATCGATGCTGATATTCCTATCGCCTTCTTCGTGACATATAAATATAGGTTGGATTATGTTTCCTAAACCAGCTGATCTCATTCCCACAAATATGTTCTAAATGTCAGATTCTTCTGAACATAGTCAGCATCCTGAACATAGTTATCATCTCCCTGGTGTTTGAAACAAACCATGAAACTGAATGAGGTGTGATGATGAGAAAACTGAGTATCAGGTGTCGCTGTCTTTCCCCTGACTTAAAAACAGAACCCCACCACCCCCCATCTGCTCTTCTCAGCAGCCTCATTGTCCTGGGATCTGAGTGCAAGATGCAGGGGAGCATTTGGTTTCAGTGCAAACAGATACCATAAACTTCTGGTTAGAATCTAATAAAGGAAGTACTCTCATCCTTTGGCTCAGGAAGACAGAATAATGCAGGAAGGTATCAGGAATTATTACTGCCTGTCTACTGGTTTGCGCCGGTGGAAACTTTTGGGGGTACAAGTTATGGTGTAGTTGTTAGTGCACAGAAACATTTCAGTTTTTAAGTAAATGAATGGGAAAAGAGCTCACTTGTGTCTCTGTCTTTCATTGACACAGTGTTTGTATTATTTTCGCTTGTGTATGCATGTGTGTACGTAAGTTTGTGTGTGTGTGCATGTTTTTCTGGAGTCCTGTAAGGCCCCTGGTATCCAGCAGAGGAATGCA
Organism: Atherinosoma microstoma; assembly: GCA_037177055.1. Classification (NCBI taxonomy): domain Eukaryota; kingdom Metazoa; phylum Chordata; class Actinopteri; order Atheriniformes; family Atherinidae; genus Atherinosoma; species Atherinosoma microstoma. Next base: position 15,730,862 of record JBBBVU010000016.1, read on the forward strand.
GCAGTCTCTTGAAAAGTAGTTATCAGCTAATGAGAATTCCACTCGGAGCAGGAAGGAAGGGCTTAGAATGCGTGTCCCTCAGCGAATTGGGGCGAATGTTAATCACGATGCCTCTGAGTGCATGCGCTTACACATACACACACATGCTTGCATGCATGCACACAGTCTAGACCCAGCAGAAAGCTGTAGAGCCTGACACATGAACGGGCAGGGGGGGTGGGAAGGTTGTGGGGGGGGGGACTAGGAAAGAGAGAGGATGTTTTTAAAAACTAGGCTTGGTGTTGTCTTCGTGGTTTTGAACTAATTGGTTTCAGATGAAAATCAGTGCACACAAACTTGAGAAGGCCTTAATGTTGCCTTGCACTTCATCTTCCTTTCGGAAAACACCCTCCTCTTCTCTGTCTTTCCTTCACTTTCCCCTTTTTTCGCGTCTTTCCGTCTTCCTGCTGAACTGATTGGTCAATTAATCAAACTTTGTCTGGTTTTAATGCAATAATTCATAGCTGAAAGAAGCTGGCATTCAGGTAAAAACCTTTAAAAATGTAAACATTTCTCATACATAACATGCCTTTCTGCTATGTACTATAATCCCAGACAACACAATGGTCAGCTCTCTTTGGTAAAGTTTGCATGCCCCCCCCCTTCAGCCCATCTCTGTCTTTCTCTCCTTGCCTCACTCTCTTACTGTTCTGCCATGAAGGACACCAGGGCCTCCAGAGAACCTGTCCCTCAGGAAGAAAGCAAGCGTCCTCCTCCCTCCTGTTTTTTCATAACCTATTATTTATGTCTGACAGACCTCCTCCAGACAAATGGCTGCCATATGGAGAAAGAAAGAAAGGAAAAAAAAAGGGAGGAAAAAAAAAACCTCTGCATCCTCTTTCTCTCTTTGGCCTTGCAAACTTTTCCTCATAAGTTTTGAAATTTAGATTCGTTTTGATGATGCTCCATTGGCTGTATTCATTTTTCTGGCTTGATGGCTTCATTTCCTGTGCTACATGAATAGCAGTATGTCCGAGCTGCCTGCTGTCTCGTTGCCTTGGTGGCTGCAACCTCAGCTGCAACTTCACTAGTACTGTCTGTCTACAGACACAAGTCCCTGCCTCACTTTTGTGGAGATTTCAAACAAATTATTAAGTCCAGTTTTTAATTCAATTTGGAATGATGTAACTTTAATTTTGGCACTATGAGGAACGTAAGGGTATGCAGAGTAATTCAGTACCTTAATACTGTAGTCATCTTACATAGCTACCGTGCATTCACATTATAAATTTAAAAATGAGAACTCTTTGCCACTGGACATTCAAAGTCCCTTCAATTTCCACAGTAGAGGACACCAGACAGAAATGAGCAGCAACCAGCAGCTCACTTCCACAAATCCTTTCGAAAATATAGTGGAACTATAGGTCACTGATCATCCAGACTCTACTGAGTGGTATCTGTGAGGGCTCACACAAAAGTTAGCATGAATGAATCAGACTACATCCATCCTGTTTTCTTCTGAAAATGATTTGCATCCACTGTTCAAGATGTGGTTTGATTTGAAAATAAATATTTCTGTGATGGGCTATTTCAACATTTTAAACGGTTGCTCCAAGTAAAAATCGTTATTGTTGACTATATTCTCACAGCTCCTTATAATTTAAAACTCTCAATTTACCTTTAAATCACTTAAACACATATTTCTACAGTTCTATGCTATTCCTATAACTACAGAAAATCTCTGTTAAGTTGTTTTTAGTGGATGACAGGGTGATATTGGGGAGAGGATGCATTTGAAAATGAATGCAGAAGAACATGAGCATTGTTGAGATTTTATATCAATATTGACTAAACTTTACATTGACTTTTCTTTGCATTAAAAGATGGAAATTGGTGAGAAGCTCCTTTAATCTCAGTGTAGTATGCAAGCTATAAGAGGGTTAATAATCACAAAATGTAAGAAGCTTAAACAACCTCTGAGCAAAAACAGTAACTCAAATGAAAATGAAAGAAACAGGATCATATTTCAAGGACACTGCACGTATTTTTTTTAAAAATGCATTAAATGTTCTTGTCATTTTGTTCAACAAAGCAATTGTATGAAAACATCTGAAAATTTTTAATCTAATGCAACTTTCTGCCCTGATAGCAAACTAAAGGAAAACAGAACAATTGACATCTACTTTCATCGTGATGTAAGTAGATGGTCCTGTTCATGCCAGGATGGCTTAAGATGTCCAGTTTGTCACCACAAAGGGAAAGAAAAAAATATCCTTTGTGGTTTGATTAGAGCAAACAAATTTAACTAGAGAATGAAATTTATCTACTAAATGCCAGGATTGTTAATTTATCCCATCCTGCAGACCATGACTTAGATCAAATGTGTGTGGTGGGTTATAATTCCTGTTAGTAAAACTGAAACCTCAAATGGGATTTTATCCCTTCTTCCTGCAACTGTACTTATTGATCCTTTTTTATAACATTTGTGTGTCTATTGCTACTGTGCCTTTTGTTTCCGTATTTATTTATCCTTCCTTTTTCTTCTTCCTTCCAGAGTGACTCTTCCTGTCAGAATTAAAGTGCAGCTCATTTCTGGTCCCTGAGGGAGCAGCTGGCCAGCTAATCCCTGATGGGGCCTTTTCCACCCGCCCCCTTCCCTGATTCTCCCTTCCTTCCTTCCTCTGTGCATCCCTGGTGTAATAGCTCCCTTGTTCCCACCGGACAAAACAGCACCTTTGTGTCCTCTCTGACTCTCTCCTTCTCTCTACAAACCCCACCACGCCCTTCTTTCTTTCTAGGAGTGAAGCAACATTTAAAGCTGGAGAGGGGAAATTGTAAACAGCAGGTTTTTGGGCCTGGAGGCTGAGGCAGAGTCCGGCAGGGCTCAGAGTCCAGCAGAGCAGAGAAGCAGGCCTTTGTTATATGAGGATTAGTTTGGTACGTGAGGGCAGGGTTGCCACCTCCGCCAACCTCCTCACACCTCCGCCTCTAATCACCACCACTAGAACAACACACCAAGTTAAACACAACACAGAGTAAAGAAAATGTCCTCTCCCGGCACAAACCAGTTCTGGATCTCATTTTGAAGTCTAAGATGCCCTCTAACAATCCAAAAGACAGAAAACTCACCAAAATATTTGGCTTTCAAGCTTCCGTTGGACAGGGTGCTATTGAAATTCAATCCCACATCTAATGACTCAGCAGTATTTATCTGCTTCAGATCCAATCAGCAGTGGTACAAAAAGAATAATAATAAAAAAACACCTGAGAGGACATTTCTAAATTTCACAATGTGTGCTGCTATTTGTGCAGAAAAAATTAGCACAGGTAACTTTTTACTCATGTTTACCTACCAAAGCATCCCATGTGGAGGTTCTGAAACTGATCTGTGAAAAAATAAATAAATAAGATGGATCCATTTTTATCAGTCTGCATGACAGCTGGCCGTTTACACTCTTAGGCCCAGTCCCATTTCACTTCTAGGCCCTGTCATTAGTTCCACTATTTTCTTGTGGGGATTGCATCACACAATCAAGACATGATTCAGTGAACATGTTGTATGTACATAACAATTCAGGTTTATTTCAAATGAATAGAAGTCAGTGATGTTATTAATCCTAGCACATATCATAAATACCACAAACTGATCCAGCAGCATTCCCAGATGTAGAAAACATCTTTGCCTTTTTCCATTTTTCCATTATGTTGCAGACAACTGCACAATCATACACACAGACAAATAAGACAGCATCTGTGTAGCCCATATCTCTTTACTTCAAAGGAAACAATAACAGTCATAAGACATAGTCCTAGTTTGGTTGTCAAAGAGGTTCTTGAAGGATTTCCCATTTTGTAAAGTAACGTTTCAGCCCTGAACCACTCAGTTGCAAGGGTCATTGGGAAGATTATGATTAAGGGTAGTGGATACACTAAGAAACTGGGCCTTAGTCTAAGTGCATCCTAGGGTTGTCCTGTGGTAGAAATAACACTAACTAGACCTAATGAGTACATACACAGTCCTTGGCATGCTGAATGTCACCTTAATACTCTGATAATAGAACAATTTTTGATACTACGCTAATGTTGCCGTAAAGATTTGGAAAAACCATGATTAGCAAGAAAAACTTTTTTGCTCTACTATTATGTTTTTTGTATGTGTTTAATGGAAATTCTATAACATTATATTATCACTTGGATCAGTTGTTGATGATGTATGCTTTTATGAGATTTGTATTTGATGGTAAAAATACAACACATGATTTAAACACTACAGACGGCATGCAGGCACCATAATCAAACATACATGTAAAAAGACAGACATGAGTACAAATAGGAACATGACAACTTTCAAGATAACAAGGTGAATGATCATGACGTACAGATGCATATCGTCAACAAGTATTTTTCTTTCCACCTTATTAAAGAATCTAATTTCTTAGGATTTCATCATGTGTCACTCAAAAGTGAAAACTATATTAGGTAGTTTTTATGAGTTGAAAGTAATTTTGGCAGAAAACGCAGTATGACAACTTTGATTTGTGGCCATTATTTGAAAACACAGTAGGTGTGTGGTTGTGTCTGCCTTTGTGCCATATGATTCAGCTGAAGCTTTAAATCTTTAGCGGATAGGTGTACAAAAGGTCAGTCCATCAGCTCTGACTGCTGGACCTACTTTAACCAAACATCAATACCTGTCTGTAAATCATAAAATGACATGTCGGGTCTAGTGAAGAAATCCTTAGCATATGGACAGAAGGTGTGTGCACTTAAAACACATGTGCAAAACTGGCGAGATCGATCAAACACCATGGCCGGGCTTGATGTGCTGTGGAGAGAATGACAACCTCATGGTGAAGATTTAGCATTGAGGTGAAAATGAAAAGTACGGCAGGCTTGTATCACTCTTTGAGGACAGATATCAAATGGCTTTTGAGGGTTTTCCTCCCTTTGCCTTTTATGTTTTTTTCACACTTTTCCTCTCTCTCCCTTCATCCCTTCATCCTCACTGTCTCAGTGTTGGATCTGTAGTGAAGTTTCCATCGACAGCTTGCCTCTCCCTGTGTGTGTGCTTTGAACTCCTCAAACTGTTCTTTTGAAGGGCACAGTCATAAAATGTCCTTTTATGCAGGCTCAGTCTCTTTGATGGGGTTGTCACTTTGTACAATGCCCTGCTCAGAAACTCCAGACAGACATGACCACACCCACACAGACGGACAGACAGACTGGCAGGTAGTCCTCATGAACGAGGTCTGTCAAGTTTGGGGTCTTTATATACTTTAATTTAACAGTAAGAGTTGAAGTCAGGAGTCAGAATCTGCCTTGTTGAAGACATTCAGGCTAGGCACAGGCCTGCAAGCTTCACCTTTCTTTTGATGGAGCTGATCTGATAAGCTTGGGATCCACGAGAGGATCAATCTGCAGTTTGCTAGCCTTACAGAAGCATTTGCCTCATGATACGTCCAGCCCTAGGTTCAATTTAAATGAATCAACCCAATTGTAATTTTTTTCTTTTAAAGGAGCTATACCTGATTCTGCACAGTTTTGAACCATGAGCGAGGGGATGTTCTGCTGTTTTGCTGTATATGCAGTGACAGCCAGTGGAGGTATCCCAGCTTTTCCTTTGGTAACCATGCTGTTCTGTTAACAAGATCTGTCGTGCTACAATAGGAGAGACGCCGTCGTTGCTATGGTAATGCCCCTCGTTCAGCAACTGGCAGAGAAAACCCATCATGGAAAGTTTAGACGCTAGTTAGCATTAGCAGCTTCCTCCAACTACAAAGGCCTGGACTCGTGCGCAATCAATGAGTATTTTTTAAAAATAAAATGAACTCTTTTACCACATTATATACTGTATAAAAAGCATTTTTCTAAACAAAATTAAAATAATATCAGGTATAGTTCATTTAAATGCCTTGCAAAATAATTCTTGCTGCATTCTTTCTTTCATTTCCTCTACAAGCAATTTGGGTTGAATTTCTAAATCTTTCAGTAAAGCATTGGTGTCGCACCATAACTCATTTTTTTGCCGATACTCTATGTCTATCTGGTGGTGTGGCGGCTAGCAGAGGCTCGAGCCTTGTCTGGGAAGGAGTTTGAACAGTGACATTTCTGTGTGGAGTTTGCATGTTCTGTCTGGATACTGAGGTTTCATCCACCATCCAAAGACATGCAAGTTAGGTAAACAGGTCTCTCTTGTAAATGTGTCTGTGGATCAATGGCATTACGTGTAAAATGGTTCATAAATAAATAATCTATGCCTCCTCTTCAATGCAATATTTATTTCGTCTTGGTTTACATTATATTTGAGTATCTAAAGCCTCTGTTAAAAGAATCAAAAGGTTTACAAGGTGTCTTATGGAGTTCGTATGGTATGACTACTACTACCATACTTTTAACCACTTCAATGACATTTTGCTTTTTGGTTTATTGTGGTATCTAAAAGTAAATGTTTACACCGCTCAAGAGAGGCTGAATCCCTCAAAAGCCATGCTGTTCTGCAGCCAACCCTAATAGTTCAAAACTTCTAGAAGAAGGCAACACAAATCAATTCCCGTCCAAAAGCAAGTGTCACACATATATCACATTCTTGTGTCATTTATTGTGTCATTTCCTACCATATCATTATATAATTTCAGAAAACAATAGAAAAGTATCAAAAATATCATCTTTAAGGCTTATATACTAAATCCTATCTTCCACTATGGGTTCCAAGTTGTAAAACTGTGGCCATTACTATTTGGGTTGGGTTTCCCCATAAGCATCCAAACACTGAGACAATCTTTGTTCTATTGTACGACATGAGCTCTGAGAGGCTTTTGGGAAGCTGGAACCTGGCTGTTCCCAGGCTCTCTTTCACCTGAGTTGGAGAAGAACAGTGGGAGAAAAAGGGAATACAAAGAGAAGCTGTTGAAGATCAGGGATGTGCACCCACTCATTCACACAAGAATAGGAACACATGCAATCATCATACTTTCTCTGATATATATTAACGCTATTGTTTGTTACATAAAATTTGGTTGGCTTTCTTTCCCTGTCAACAGTTTCCTGTTCATTACATAAAGGCTTCTAGATGAATAAAACAACCCTGATAGTGGTCTTCATACTAGTTTGCATGTGTGCTAATCTTCCTCATCAGATATAATTTCACGTCACACTGTCAAATCCTGCAATTGCAATGTCATTATAATATAATCCTGTTGTAATAGAATATATACACTACCAGTCAAAAGTTTGGACACACTTTGACATTTATATATATATATATACACACATACATACACACACACAACACTGAAAACTTGCTATCTTAACTTCCTCCTGCAACAACCCACAAAGTGCTGGGTTCTGTACAACACTTTAATCCAGAAACCTACTCTCCAAATGAACCCGTGACATGTCTCATCAATACAGTATGTCATAAGTCACGTGGTTTGATCCAAAACGAGGAGGAAGTGTGACTTCATTTGGACTCTGCTGGCCTCAGTTAATATGTTAAATGTTAAAGTTTTTGACAGTAAGTTAGAAAAAGCCTGAACAAGTGTGGCTTGTATGGAGGGGTTGCCAGGAGAAATGCTCTTCTGTCTCAAAGGACATTGCAGCACAGCTTAGGTTTGCATATTCTGAACAAACCACAAGTTTTTTTGGACACACAAAAAAAACCCACATTAAAGATGTTTGATAATAATGCGTAGCACAATGTTTGGCAAAAAGCAAATGCAGCATATCAGCATGAACATCCCATGCCAACCATCAAGATGGTAAATGATTCAAGCTTGTTTTTCAGCCACAGGACCTGGATACCTTGCAGTCAGTGAGTTGACTATGAACTCCTGAGTAGAACAAAGTATTCTAGTGTCCAATATGAGTCCATCTGCCTGATGGCTATAGCCTGACTGGAACTGAGTGTTGCAATAGGACAATGATCTTAATGCATGAAAGGATTTTTTCACATAGTATATTTTACCTAGAAACATTTATTTTATTTTTTTCAAATTATGTCCTGATAAAACAAACAACCCTTTTAGTAAGAAAGAGGAGGAGGAGTCAAAAACAGTAAATAAAGCATAGGCTATATTTGTTCTCTTTGACTTCTGTCTTTGCCACTGCTTTCTGATATCTTTAAGACTAGAGCCAAAGTTGAAGCAAAATGCTGTAAGGTGTAGATTGTGTTGACATTTTGTAAAACTTCAAAGCATAAAGCAT
>JBBBVU010000016.1:15762087-15791304 GCA_037177055.1 Atherinosoma microstoma
GTGTGTGTGTGTGTGTGTGTGTGTGTGTGTGTGTGTGTGTGTGTGTGTGTGTGTGTGTGTGTGTGTGTGCGCGCATGGGTTTTTTAATTGCCCTCTTTGTGTGGTTCAGCTTGGAGTGGTGCAGTCCCATCCTGTGGTGCTGGATAACTTCAGACCCAACATCCACTGACACACACCTACATATACACGCACAACCCTCGCACATACACACAGTCTCGACACTGACCCAGACAGAACCAGACCGGGCTACACACTAATTACACGCCTGAAATTAGACATAATATCAGCCAACCGGTTGACTATGGAAACAGTGATGGAAAGCCAAGTTAGAGTAGTGTGTGGTCGTGTGTGTTTGATTTCTTCTTTTGCTTTCTTCATGAACGTTTAGTAGTGTCTGTTGTTGTGTATCAGTAGTCAAATATGAAAACACAAGAGTCAGTCTCAGAAAGAACACAAAACTTTTAGGTTGTCAATTGCCTTGAAGCACAAGTCCGTCTCTGGCGCTACAATGTAAACTGTCCTATAATGCCCCATCTCTTGCATCCTTACATTATCTACAGAGTTTACAGTGTATATGGTACTGATGATGACATGTTTTAGAAGTAGCTTCTTTCTTTGATATTCATGAAAAAAAAAAGAGTTTCAGTCTAATACTGTTTCTGCAGGAAAATACGAAAAGTTTCTGACAAAAAGTTTTTTCAATCCCACACTAAAAAGTTAAAAAAATATACATAAACCCAAAATATTCAGCACATTTCTTTTTGTTGTTAAAATGCTGTTTTAAAGTGATTGGAGACTTTGTAGTTAAACTGTTTCCAAAAAGTGACAAAATCTACATAAATGTCCAAATGTACTTAAAATTAATTAGGTCTGCTTATATTGCACTATTGTTAAGTTAGTCAACTTTTGAATGCTGATTTATGTTAAAAAAATTTTATTATGTTAAATCTGTTAACCAAAATTACTGTCTGGTGTTCAACCTGAGTCATAAATGGCAACTTATTTCATTTTGCAACAGAATTAAACAAATCTATTTACTGTGAATGTTATTATCTGGGACATACATTACCTGGTTTAGAAATTATCCCAAGAAAGTATGTTTACCTGTAGAAACATGTAATAAATGTAAACCCCACATCCTCGGGGTTCAATTGAATGAGAATGAAAACTGTGTTCATATGAATTAACCTACTAATTAACCCGTGACACAATGTCATGCCACAAACAATTTCAGGACCCCTAAATCCTATAAGCATATGATTTCTTCATGACGACAAATACTCCAAATGTATCATTGTTTTAATAAGATGGCTATATTGATCCCTTCTGAGAAATTTCTCCATTGCTTCACTACCAGGAAGTTCACAGATCAGGGTCAGCTACAGATCAGCCCCCCAGCAGCTGACAATTTATCATGAGAACATTTTAGCAGGAAGTTACTTTCCAACAGGGACACTAACTCTGATTTGCCTGGTTAAAAATAAATGACCCAAGCGTTTTAATTTTCAAGCATAGTTTTTATATATGAACTCATGAATTAGCTTTTAGAAATGTTTTAGTTAAACTTTGACCAGATTTCTCGATAGTTACTGGTAATAATCCTCTCAGCTGCCACTCTCGAAGACAAAATCTTCTTAGCAATGTGTTGGACAGTGCTGTAACTCTGGAGGTCTTATGGACAAAAGTCCTACAGAAAAAATCATGTTCTGCTGGATGCCGTTTCAAGTACGCTATGGTATTACAAACCCAGACTAGGCGAGATGACTTTACAGCAGCATCCTGTCAGCTCACTGTTGACAGGGACAGACTGCTGCTGAGAGACAAGAGATTTTTCAAAATGTGAATGTGACTAGCATATCTAGAGTCACAAAACCCATTTCCTCCTGCATGTCCAAAAACCAGTCATGGGTTTGATTTTTAAAATGCAAAATGTTCATGCAAAGCTTTCACACTAATGTGGAATTAGGAGCTGGCCGGACAAAGAAAAAATGTCTAGTGTAGAGGGAATAATAGTACTAACTTCACTCTGATGATGACATTTATTTCCATGGAAGTGATAAGTAAAACCAAATGACATTTCGGAAAAAAAATGTTTGAAAGGAAGATAAAAAAAATAAAAAGATACAGAACTTCTATCAGACGCTATTTTTAAAATAAAAGAAGTCTTTATAAATAGGTTCGTACACACAGGTACAACCACCAACCCCTAAAATCTGATTGGTGCCAACCCAACAATAGATAATCAAACTCTAACAAATATTAGTAAATTGACCTTTACCTGGGTTCCCAAGCATTACGTGCAGGCACTCTGCCTTTCCTTTCCCCTTTCCCAGTTAATTGAGGCTCTCTGATTACCTGGATGAGTTGCACCTGCTGTCTTTACTCACACATCTCCCTGTCCTGCTGTTAGACTGTGGAACTGGATGCTGCAACATCAGGTATGTGGACTAGATATTTGGGGTACCCTGTACATTTTTGCTCATAGATAATCTCTTGTTTAGTACAATAACAGACCAAGGGACTAACTTTAAATCTTCAGTCTTTGCTCAAGTACTGAGAAGACTTGGTGTTCAGCATATCACCTCTAGTCCATATCACCCTGAAAGTCAGGGTGCATTAGAAAGATTTCATCAGACATTGAAGTCTATGATGTCTGAGTCTCTGGGTTTTAGTCCAGCTGAGTTGGTCTTCGGCCGTAAAGTTAGAGGACCATTAAAAGTCCTAAAGGAGACACTAGTGGACTCTGAGAAGCCAGTTAGACATCTACCTGAGTATGTAATGAAATTGTGGGAGCGGCTCAAAGGCTGGCTCCCTAGCCCAAGATGCTTTGACCTCTTCTCAGGGAAAGATGAAGCAACGATATGACAAGAGAGCAGTTGCCCGGTCTTTTCAACCAGGTGATCAGGTCTTGCTCCTTTTGCCCTTACCTGGTTCTGCAATGGCCACTAAGTTCTCTGGTCCAAATGTGAGACCAACTATGTTATCCTTACCCCAGATCGGAGAAAGAAAACTAGAGTGTGTCATGTGAATGTGATAAAACATTATTGTCCCAGAGAGAACAATGGTGAGACATCCGATCCTCCTGTGGTGCCTTTGGCAACAGTAGTCACTCAGGATGTTGAAGATGTGCTGGGTTTGTGTGCAGTGTCACCCTGGTAGTCGGGCTTAAAAATAGTGAGATCTTGTCAAAATTGTCTCTGTATTTGTCTCAACTTCCCGCTAGTCAGTAAGGACATTCAGACACTTTTTTTCTGCCTTTCCAGAACTATTGTTGTGTCCCATGAAATCTCGTTGACCAAGGCGCAGCCGATTAAGCAGCACGCATATCGTGTCAATCCAGCAAAGCAAGAGATGTTGGAAAAAAGGAGGCAAAATATCTCCTTGAGCATGGTTTTGCAGTTCCAAGTGAGTCCTTGGAGCTTGCCTTGTTTGAAATGAAGCCAGATGGCAGTCCAAGGTTCTGCACTGATTACCGAAGGGTAAATGCTGTTACTATTTCAGATGCATATCTGTTACTACTGATGGAGGACTGCTTTGATGACATAGGCCCTGCAGCCTATGTCAGCAAACTCGACATGTTCAAAGGTTATTGGCAGGTTCTGTTGACTGCAAAAGCCCCAGAGATTTCCGCTTTTATGACACCTGACCATTTCTTATAGTACACAGTAATGCCATTTGGGATGTGTAACGCTACTACTACTTTCCAAAGACTTATAAACAAAGTCCTTGGTGATGTTCCAAAATGCAGAGCTTACTTAGATGATATTGTTGTGTACTCTGACACCTGGTCCACCCATCTGGACATTCTGAAAGAGGTGTTTGCTCGTTTGTCCTCTGCATCTTTGACCCTTAACCTTGCCAACCTTGGTCAGCAGGTGGATGGGGGACGTGTGTGTCCTGCTGACAACAAAGTCTCAGCCATTGCTGCATTTCCCATCCCTGCAGGTAGATGAGAGCTAAAGCAGTTTCTTAGGATGGTCTGATTCTATCGCCATTTTTGTAAGAACTTTTCTACGGTGGCCTCCCCTTTGTCAGCACTAACTAGGCCTCTGAAACCATTTGTGTGGATCGATGACTACCAAAAGTCTTTTGATGGCTTGAAGGCCATGCTTTGTTGCTCCCCTATTCTGTCAGCCCCAGTGTTTACATCTCCATTCAAATTGGAGATAGACACTAGATGGGGCTGGATCAGTTTTATTACAGGCGGACAACGCAGGCATTGATCATCCTGTGAGCTATTTCTCCAAGGAAATTCAACATTCACCAGAGAAACTACTCGACCATTGGGAGCTGTTACAATCTATAAATGTGGGGGAATTTTTGTTTGTTTTTTCATATATAGAACAAGTTAGCTGTGCTCAATTTTTTTGCCCTTAGTGTAGTTTCCTCTGAAAATTAGTTGGCACACAAGTCTTGTGTTCCTATCAATTCTAGTCAGAGTAGAAACATATGAATAATTGATGCAGGGCTATTTGAAGCTGGACAAAATTACATGTAAGCACTTTATCAACACACTCAAAAACCAAATGTTAGCAGATATTACAGGGTTGTGCTACAGGTTTGACATTTTTTCTTTTTTAAAGTGACTATGTAATTGCTTAGTTTTTGAACTAACGCCTGCCATCTATGGATCTTAGTGGAACTGCAGCCTCCATGGTAACCTTGTGCATGACACGAGACGAAAGGTAGACAAAAGAATGAGAGAATAAAAAGTTAATTACATCCTATAAATGTAGGCCTAACTCTGTAGTAATAAATAACTGATAACAATATTATCACAAAAGCCGCAGTCTTCTTTTGTATTTTCTATTGCAGCATTAGCATTCACTTGAACGGCAAACGTGAATGTTTACTTTTTGTAGGCTAAACTTTCACAGCTTGTATATCATATAGTCATCACACTCCAAAATAATCTCCAGCAATTTATTCTGTGGTTAATAAAGGCACATATTTGCGGTATTTACCTTTTTCATTAGATATTTCAGTACTTGAACTGACAGTACTCCTGTTACAACAATACTTTTACCTCTTAGTACTAGCATGTAAAGGAGAAAGAGAGCCGACTTGCATTTCAACGACAGCTAATATTCTACACCAAATAAGCTACACAATGTACTATCTTGTGCTTATCACAAAATCCTCTAAAAGTAGCAAAACAATGCACTCGATCGTTGACTGAACTAACGCTATTCAGACGTTACAAACAATCTGCTGTGACAACGTGCTAAATACGCTATGCACTGACAGAATTTAATATCTACTTCCATTGCATATTTTTCTCGTTTATTTATAGTTGTCTCTTACCTTTCAAGTAAAAAGGAAGTCTTTTCTTATATCCAGCTCAGCTCTAAGCAGGAACACTTGTTTATACATTTGCTGAAAGTCTAAGCAAAGTTTATGGAGTCTAAGCCAGTGGTTCCCAACCTATTTTCCCTGAGGTCCTCCTTCATGCAACTACCAAAAAGCTGTGGACCCCCTGCCCACCCCGTGTTAAAACCATGCTTGGTTTCATGCTTTCATTGGCTGCTTTTTACTGTAATGATGCATCCTGGCTGTCTCCTTTCCTTTGATAAAAACAAAGTTTAGGTAATTACCATCATATAGCCTTTTCTTTTTTTTATCCAAAATAAGGATGAATCATCAGCACTGTGGCGTTTCTCAGACATGTCTCATTAATGAAATGGTACAAAGTTAGTGTTTTCAGACTCCCAAAACACTGGTTCCATTTGAATGAAACACCTAAACAATAAAAAATTAAAGCGAATACGCCTCAATTGGACATGGCCTTAATTTGAATCACACTGGCTCTGAAGAGTCAAAGCCTCGAGGAACCCCTGTGCTCTTTGGGGGACTCCCTTGGGGTCCAGGGACCCCGGGTTGGGAACCACTGGTCTAATCTGTCATGCCATTTTGCGAGCATTTTATTTATAGTAAGCTGAAACTATTGCAGATCTAACATAATAGATAATGAAGCAAAATGTTGTATTTAGTAATAACATTTTAATAAGGAAATCTGAATTTTCATGTTATTCACAACAAATGTTTTTAAAAGTTATATAAGTCTTGGAATATGAAAAAAAAACCATTTGGAATTTTTTTTTGCAGTAAATCCAGACAATTTTAACTCAGCATCAATGTTGTTATTCCTTTACAGGAGTTTTTCTCGGGCTCTAATGGCTCTATATGAATTAAATCTAATGTATCCTATTATGGTGCAATAGGGGCAGGCCAAAGTCATCAAACTCTTTATTTTGATGGATGTGGACACACAGGCTCACACAACCACACTCATGTGCCCCCACCCCTCCCTTCCTAGGACTCTTACCACACACCTCTGCTGACTCCAAAGCACACAAACACACCTCCTGACCAGGCAGTTAGAGAGGAAGGAAGTCAATATTTGAAGAGTTGAGCTACCTGGCTTCATGGTCAAGATCTGCCTCTTACTGTAGTAAGACTATAGAGGTTTCTACAATGCTTGCTTAGTTTGAATGTTCCTGTAGGTTAACACGTCATTACATTTGCTAATTCAGTTATCCTTGGCCCCAAGCCTAGCCCACTGTTAAAATGAAAAATCTGCCCTCAACAGTAACCCCTCACAAAAACACATACTGGTGATGGACACAGCTGCTGTGTTTCCCAGTGTTATTTAGTCTGACAGACCTATCAGATGAAGTTATGCTTATTTGCAACGCTTTGTTTTTATTCTGCTACTCCAGTGTGTTTTTGTAAATTCAAGCACAGAAAAATCCTTATACTGGTCTTTTATGCAGTTCCTTATTTTATCTTGTGTCTGAAAAAGCTTGTCTTTAAGGAATGAACCACTTGAACAATATTTCCTCTTCAATCCTTAACCATATATTAAGAAGTTTTTTTTTGTTTTGTTTTTTTACAAAACGTCAGCAGTTCAACTTTACTCTGACAATGCTGAAAAAAATTAAGATACACTCATGATACATGATTTTTCTGGGAGAGGAAACCTTCATAATACCTAAGCATCAACATCCTTTTGTAAATTTGACTAGCAAACACTGTGCTTCACAACTGGGCACAGTTCCATCATGAACAACTGAGTTGTTTTGATATGTAGGACAAGTCGCCCCACTGAAAGTACCAAAGGTCCTGAGCCCACAGCTAAAAGGCAAGGTTGTTTTTTTCCCCCTCAACTACACAGATAGGCTGCGGTAATACAGAATCCTACACAATTGTTAATTGGGGAGGAATGCTTATTGTGAAGAGTGACACAGAAGGAGGGAAGCAAAGTAAATTATGGCTTAAAACAGGAAGTGTTTGATGTAAGCTGAGAGTACCTGCTAGAGGTATCGCTGTAATTTACATTTCAGCACTGACACCTAATAGTACTCTTCTCACATGCATAGACACATGAATACACACACACACACACACACAGACACACACACACACACACACACACACTCGGACAAACAAAGAGAGATTGAACCATTAACCACTTTTCTTAACATATTCTGATCTGAAAACCAAAAATCCCAAAAGATTAAGCTCAACTGAATGTTTAATTGTTAAACTGAAGCAAGTTTGAACAAACTTTACCATTACAAATAATAATAATAATAAAATTCTTAAGTTTGTTCAGTCCATGTAAGAAAGCCATTTTAGTAACAGATACATCTAGCTGCTCTACAACCAGATGGGGCTGTCCATTATAATCCCAGACTCACACCAGTAGCAAGCAGATGTGGCATGAGGAAAGGCGAGGAGGGAGGACTCTGGAGAGGGAGCTGGGCCTTCCCTTCTGTGCATGTATGCCTGGATGATCACACCGTTGAGAAATCTACAATTCAACAAGCACTTCATGTGGGCCGTGCCTGCAAGCCACGCAGCTGTGGACAGAAATCTGCAAGTATCTACAGTATGTCTCTGTGTCTCTGCACATTTGTGTGAGAGAGAGAGAGAGGGGGATAGAAATCCAGGGGGAAAGGCCACTGTTTCTGAGTATACCACAAAAGCTTCCATTGTTTCATAAGTCTAAAATCCCCTCTTTCAGTCACTTATTTAAAATATCCCTGCAAACGGAGATAAGATATAGTAGATTACTAGCACTTCAGCACTACATCATGTTTGTTTAATGAGTTGCCTTCTTTTTCTATTTCTATGTTATTTCTAAGGTTTTGAATATAAACTGTGTTGAAGTGCTGAATAAGTCCATTTTCCTCACACAGGTCAGAAAAATGACAAATAATTTCCCCAAAAGGCCTTTCAGTAGTTCTGATTTGCAAAACACAGCCGGGCTGAACAAAGCAAATCAAAACCTAAAAAAAATTCAAAATAATCAGGTAACTCAAACAAGCAGACACACAAGATAAGTCAAATAGAAAAAATAAATGGAAAAAAGATTTAGGAATCTTTGCCCATAATCTGTTGTCTTTTTTAAATGAATTGTGAAATATTCAGTGGTTTTGATTATGAAAGTTGTGTTTTCTGAAGAGTTGTATTTGTAATAAAACAAAGAGTTGAGCACATGACAAAGACATAAAAATGTTACAACAGAAAAAATACATTATTAATAGAATAAGTATTTGATATATTACCAGGTGACTCCTTGGTTACGTTCAGGGCTACAATATTATAGCAATGTTATTATTGCACCCTGATCCTTAATGGTTATTTATATCAGCACAGTAGGTTATTGTAAAATCACAAGCTTTTACTTTTGTGAAAATATAGTAAAAAGATGTCATGTAAAATTGGGTCAGGTTGTGTCTCACTGTCGGCTGTAACACTACTTCCACATCATTTGACTATATAGCAAAACCACGAGACAGAAAAACTAAACCATGGTAAATTTCCCTTAAACCCACTTCCATGCAATGGTAAGAAACTAAAGTTGACTGTTTGTCTTGTGTTGCCATTTGATCATTTCAAGGTATGTGTTTTTTATTTTAATTTCCTTTTCCGGCCATGTTTGCTGACATGAACTGACTGTAACCTGTGAAAGCATCTAAACACAAAATTCTGAAAAATGTTCACTCTCAACTTTATTTCCTTTTCTGTCTGTTTTTCTTCTAAAACAATAATACCAATTTGAAGGTGCACCAGTTGCCATGGTGATGAGTGAAAAGGGATAATGGGGCAAGTGTTAACCTTTGACTGGTCAAAAGCCCCAAGCTGGGGGGGCTGCAGTGGTGTGTGTGTGTAAGGAGGGCTGTAGTCACACACACACACACACACTAGGATGTCAGAGAGAAAGGAAATTCACACTCATTTCCTCTGTGTGGTTTCGGTACAAATCAACAACATCCTGTCCTTTTGTGAATCCTGCCTGCCCTCATGCTGGTTTGCGTTTCAGAGTGGGCGTTATAACCCCCCACCCGTTCTCCTCTCTTTTTCCCCTCCCCCTACTGCCCCCCCACCCCCTTCTCTTTCCTTTTTTTTTTTTTTTACACTACCATAGAAGCTGTAGTCATACCTCACATTGTTGCAGAGGAAGGAAGGGCACGTCCTTTCTCCCAATAAATGGCTTTAGATACAACAGCAACACAAGGGGAGCGGCTGTTATTTAGCCTAATCCAGCTGAGCTATGTGACCTCTGGCATTTTGACACCCTTCTGGAGAACACAGGGATTAAAACAAATAACCTTCAAATGTCCACTGTTGTGTCATTAATAAACAAGCTGGTGTTTAGCTTGAATTCTTGCATTCATGGATTTTCTAGGACATGTGCTTATTTGACTGCAGCATACCTTCTATTAGAAATTTCACCAGAATCAATATCAAATAAGCCATAAGCCAATGAATTAACTGACAGCACATATAGGCTTAGCCCACTTACATCTCCATCTCTGTGTGTCTGTTACTCAATAGGCTACAGTCACGTCTCCCCTAACACGAGGCAGCGGATTTATCGCGATAATTTAGATGGTTAAAATAAAGCCAGAGCCATGAGCCGACTTTTTATGTAAATCAGGCCTGACATTGCCCTTGTGACCAAAAAAAGCCCCCACCTCCTCGTTTCCTCGCCCCCTCATGCACACATACACACACCTCATTCGCCATTTCTTCCCATTCATAAAAATCTGGGCATCGCGCCTGCGCAATGCTATTCGGAGTCCTCCCCATTCATAAAAATGTAACCTCCGCATTTCAGCCCTCCCGAGTAGCTCTTCCCTCCCATTCACAAAAAAAAGAGGGGGGGAGAGAGAGAAGGGAAAAAAAGCTGAGGCATCTGCGCAGTGCCGTCCCCTTCCTTTCCTCTACCCTCCCATTCATAAAAACTCACTTCCCTCCCCCTCGGTGGTTGCAACATCATATCCACAGTTCTGCGTCCTCAACCGCAGTCGCCTTTTATGCACCAGCGAGTGGAGAATAGAGCAAGAGACAAACTCGCATTTCGCTCTTACCTTGTTCATATTCCTCCCATAACGTTTGGACTTGTCTTTACTCAACATCTGTGGAGCTACTTACCCTCTGTGACTGGACTAATAGCCTGCGCGCAAACGTCGTGCGAAACGAAGAGATGAGAATTGGGTCCTGAAACCACAGTAAGTGATCCCTGCTGGTGTTTTCTCCGCGTTAAACGTTAAGAACTCGTGAGCGTGAAACTGCACGTACCAGTAGTCAACTGTTCAGTCCCAGTATGCTGCCTTACACTTGACAATTCACCCTCAATCCACCGGATCACGGGCACGTAAGTGCTCTTGCATACAGTATTTTGCAACAAGCTGTTTCCCTTGAGCCATGTTCGCATATTAAAGTAAATATTTAACCATCGATTTGGGATCAAAAGCGAGGCTCAGACAGGAGAAAACGATGTTATGTTGGATGACAGGCGGCTTCTTTGGGGCAGCAGACGTGCACTTTCAAGTCTATATGCGTCGTGATTCGAGACATCTTTTAAAGACCGTGTTATATGACAAAAGGCAGCGGATCAGACCAACATTTCACTCTATACAAATATCCGTGACGGCTGCTTGTCTGGTCTCAGGCGGTTCAGTTGCGTGCGTCCTTTTCGCTCTGCAGCGATCGCCTGGTCGGCACACACAACGTCGCTTGTGTCAGGTGTTTTTGCTATTACCTTTTTTTATTGTGTGCCTTTCAACATAACATCACGGTCTTTTTTTGTTTTGTTTTATTTTATTTATTTATTTTACTTTAATTAGGCTTTTTAACAATTAAAATTAAAGACAGCGTCCATATTAACGCATCAAACTACGCACCAAACTGCTGCCGATTAGAAGAAAAAGAAAAGAACTACCCCAAAGCTATGTGTCTGGTGGCGCAAAGTGTTCTGTTTTCTTCATCAGCCTCATACTTTTGTCATTTTTACAGATAATAATAAGGGTAGGTGTTGAATACATGGTTACAGTGCCTATATAAACAGGCTATTTGAGTATGCCGAGCGGCCGCCTCCGGTTTTTATGACTCAGTCCATTCACATATTCAAGGGAGGGACATACACACACACACACACACACACATATATGCACACGTACACGCAAGTATGCACGCGTTCACGCACTCGCACACGCATAGTTCCGGCTTGGAGCTCATAATGGTCTAGATTTGACGATCACAAGCGCTTGTGTCGGTGCCAGCAATGTCGCAACAGGTTTCTCAACCAGGCTTTTGAAAATCCGAGGAAAATAACAACAGGAGCAAAGCAGCGTTAACTAATTAAACTTTTTTTTTTTTTTACTTAAATAGATCCTAAATTAGCGGGTTAATATGCCTGATCAATCATATCTCGCACATTTTAGAGTCTTAGATCATCAAGTTGTCAGGCTATACAGAATAAATGAAATTACAATTGCGTTTCATGGCCTGAATAATATCCTACAGCTTATTTGCTATAATCAGAGCAGAGAAGTAAGTTAGTTGATACATCTGGTGCACTCCGGGCTATATGTCGCAAGTCACCCTTTTTTTCTTTTTTCCTTCTTTTTTTTTGTTAGTCTATGAGCAAAGTAGGTCCACCGACCGCGGAGCACTCACTGAAGAATTGGATGAAACCGATTTCACTGAGTCTTAACATAACTGGGGCGCACTGATTCATGCTTTCAGCACCAAGTGCAGCCAGCAGCTCTCATTCACAAAAGCCTGCACTTCATAAAACCGGTCTCATTCACAAAATCCGAGACGGCTTTGTTTCTCCGATTCAGATTTTTGTCTGTATACATTATTGATTGAAATAAAAAAGACTGAAGAAAGGAAATAAATGTCTTACTGTGTGATGCTAATACCTAATTTATTTTGCTTCTTGCTTTCATTTTTGCGGCAACCTTCTCATTTCTTTGCTCTGCCTTGTTTTGCATCTTTAAGTCTTTTGCATGCAAGCCTTGCTCTGTGGTGCTCCCTGCTCTTTGGAGGGGAGGCGATGAGAGCCCAACTTCTATTGTTCTAATGTCAAAGTTAGAATGGAGGAGGTTTAGACTGAATACCCTGTTGGTGCTCGGTCTAAAAATCACGACAGATAGAAGCTCTGCATCCAGATCCTATCTGAAGAAAGATTTCTGTTGAGAGGCTAAAATGTGTTGCATTTAAAGATTTAATAACTGCCTCATGTGAAGTAAATTGTGTATAACAAATATCAATGTTACACGGCATCTGCGGTGTTGATTTCAAAGCTGTTGTATGGGGGGAGTTTTAGTTTATACAAAAACAAAAAAAGTTCAATCTAATTATGATACAAATCTGATTAACATTTGGCCCGCATAAAATGCCAGGAAGTTTGATTTTAAACAAGCCTTGTGTGGTGAAATTATAGAGAGAAATGTTCATGAGTCTTTAAAGCTAACCTGGCTTTCAGCTTTGGAGAGTTTTCTAATTCGTTATTTTTGGTTTGAAATTATTGCAATTTTTTTGACAGGCTTTATGTGTGGTTTAAGATATTTAAGGAGAAAAAATTCATTTCAAAGGTTGACAGAGGAGCATTGTAACAGGCAGTGCAGCCAGCCATAACTGTCTCTTTTGTATCTCTCTTTGCAGTATTGATAAATGCTGCTTTAGAGTGAAGACGTGCGAGGCACCAGCCGACACATGGAGTCCAGGGTTCCCCACCACATCCCCGGAGTGTCATCCTCCCTCATATCTCCGCCTTTGCTGGACAGTCGAGTGCCCTACGGCCGTCTTCAGCATCCTCTCACCATTTACCCCATTGACCAGATAAAGTCATCACACGTGGAGAACGACTACATCGACAGCCCTGCTGTTGTTTCTCAGCAGCCCCCGAGCCAGAAGTCTGCAAACAGAAGAATCACCTGGCTCGGTCAGAATCAGGAGGCCTTCCTTGGTGCAAACCACAACCATCATCATAATCACCAACATCAGCCCCACCAGCAGGGCAGGTGTGAGCCCCATCCTCACCAGGACACCACCACCCACCCTTGGATTTCCTTCAGTGGAAGGCCCAGCTCTATCAGCAGCAGCAGCAGTACCTCATCTGATCAGAGGTTGTTGGACCACGCTGCACCTACACCAACAGTGGACCACCACCCAATTTTGCACCCTCATCATGGTCCTGTCAACACAATCAGTACCCGAACTTCCTCTGAATCTAAAGTTCTCACCTCCTCTTCCTCTGCTTCCTCCTGCTCCTCTTCCTCTAAATCGCTGGACCTCAAGTCTTCAAAGATTCCAGCAGGGGGCGTGTGCTCCACTGGGGGCCAGCAAGGGTTGGCACTGATACCTTCCTCCCCAACTGAGAAGAAGCACCTTCTTCTCTGCGAGCACTGTGGGAAGTGTCGATGCACTGAGTGTACGCTCCCCCGAACCTTACCCTCCTGCTGGGTCTGCAACCAGGAGTGCCTGTGCTCTGCTCAGAGCCTGGTGGACATGGCCACCTGCATGTGCCTGGTCAAAGGGATCTTCTACCATTGCACCGAGGATGAGGACGACGAGGGTTCCTGTGCCGACAAGCCCTGCTCGTGCTCTCAGGCCAACTGCTGCGCACGCTGGTCCTTCATGGCCGCCCTCTCTGTTGTCCTTCCTTGCCTGGTTTGCTATCTACCAGCTATGGGCCTGGCCAAACTGGGACAAAAGTGTTATGACAATGTTAGCAGACCTGGCTGCCGCTGCAAGAACTCACAGGGTAGCGGGAGTGTCCCTGTGTGTAAAAATGGAGGCATGGAAGCAAAAGTTGGGACAGAAAAGCAGCAGCAGGGTTCATGATGGTGGACCAAACTGTCTGGTGGTGGTCTTGCTAAAATAAAAACAGACAAGACCACACAGTACTTGTTCAGTTTGTATGGAAAGGACAATCCAACACCAATTCATTAAACTACCCCATTAATCTGCTGGAAGATGATTTATGTAAAACAAAGGTACTTAAATGGCTTCTTGACCTATGTTTGATAGTGTGGATGAGCAGAGTGGGCCATCTGAGAGAGTGTTAGCAAGTAGGAACAGCTAACAGGCCCTCTGAGATGTTTTTATTTGAATTTTTTTGTAAGAGTGACTCAAGAAAGATGAGATTAGATTGTGGGACTGGTGTTTTATGTTGTGCAAAAATGGCTGAAGGCACAAAGTCATTGTACCTCTCTGCTGCTCAATATTTCTCAGCTAATTTTGTAATGCTAACTAACCAGAAGCTGGTTGCTGATCTTCGGTTTACTAAGAAATTGTTGATGGAGTTAAATAGAAGTTTGCCCCCAACCACCTCCAGAAGCACAGCCCAGTGTTAAAACATGAAAACAAGTAATTATCCACAGAATAATGTGCAAGAGACAACATGCTCTCACTATATTGATATTCACCATCATTTAGTCTTGCCATTTTTCCTCTGACACCTTAAAGATGCTAGCTTGCAAACATTTTATTCCTGGGTTTTTATCTCCATGGAGGAGCTGTAAAAACAAACCTTTTTAGACTTTAAAATGATAGTAATTCCCCATAATTCTCACTCTGTATTGTGCGTAAGCAGTTGTGCTGCAAGTGGAAGATAATCACTTTACGGCGTGTTTTCTATTTTTGGGTGGTGAAGCATAGACATTCTGAAATATTCTGAATGCTGATCACCAATCACCTCAGATGTAATGCATGTCACGATCTGCATGCTCTAGTCTAATGGTTACCCACCGTCCTAGAAGTGGATTTGTAGTAGAGAAACGTGTTTTAATGAAAAAATAGAAAAAAGAGAGAGAAAAAAAAGGAAAGTACACCCAACCTTCTCAGGGACCGTTACAGTAATCTTCTTTCGAACTTGGCCTACTGCATGTTGATTTCTAAACTGCCTAAGAGCCTGGTCTACTTCCTCTTTGCACAAAAAAGGCAAAGAACCATTTAGGGGCTAAAAGGCAATAGTGAATAATTTAAAGCAAGTAAGCTAAGTGAGAAAACAAATGGGCCAGAAAATAACGTTTCCGGAGGAGAGAGGATGCAGGTGACAGAGAGAAGAGACGGGAGGGAAGGCTTAGCAAAGCTGTTGTACTCCAGTCAGCCTTTGTTAAACTCAAACCTGCCACTTGCACAACCTTTTTAGGACCCCTTAAAGGATGTACTAAAGCACAGTATTGACCACCTCAGCTATCTCACATTACGTTGGCTACACATTTAGTCCAAACACCCCTGTTCCCCTCAAAACACACATCAGTGTCTTCATTAGAATAAAATCAGTATGCTGCATAGCTGCATAAGTCAGATAGTCTCTCTTTTCTTCTTAAAGTCTATTTTTGTGGTTTGCATGACGTTCTTAGGACTTTGCCAAAGGAAGCCATTATATGGTAGCATGTTTTCACAGTCTGAGTGATCGCAGTTGTTATCCACTCTTGCCAAATGGAGTTGACGGCAGTTGGTCGTTAAAGGCGTGCTGCCCTTTAATACAGATGGCCGATTCTGTTTGGCATAAAGGCATACTGTCTTTGTCATTCCATAACACACACCTCCCTGTCAAGTTGGGCCCTTATCTTCCGTCGGGGTGCCTAACTTTGCTCATACTTGTTTTTGTCTTGTTGCACAAAGCTGATATCATGCAGGAAAAAAAAAGGAAAGACAAAAAACAAACATGGACCTTAGTATTGAATGTATGAGGCAATATTTTCAAAACCTAGCAATTCAGTCTGATAGAAAGGTGCCAAAACTGAGAACGAATGTGTGACTGGGCA
This sequence comes from Atherinosoma microstoma, assembly GCA_037177055.1. Taxonomy (NCBI): domain Eukaryota; kingdom Metazoa; phylum Chordata; class Actinopteri; order Atheriniformes; family Atherinidae; genus Atherinosoma; species Atherinosoma microstoma. Next base: position 15,778,164 of record JBBBVU010000016.1, read on the forward strand.
AAGGCCTAGTAGGTGTAGGTGGGCAGCAAAAATCACAAATGTTTTGACAATATATTTAGTAATAGAGCTATGCAGGTGAAATGTTATTTGCTGTAAATAGTTTCACAACATTTGTGTTCTTTAGAAGAGACTTTTAAATGTCCTCGAAAGATTGCATGGTACATTATAACTACAATTCAGTACAAAGTATATAGAGAATATATTAGATATATATTTTGAGGGTAAGAATAAGATGTTTTTTGAGGTTGCAAGGAATAGAAAAGGAGGATGGTGAGAAGAGGGATCTGGAAACAACAACAAAAAAGACAGTCTTGATCACTCGCACTTGATTTTTCCGGAAAAGTGCCCGGCAATAAAAACTAAAACAAACCAACAAAAAAGAAACAAAATAATAATTAAAGGAAAAAAAACTCCTGCTGTTTATGCTAACCATGGCTCATTAGCAGTCGAGAGGCTAAGCTAATTCCCTCTCCGAGTCCCAAGGACTGTGGACTCATTGAATCCACACAGGGAACACAGTCTACCCCTATCAGCCCATTTCCTGCTGTTACTGCTCAGTGTCACAGCTCCCTTTTTCCTTTTTGCTTTTTGTCCTTCCTCTCTTCCCTCCTTCCTCGCTGAGGAATAGTCCAGCAAACACCCCTGGTCTGCCTTGATTGACAAACACAGCTGCTGTGCATAAACTTGTCATACCACAGAGACAGACGTGTCTGACTCTGTTTCTCCTCCTCTCCTGCCGTTTTCATTCCCCTCCTCACCTCTTACGTCTTTGTTTTTTTCCCCGGGAGTTGTGTTTAGTGCCATCTTTATCACCAGTGGACCTCTTTCTTTTCAACAATCGCTGCCTTTCTTTTCAGTTACTGCAAAAGTAATGTTCTTCACATTAGCTTTATACTATCACTCGTGCTCGCCAGCCTGTTTTAGGTCTGTAATAATCACCAACAACGACAAGTCAAATATTAAAACTTAAATCTTTTGTTTTCCTTTTGCTGCAGTGCTGTGACTTTCACACGCCAATACCCCACAGATTTTTACATTTAATTTCCAGCCCAAACACGATGAAAAGTCTCTTACAGTTGCTACTCCATTCCTTTATACCTTTGCAATGTCATTGTTGGGGATTTTTTTTTTTTAAATAAAAGAGATCTGTGCTTTTTTTGTTTAGATATAACAAAAAAGAAAAAACTCATATAAAAGGTTCCCTTTATAGATATATTTATTTCGAAGTTCTATTTTATATAGTATTTATTTAGATGCCAACTTTTTGTTTGTGAAGAAAGCTTATGTCGAAATGGAATGTACATTGACAATGGAAATATATATTGTTAAATATACTGGGCTGTTGTGTCATTACTATTTGTCTGTAGTTTTCAACCACATAAATACACATTATAGGTACATAAACACTGCATATTCAGATTGACCAAGTACCTACAGGGATATTAGGGATAATCTCAAACAGAAACATACTTTCAGTATAAATATCTTCACTTATGCTGACATTTTCTACTATTTCTATTCAATATGAATAAAAGGAACAAACTTTTCTGTACTTTTTCTGTACAGAAAATATGTCTCATGGTCCTTTCCAGCTAGTCATATTAAGATATTTAATCTATTTATCTTTTTTATTAAACAGCAGTAAGTAGCTTTAGTTGCTTTACATTATTACTTCAGCTTCAGGTGCCTAACTACACTGCTCTCTATAAAACACTGTCAGGATCTGAAAGGTTAAATCAAGCTGTGTGACCTTAAAAAGAAAGGAAATATAACATAAGAAACAGTAGACCATTCACAGACTTCTGCTGCACTACATGAGACACAAACAACTTACCTGGAAACCTCATATCAGAGCTGAAACTCCACAGCTGCTGTGTTTCCAGGTTAAACTGACTTTCTCAGAGTTATAGGGGTGGTCTGTTATAATCTGGATGTGTAACATTCCTTTCTCCCCAAAGCACCACCTTATGAAGCCAAAGCATGCACAAAACCTTCCTGTAACACATACACACACATTGTCATCACCTCCCACCCCCCCATGGCCCACCTGTGCCGCTGCTGTTACCCTAAGGCGGTCTTCCTCCCTTCATGCTCCTTCCTGCAACCCCCACTCCGTCGTTGTTATACGCTTGTTTCCTGGGTGTTTACCTCAGTACCTGAGTACACCTGGGAGAGAAGAGTGGAGAGAATGAAGAAAAAAAGTAGCAGAAGAAGAAGAAGAGCTGGCTTGGCCTTCCAGCATCACATAAAGAACTTGTTTCCGCTGCAAAAGCCCTGCAGGCGCTGCCTTGTCTGCTCCAACAGGTGAGATCAGAGACCAACCTGCCTGTTTACCTGCCGGTCTGTCAGCAGCCACCTGGGACAACACACACACTCACAAAAACACCTGCATTGACTTCCTCCACACCTACATTGTCATCTCCACCCCAAAAGAGCCACATACATATCATCAACACAGGAAGCTTCAGCACAGGCAGGTGGAAAAGAAACCATTTATTAGCAGCTGCGATCACAGTACAGAGGATTCACAGAGGAACCAGTCCCGGGTCAGAAACTGTGGATGCAAATCATTATTTGTGCTGTCGTGTGGCCCACTGTGCAACAAAAGGGTTGGGTTTACCACAAAGAACAATGCAAGCTCATCACATATCTTTTAGATTTTGCTTTTGAACTTATATTTGCAACATTTGCAGCAAATATTCAGCAGACAATCATAAATCTAAATTTGCCAACGTATAGTAAAATGGCTGCGATTAATTCTTTTAATCATTTAAAAAAAATTGATTTCATAAGCATGTCAGAGTTGAACAACAACTCAATGTATTTCCTGTTGAGAGATCGGATGCAACACAGCTCTCATTTCATTCTGTAGAAGTGTCAGTGACTCTCAGGTTGCAAGAGGCGTTGTTCCAGTCAGGACACATCTGACCAATAGAGTGTGTGCCACCACCGATTTGTATGTTTCCCACTTAACACAGAAGCACTGCTGCAATAACAGAGAACAAAACTGTATCCAAGCGACACAATCAAACTTGACCCATCCCACGTTTGTCTTCTTATCTGCTTTGTTTTTTCACAACCAGCTGAACTCGTATTGCTAAGTCACCGTGTCAGCATGCATCGATGTCGTCTGAGATACCACTAAAGGGACAGTCCAGCACTTTTTTCCAGCCCGATTATGCTTAAGGGCAACATATGTTCAACTAATGATTGGAAGATGTGGGGACATTCTTCTGCAATGAATGATGTTTCCTCTCAGCTGGTTTCCGAATCTGTTTGAGATTTTCAAGAAGCTAGCTGTAAGTTTGACTCTCCCACACTTATGTGCTTCAAGTCAGCTCAAGTAAATCCCCTGCAGTTTGCTGTTTATATGACATATTGCAAAAGCCATTTTCACATCTGGTATAGTGCTCAAGTGAACCCCCTTGCACCCCTGACAACCCCCAGATACACACTCGGACACAGGCTTTCTTCTCTTTCTTTTTTCCTTCACCCCATCCCTCTCCTCTGTCTTTCTCTGCTCAACAGAAAGACAATGGCTTTAGATCTCTATTAAATCTGTTTTAAACTTAGTTAAGATGTAAAATTAAACTGTTAAAAAAAACAAAAAGCGTGACAAATCGTCCATGTCAAATAATTCTGCCTAAGTCTGGACTTGACTACAAATGTAGGACATTAACTAGAGACACAATTACTATTTCATTGTGTTTAATTTGGGAAAATATGTTCATCTGTACAAGATAACCTCACAATTCTCCAACACAGATTTCTGATTCAGTTCCCTGCTGATTGGTCATCTCCCTTGGCCATGATTAGTCTCTGGTCCACATTATAGTAGTTCCATTAACTAACATGAGGAAGTGGCCATCTGGAAATCCCAATGCAATTAGCTGTTTCCAGTGAACATCATATGTGAGGTTTAGTTACGGATGTCTCATTCTTAAAAAATAGATAAATAAAGGTTGTATTTTGGAAATCAGATTCATCTCATAAACCTGTAGACAAAGATCAAATTCCATTCGAAAGGGATGCAAGCTTGAACAGAATTTCCAGAAATACAAGCTAAATAAAGTACTTTTTCAACTGCACATGTATGAGGGTTTTTGCACAACTTTCTTTACCTTTGCTTTTACTCATGTCAGGGAGGTGCTCAGAAGGTTCAGACATGAGACCTTGTCCAGGTCTGTAAGGATGCACGATCATATGTGGGCAGAAATAGCAAGTGCATTGCTGTTTGAAAATGGATCCCCTGACATTTAGGCTGCAAAATTATGTTGCCTACCATCTCTCTCTCACACATACACTCTCCATTAAAAACACTCACAGTATCCCCTCCTCTTCCCTACTCTCTTTCCTCTGTGGAATTCAAAAATCGAAATTAAGCAAAGTGTGACAAGACGGCTTCAGCTGCTGTAAAAGCACATATTTAAACAGCTGGGATGTGGACAGGAAGGGGGGAAGAGACGAGCAGGAGATGATGAGTCCAGAGGAGGAGAACAGGAAGTAAAGGAGGCGCGGTTGTTTACTGTCCTAAAAAACTTGCCTGACTAAACGTACATATGTCCTAAAATGGTCAGAGACAGTTTTGGCACTGGAGCTGCAGCTGATATATAGTAATAAACATTTTTTGTTTTGTTTTGTTTTGTTTGATTTGTGATTTTTGTTCTTAACCATTTCTGACAAACATTAATGTTTTTTACTTTCAGTGTGTCAAAAACAAAAATTTCCAAAATTGAAGCTTAAGTATTCCCTTTGACTTTAGAAGGCAAAAGAAGAAGAAAGAAAAGAGAGATTAGCAGCAATTTCTTTTTAGAAAGGCTGTTGCCTCCCTTCCTGCAAGTCAACCAGGCAGTGAGCCTGTCCACCATGAAGCCACTCACCCAGCCAGCAAACAAGCCAACCGGTCCATTTCATTCAGTGGGGCCACTGGCATGGGACCAAGTAATGCCACTAAACAAAGAGCTACTGTCTTGCATCACTTCCCCTCAGAGAGGCCAACCAGGCTGCAGCCTCTTATCACCAGGCACTGCCAGTCTGAGGCGCACCAAGGACTCTGCCACACCGCCCTCTTTACAGCTTTCTGTTACTGCCCTCTCCCATTATACAACCATGATACTAACCGTGTACCCACGGGAGGGTTTCATTTCAGCTTTCAAGAGCGTCAATGGAAAGGGCAGCACATGAAAAGAAAAACAAATTAAACTAATCAGACAACATCTTAAAGTAATTTCTATTCAACCTCCAAACGTAAGACTTGGGTGACATCTACAGTGAGTGATTTTACATGAAGTTTATATGTCATGTATTAGAGTTTAGAAAAACAATGCAGGAATGCACACGACTGCTCTCCATTTCTTGTCAGTGAATTCTGGCTCTGAGACCGCAGTTTTTGTTTGTTGCATTTAAAACTAAGGGGAAAAGTTGGACATTTGAGGACTAAAATGTGTGATTTGACATGACTCTGCTCTCTTAAACAACAGTGTGCTCCTCTGTGATCCTATTGTTTTTCTTATTGCAGAAGTTAAGGAGTGAAAGTCTGGAATCTTAATGGGCAGCTTTGCTCCTCTGTCTTGATAAGTATTCTGCCGGTGTAGTTTGATACTTCCTTCCATTCCACAACTTCTCTGTGTGTGCCTGTGTGTGTGTCATGGATGCGTGTCTGTTTTCAACAGGCCCTGTGGCTGCCTAAGGGGGGTGGACATGTGTAAAGGAACAGTTGCATTCCTTTCAGATCCTCCTCTCAAAAGGGAAACACACACACATACTCACATTCAAATCTATACAAACTGAGCTTACAAGGACACACAAACACACTCCTTTTCTCCCTTCTTTTTCTTTCCATTCCCTCTCTTTCTGAATAACAACAGGGCAAGAGGGTCCCCCAAGGCGTCGGAGGGGCCAAAACTGGGCCGACCAAACTTGGCTTCCGACCCCGGAGCAGAGACACGCCCACCTGGCGGCAGCCTGCAGTGCATTCCTGGTGAGAGCACTGTCAAAGCGAAGCACTTCCTCTGGAGCACGGCCAGCCGCAATAACATTTCATACATTTATCTATCAGAACAAACTCTTACACCCACCACTGAAACACAGAGACTGAAACAGGGTCACACATACGTAAATACACAGGATAATAAGTGTTCATGTACATGCACACAGTATTGCAAAACACTGTTTTGTTGCACATCTGTGTTCTCATATCACTTGGCCTGAACAAATGCTCCCATTTATGTCCTTGTGTAAAGCTGCAGCATTAGCATTTCCTCTGTATAGTATTCATTGCAAATAACATCATCATCATACTGACCGCCACATGTTATGGGATACAGCTGATATCCTGTCCTCTTAAAAACCTCAAGAGTATGTTTACATGGACTCTGTAAACTTTCATTTAGGGCAAAAAAAGTGCACTTATTATTGCCCTTTTCTTTAGTTCTTCTAAAATCAGATTTGTAGGTTTTTGGGGGGTAAATGTTTGTCATTTGACTCACTGCTTTTATTTAAAACGTGACAAGTCTTCTTAAATCTACTTTCTTAATCGATTAATCCAGAAATAATTTTCTTGCTTAATCAATCTATTACTTTGTCTATGAAATGTAATCGACTAGTTAAAACCTGTCACCCTCATGAGCCCCAAAGTCTAAATCGAAATTATCACACAGTTTAAACCAGTAAACCAGCAAATGGTTTAAAACTGTAATAATACAGTATTTTCCTGATCTAAACACCACTGACTTAACCTAAACTGAACATGTTAAGTAAAACAAATACTATATTTCATTTTACTTTTTATCTTATTTTAACACTCTGAATCCTGGGATACTTGGAGCAAAATAAAATGATATGAATAATAAAAGACAATAAATAAAGCACAAAAATTTTTATTTGATTCTGTTGATGACATTCCAGACTCAACTTAACGACTACTGTATACATAGTTCAAACTACCACAGTTGCCATAACTACAGGAGGAAATCGCTGTGGGATGTGGGCATCAGTTGTACTTCTCAACATTTCTTGAAAATTATATGTCATTTGAATAATATACGGATTAACACATCAGTGCTAATTTCCCATTCAAAGCAAATCCATGTGATTTAAGAACATATGGTTTCCTGTCCTTTTTCTCATATTGGTCAGCCTGAATCACTCCCATGCTGCATTTAATGTACCTTCAAAGCAGGGGTTTTAAAATCTATATCAGGGTTTAGTGCTGGTCCTCCAGAGCCACTGACCAGTAAGGGTGTAACAGTACATCAATCTACATCGATATATCGATCATATGGTCTATATCGATCGATATCGATCCAAAATGCAAACATCGTTCAAAAATCGATAAAGGGGGCAATTATCAAGCGCACTTTTATTTGGAAAATGTTTGAGTTCCCTTCATCACTAGTCTGTCTTTGAACAAATAGTTTTTTAATTAAATTATCTAATCTAGATTTACAAGTTCAGGATTAAAAATGTTAAACAATATTTTAGTTTTTTTTTTAATTTCAAGATGAACTGTGTTCAGTTACCTTGTTTCATGTCAGTCGTTGGATCGTAAATCGAATTGAATCGAAATCGTATCGTGACTAAGTTTGAGATATCGGCAAACATCGAATCGTTGTCCATTAAATCGATAAAATATTGTATCGTGATCAAACTGGTGATTTACACCCCTACTGAACAGCAAGTTTTAGTTATTGCCCTGCTTCAACACTCCAGATTCAAATGAAACATATCTCTTCAATGTCTTGTTCTCAGGTGTCTCAACACCATATTCTTGATGGAATTAGAAAAATCTGAGATGTGATTGATAAAATACTTCTATTCATGTGACATCACATCCACCTCATTAGTTATGTGTGAAATTAGGTGGTGCTCAATCCAGTTCAGTGTAGACCAGAATGTTTGTAGTGAACTTGTTCTTGATTACTGAAAAATGCCTTGTGTTTTTTACGTTTTTGGCAATTACAAAGGAAGAAGAAGGCAAGGATTTTATGAATAAACATTGAAAAAAGTGACTTCTGGACCTTTCATTGTGATCAAAATGAGCTAAGTTTGCCTGAGTTTACAGTGATAACTTCATTAAAGGTTTGTAACTTCACTTGGTTTGGGTCCTTCCCTGTTAGCTTCTGCTATTTTGTGAGTAAGTTAAAGCTCATGGGGCTATAGAAGCTGCTTTTAGCGGCTTTTTTCCTTTCAAGGTTGCAGTTGCCAAGCAAAAAGCTAACAACAGCAACTTAAACTATTATTTTTGCTTCATTCACCACGGTGTCCCAGCATTTTTTAGGATGGAGATGACATAGACTGGGTTCCTACAAAGAATTTAGTCCATGCTATGTGTGAAGTAGCCAGTTGTGATTTGTTTACACCAAACAAGTGCAGAAAAAACGCAATAAAAATACTAAATTATGCACTTACAGGTGCAAAAACAATTCAGATTGTCACAAAGGGTCTAAGTCCAAACTTCTTTTACACATCCACACATGAAAAAGTTGTAAGCTTCTAAGCTTTTCCATGCTTTCATCTTGTTGGCCTTCGTCTGAAGCACCAGATAGTTGAAGATATCAGTTAGCTGAACTGGCTGGTATGTTTGTCAAATTCAAAGCTTATCTTTCTTGAATAATGCATGAGGATCATAGCTTAGCTTTTTAAAAGTAGTTAGCGCATTTACTCACATCTAAACTTTGAAAATACTCAAACAATGTCCCTCCCAATGCATGTGAGCTTGATTGAGTCTCATGATTAAATACAAGAAATCATTTTCTAAGTTTCTTTGCAAACAAAGAATGTGTTGACATGTTTCCACTCAATGAAACACTTGTGTACTTTTAACCAGACTTGATTTTGTACACTCTACTGGGTTACCTCACAATGTAGGCAGAGCAGCCACGTCTGTCAGACACGACTGACAGCAGGTCTATCCACAATTAAAACCATCATATTTCATTCATTCATTCGTTTTCTACACCACTTAGTCCAATTCAGGTTAACAGGAAAGCTGGACCCTATTCCAGCAGTTAGCAGGTGAGAGGCAGGGTACACCCTGGACAGCTCGCCAGTTTATCACAGGGCCATCATATTAATATCCCAAAAATATTTTTTTACAAACTATACAGAGATGGGGACTCGAGTCGCACGTACATTTACAGTGACTATCTTTGTACTAAAATAATGTTAATTCCATCAGATTGGCATTCACTGAATGTGTTCAAAAGAAGGATGAGACATTTACTGAACACAATCACTTGTTTGCATTAACTGCTGGCTTTGCCATGGCCTGCCTCAGATAACATTAAACTAAGACCAATAAACCATCAGACCAATTCGAAACAACAAGGTTTTATTGGGTCAGTTTATTAGAAAAACATGTTACAGTTGTTGCTGCTTTAATTATTTTAGTATTTATTGGACTTGCAAGTATCGGATCTAAATAAATCTAAATATTCATTCTTTCTTATTCAATCTAAAAGAAAGTTAAATATCAGCATTTTCTGTACTCACCACACAAAGTAATTTCAAGCTTTTTCTTTTTCTAATCAGGTTTTTTTTCGATGCACCAGAAAAAAAAAAAAGCTATAAACTGTAATGTTAGTTTTGAAAAGTTTTTTGTGGGTCCAGATGGATTTTGATACATATTTTGGTAACAGTTAAAGAAAAAAAAATGGTTAAAGGGATACCGTGTAACTTTTGGCCACTAGGGGCACAAAACCTGTAACTTCCCACAGGCCACATGACACTGTCGCAAAATTAAACAGTCTCCATCCGTATTTTGGAATGGATACTTGGTAATCATACCAAAAATGTCTTTGGTTGTCGTTTTTCTGTGTGAAAATGCTTCATTTTTGTTTTCAAATTAACTTTATTTTTGTTTCTTTTCATTTTATTTGTTTGTTTTTGTTTTTGCCTGTATTCTTACAGGTAACATCTGTTTCATTCTTGTGCTTGCGCATGTATGCTGCTTACATAATTAGTACAACCTCACAGGAACTAAGCACCATTGTCTTTGTTTTTGTTCCATAGATCTGTCTGTTACACACATGAGAACACATGTGTATACCTATTCATGTATAGTATTTTGATAACATGCACTTTGTAACGTGCTAAATATGATTTCATCTACATGTTTGTGTGTGAGCATGTGTGTGTATGTAGTCAGATTGCTCAATGCTGTGCTATGTGAGTGTGTGTCAGTGTGTGTGAATGCCTGTTGTGGTCCACAATGAGGCTTTGTTGTTGTTGTATTCAGGAGGAGAGGACACATGAGGACAAATTCTGAGTTTGACTCTTCAGTTTCAGCCTCCTGTGTGTGCTGATATACAATTTAAACAGCAAAAAGTCACATACACACCCAAAAGCACTAAATTTGATAGACTGTAATTTGATATGTTGCCTTTTGTATATTGTTTAAATATTTCTCCTCTTGTACACCTGAATGCAAGTAGATTTTAGTGAAAATGTTGGGTATACTTTTGTCTGTCCTTTCATTTCAGTCGTGTCCAGTTGCAGACCTTTTGATGTTGCAAATAATAATTTCTGACATGTTTGTAAAATGTACACCATCAACCTTTTAAAGACATATTGAGAGTCAAAATGGCCAAGTTTAAATGATAATTGTACAGGAAAATGTCAATCCTTTGTGCAACAATTAATCAGCTTCAGGTTATTTGTGTGTAAATTAAACAGATTGCAACAAAGTTTTTAAATGTAGTCTCTTAATTTGTTTCACACAAACTCACTTATTCTGTGTACATGAACAAAAATTGAAATGCAGGATTGTTTATATTTCAAAAAAGCAACAAAGTCCATCATGAAAGATTGGATGGATAGACTTGGAATAACACAATGGTTTTCATCAAGGAGACCTGGGTTTAACTCCCAGTCCAACATCAATCATTCCAAGCCACACCAAATTAGTTTCTGACCTTGAAACTCTGTGCCTCTGGCTGGTTTCGATGGCACACCGGCATTCATTATGCACATTCCTGGGATTGTCATTGCCCTGCAGCATCCCAGAGTTAATAAGCTGCACTTTACAACTTTTATTCTGGCTTGGGGCATCATGTGACAGCTGCATTTTGCTTTATGGCGCTGCATCACATGCCAGCAACTGGATATCAACGCACTGGCTGTTTTGCAAAATGCAAGTGGAAATGAGGAAAAGAGAGAAAGTGACAGAGCAGTAAAACAAAAGTCAACATCAGGCTGACTTTTACTAGCTGGAGAGAGCTCAGAGAAGAGACAGGATGCAATACAGATAGTGAATTACCTGTCATTTGCGGGCACCAAAGGGCGAATATCTGCCGGAGAACAACTGCAAAGATCAGTAGTGCGGCTTTAATTCAGTGCTACAGTTCAACTTCACTTCCACCAACTGTTTAGTAAGGTTCTGCACCCAAACTACATGGTTAGGGTTAGTAAAACAAAATAGCTTAATTTAAAATAGTCCATTTGCATGAGTAGAAAGATTTCTGTTTGGCAACAGTTTCACACTTCGCCATGTGACATGGTAAATGGACTGTACTTGTATAGCGCTTTTCTGGTCATGTTGACCACTCAAAACACTTTAACACTACATGTGACATTCACCCATTCACACATACACTCATACAGCACTCTATTGTTACAAGTGCTACTCACACATTCATACCCTGATAGACATGCCAGGAGACAACGTGGGATTCAGTGTCTTGCCCAAGGACATTTCGACATGTAGTCAGGGGAAGCCTGGAATTGATCCACCGACTTTCTGGTTGGCAGATGACTGCTTTTCATTCTGACCTACAGTCACTGTTATGCAAAACCTTAATCATCATTTGGGTATGCTCCTTCTCGCACAAATAAATGCTCATAAATTGTAGGTTTTAGTTGTTAAGGCTGAATTTGTTGCAATAAATGAAAAGCAAATTAATGTAACAACTTATTCTTTAGCAGAGAAGAGAGGAGACATTTCTCTTGGCACTTGTCATTTTCACACAGTCAAGTCTTCTTCTGCAGACGCTTGCTAATGTTGCTCTGTGCATAAATGCCGCTAGTCCTCCCTGTTAACATATACCTGTTTAGCTTATATCATGACCAACAAGAGAAATCACCATAGCAACCCATCAGAAACAACCACCGACTCACCACATCTCACATTAGCAAACCTATAGATAAAAAAAGGAGGTCAAGTCACCATATATGTGAGAATTGTGTGCATGTGTGTGGGTGTGTATGTGTTTGTGTACGTGTAGGACCTCAGGGTGGGGTGTCTTGGCATGTCTCACCACAGTTCGATGTTTCCTTTTAGCTCAGTTGGCACTCTTGTGTTCCTGTTGGCTGACCTTTTCACTTCCTGTGAAGTTACTGTCATGCATGCGCTGACGAAGGTCACAGGTCTGTTAGCTGAAGCTAGTTTTTGTGTTAAAAAACTGTTGAGAAAAAAGGTATGTGACCCCAGACATAAACAAAATATTTGAAGAATTATCCCACGAAATAGGAATGTTTTTTAAAACTTTAGCAAAATAACAAGCAAAAATGCCCATTGACACAATAACCGCCACTTTTTTTTTTCAAGGAAAATTGTAGTATTTGGTTCCCTTAAGCTTTCCAAATAGACACAAATTTCCTTCCTGTTACTGTGAAAACTGATTAAGCTTATTGTTCTCAAAAAAAGGAAATCTTTAAGAACTCCAGCAGCGAGTTTAGCAGAACTACACAGTCTTCCACACACACACAGTCCTGCACTGACATACAAATCCTGCTGGAGGTATATGAGCAGCAAGTCTTGTAAATTTTGTGGCAGGAGTGTCTGTGAGAAGTGGTCTGGCTTGTGAAGACCTCTGGCTCTAAATGTTGCTCCTGTGGCTGTGTGTGTGCAGCTAAGCCAAGGAAGTGGTTGTTCTCACTAAAATTCTTACAAGTTGGATCATTTGGAGACACCAAACCAGTCATTGCATGTGTGTTTGTCCTTTTGCATTCATCATAGTGTGTTTGAAAAAGAAGGAGAAAAAAAGCGCCTCCGTCCAGGCGCATTGGATATTGGATTAGTGTTAATCTCTCCTTCATTCTTTTCTTACATTCCTCCATCCCAAGTCTGTGGCTGTGTGTGTGTGTGTGTGTGTGTGTGTGTGTGTGTGTGTGTGTGTGTGTGTGTGTGTGTGTGTGTGTGTGT
>JBBBVU010000016.1:15791404-15803232 GCA_037177055.1 Atherinosoma microstoma
CGTCCCTGCTCAAGCTGCTGCCCCCGCGACCCGACCCCGGATAAGCGGAAGAGGACGGTACGGTACGGTACGGTACAACTATGATGTCATTAACAGAACATGTTTCGATTGATGGACATACCTACAACCCGCTCTACCGTGTCATGCCCCGGGTTTCCAGTTGGGCTATCTGCTCCTCACAGAAAGTGAGCTACACCTGCTGCTCAGTATTAGTCTGTCGGCCTCCCCAACCTGTCTTACTTGCAGAGGTTTTATTATGAGCTGTTTTGTTTGTTCTTCATGTTATATCTTGCCATTGTTTCTTATCCTATTCTGGTGTTCTTCTTGTTTTTCCAACTGGTTTTACTTTTTGGCAAATACCCTCCAATAATGCAGTCCTTCTGGTAACATTAAGATGTCTTTGCTATATTTCTATTTGCCTCTTCTACTAATATTTCGATCTCCATTTGTTTTCCGTTTGCGCCTTTCTTGCTCTCCTTCTACATAGCAAATCAATTGCGCATCTTCATTTAAATAAGGCTGTTTGCGCCAGTTATCGATTGCGCAAACAATCTAAGTAGATCATGGAAACACAACAGGCTTGATTTATTTGTGGTGCACGCAATTTTTCATTCACTATGTGGGATCTTAATAAATCAGGGCCTATGTGCCCAAAGAATGAGGTCAGCTGAATATACTCAATAAGCAGGTTATTCCATCAATGGATTTTTTCTTCCCTGATGGCACAGCCATATTCCAAGATGACAATGCCAGGATACATCTGGCTCAGATTGTGAAAGAATAATTCAGGGAGCATGAGACATCATTTTCACACATGGATTGGCCACCAGAGTCTAGACCTGAACTCCACTGAGAATCTTTGGGATGTGCAAGAGAAGGCTTTGCACATTGGTTGAACTCTTCCAAGATTCATCCAAGACTCATACAAGATCTTGGAGAAAAATTAATGTAACACTGGATGGAAATAAATTTTGTGACCTAACAATGCCACAGCAATCAAAGCCAAAGGTGGGACAACAAAATATTTCAGTGTGTGACCTTTTTTTTGGTGGCAACTTTTCTTTGACCAGGCAGTGTACATGATTATGTAATATAGAATTTTCCTATTCAATGTTCATGTTTCAGAAGGATGATGCTTTCTTGCTAAGCATCCTAGAAAACTGAAAAAGCTGCCCTGTAATGCAAAAAACATGCAAAAGTTTTTCATTGGCAGAAATTAAAACTAGAAAATTGAATAGAGCTTCTTTTTTTTCTTTTTTTTTACTTACTTGGACACTCGAGATACAACAACTGAGTGTCCAGAGTACCCCACTTCCCATCAGGCTGATAGATTTTCACATGGTTCACTGTGACAAAATCATGACAGTTCTTATTTATCACAGCAAATGGCTAAGGGTTTTGATTCGTGGTACTCAAAGAAGACACTCTGTGTGTTTGTTTTCAAGAATAAAGACAAAAATGATTATAAGGGACTATAAACCAGGATTATATTTTATGTATGTTGCAATGAATGAACTGTTTTAACTTTCTTCTTCTTCTTTGTGGATGCTTCATTACCCGGGACAGGTTTACCCCGAAAGGTTTTTCTTAATATGACTAAATATTCAATAATCCGTCTTCATGCTCATGTATATTCTGTTGTAAACGTAAAAAAAATAATATTTCCCTTGAAAAACAGAAAGTGAAACGTAACAAACATGACATGACAGTGCATGCTCTATTTTCTGTTGTTAATTTGCTAAATCTTACAGTTCATAGGTTTCGTACCAGGACATTATGCTCGCTCATTTGTGATTTCATTTATTTAAATGTGTGTAATGAAGGGAAAATCAATTGGAGGACGGAGGCAAAAGGAAAGAAAAGAGGAACACGAAGGGAACAGAAACAAAGCACCTGCTCTGTGACCTCGGCCCAGACAAAGACACCTCTGTCCCACAGTACAATGATGTCCGGGACACTGTAACTTCCTGTGTCTGGTGGGACGACCAGACAGCACAGCAAGCCTGCTGTTTGTGCAGGCTGAATCTATTCACACACTCAAACACACAACAGTGGGCAGTAATCATATTCAAAAGCTCTATTCAGTGGTCATTCACCAGAAACAAGTGTTTTTTGCACACATAGATGGTGGTTAAAGAAAAAGTAATACAGAACAATTGATAATTGACTTTTAAAAGATTGTGTGAATTTTAAGCAACATCTAACAGGAGCGACACATCAATTTAATTTAACTATCACAGATTTGAAGAATTTTTCTTTTGTCTGTAAGATGGAAAAAAAAGTATAAAAAAAAGAAAGAAATTAATTTAATTATAAAACACAAAAGTCAGCTGCCCCCCCCCTTCAGGACCAAACTTTGGATGCTAAACTTGAGATTGCAATCACCATGGAAACAGCTCAGCAGCTATAGAAGACAGGTAGGTTGCATTTCTCAAATTCTGCAGTTACCATTATGAGGTCAAAATGAGACAAGAAGCTTTCACTAAAAAAGGGACATTGCTTTAAAGCTCACATCAAATAATTTTTTCATTTCATTGATTTTCATTGGCCTCTAAACAGTCCAGCAACTGGTCCATGATATGTAGTCTCACATAATTATCCACAACCTCAGTCATGACTGTTTGATAACAGGACTGAGACTCAGCCTTCTAAAATCAACAACGGCAGATTTTTATAGACATTTATACACACAGTTCAAGCAAGCAACAGTTTTTCCATTTCCCTTTTCAGCTAAAAATTTTAATTCTTACAATACAAAGTAAACAGGTAAATATTCTCTTATATCTTTTTTATGTATCCACAAGCAACTGCTTCATGATGCATAGAATGATGCCTGCATTCATTCATACTCTTACACTAAAAGGGCAGCTCCTTGCTTCTAACCATAAAGTTTAATCTTATTTAGCTAAATAGGTGTTGAATTATATGCATTGATGGTAGATGTATAAACTGTTAATATAAGTGCCTGAATAAACCAGTTTTTACTTAAAATTCTCTGTACACTACACTAACTGATGATATATAAAACACATCTAAATCTAATCTATAAGACAGGTAAAAAGATTTTTCGCAGCTCCAGCTTCCACTACAACGCTGAATGCATGTCTGTGATTATAACCTTGCAGATAGGTTTTTATTGCAAATGCTGTAAACCTATTACATACATTCCAGCTCAACCAAACCCTGTAGTAGCAGAGCTGTGTCACAGTCATTATGGCACAAGATATATGGGAAAAGAACAGGGTACAGAACCTCAGCAATAGTTAATCTTGATTGAAGTTTGATCCCGGCTACCAATTATGTGGTTGCTATGTTTCCTCTGTTGCTACCCTGGTATCTTCCTTTCACACGCTTGAGAGGTGGGGACGAGGGGAAAGAAACGGATATTCTTAACAGGCAAAAATATATTATTGATTTACTAAAAGTAAATGTAAAAAAATTCCACGTGAGTTTACAAAAAATTGAGTGAAGTGGTACATGACATATAAATGTTTTCTTTGGATTTATTTGCTGAATACTGTAAAAAGAAAAATTGCTGTGTCTTGTTTACTTTGCATTCACCCAACCATGAAAACTAAAGTGGACTTTTCTGAAAAATCTAGTGTCATTTTAAGAGTAATAAATTGAATGCCATTTCAGGAAAGTAAACATATACTCACAAAAAGTTAGGGATATTTGACTTTTTGTATGATGTCAGAATGAAACTAAAATGCACTATAACCTTTATTTGTAAACTTAATTTCATTGTCTTTATGCTTTTGAATGCACACACACAACCGTTCAGTACTTATTGTACAACATGCTGTTCTCAACCACACAAAAAAATCCACATTTAGACATCATCAGACCAAAGCGACACCTAACACCTGACAAGTTATTGAAACATTGTAATTTTTTTATGTTGTGCTACACCCAGCAGTTGTCAGCTTTTCTTTCAATAGATTTTATGAAATGGCATTATTCTACTTAAATGCACTACATTTATGATATAATTTCAGAGTAGCATGAACATTTAATGTGTTCTGTAAATTTCACTGGAAAGCTGAATATCCTTAACTTTTTGTGAGTAGTGTATGTCTATGTGCTTTTAGAGGATTTTTGCTGTTGCAAAGTGCTAAAGTGATTTATATAAACATGGTTTCAAATAGCAAACTATTTAGGAAATGTAATATCTCTGAAAACATCGAATGAATTAGTAAACTTCAACACAAAACATTAATATATCACAAAATGCATTACATATTCAATTTTCTTTTTCATTTTGTTATTTTTTTGTACCTTAAAACCGCCATATTACAGCTGATATTTATTGGTACCACTTTGCAATATGATTAAAAGTTAAAGCTAAGGTTTAATTGATACTCAATCAATCATTTGATAATTCTTTATGGATTTTCCAGAAGTTTCTGTTTAAAAATGTCATGTCATATATGGGGGGAAATATCAGTTTTCTGAAGTTTCAATGTACAGTGGTCAGTGGATTAAAAAGCAATTAAATGTAAATTTAAAGTAAAGACACATGTAGCTACACAAAAACAGGCAAATTATTGTGTATTCTAAATTTGGTTGTTCATTTTTATTAATAGTTTGTTAGATCTAGTTCAGTCAAATCCCCTTAATTTCTTCACCAATTAAAATTTGACACATAGAACCTCAGATATGCACAAAGAATTCATGACATTTTGGAGGCCTACACAAGCCATGGTTAGCCCCAAAACCCACTTTTCTCCACTCAGAAATGAACATTTCTCTGTGCTGCAGCATTAAATCTTAGCTGTGCCTGGGGGTGATTCCGACTGAAAGAAATGTTATAGTTCCTGTAGTTGGACAGTGTGGATTCTTTGAAAAAAAAATAAAAAAAATTCTCTGTACTGCCACGTGCTGTTTTGATCAATAATATAAAATAAAGCGTGGCCGTAACATAGCATAGATATTATATTTTCATGTCTAAAATGAGCATCACAAATGGAAGTGTTTATTGTTATAGAAGCATTGACTGTAAAGCATTGTTTCTTCACCTGCACAAAGTGCATACAGACAGAAAAATACCTCTGCTAGGGCAGGAAAACTGTGAACTCTGAATACTCTTGGCAGTGGACAAAGATTATAGGTGACCTCATACTGTAGGTGACACTGAGGTCACCTACAGTATGTTGGTAGCAGTGCTGGAGAGATGCTTCCCCATGATACGAAGTTAGATGACTGTGTGTGGGTGGGTGCGGGTTGTTATACCGCTCAGAATGACTACGTGTTCTTTAGAATTTGATCAGTAACTTTTCCAGCTCATATTTCTACCACATATGTACAAACTGCGAATAACACAACAAAAGTTTTACTGGAAATTTATTGACTTTTACTCAGACACATTCAAAAGCATTTGTGATATAGTTGTATTGTACCTTTGAGAAATCTAACCAGGTTCCATCTGAAGGTAAAAATATACATAAACCTAAAATGATTTAACATTGCAAATGTTGTTTATTTAAAGCACAAAATATGATAAAATATTCCTATTTGAATTTTTGTGCGATTAATTAATTTTGGTTCAAACACAACTGATTGACCCGATCAAAATTATTCCACTTTTCTAATTAAAATTTTTGTTTTCTTTACTTTGTATTCATCTGTAATACCTAACTGCTTTGGCAACCTTGAATAATTTATGTAATTTTTCCTTTTTAGACCAAAATACTGCTGTAACTAACCATTACAAAATCCTTGAGTTAGAAAATGTCGAGAATGAAAAACAAATTACGCAATTTCAATTCTGAATTGAAATAATGACTCAGAGAATATCCACTTCGTTGTGACCCTAATCGGCATATTTTCCCTGATTTAACCCCTGAAATGTGGGTATTAAATCTTTGTGGAATTGCTGGTTATCGCCTCTGATTCTTCTCTTACCTCCTCCTGTAACAGAAGGAGACGTTCACCCCTCAGCAGTGGAAACCTCGGGACGACCAGTCCAATCCCACAGGCCTCTCAAAGTGTCAGCTCGTAATATTGCTGCTTAATGAGGGAAGAAATAGCAGTGGTTACCCATTTGGTCTAAGTCCTCTTTCAGTCTTTCAGTTTGTGAGTCTGCAAATGCCTGAATGCTTGTGTGAGTATGTTTGCAGCAAAACTGTGCACGAATGAATGCTTTTGTGGGGTTGTGTGTATGTGAGTGTGTCTGTGTGTAAGGGTAAATGAATGTGATTGTGTTTATTTGCTGGCTGTGTGTAGGATACAGGAAACCTTGGGGGCCCAGGCTCTTGCTGTTTGTTATGGAGTGTGTGTGTGTGGTGGGGGGGGGGTGTGTGTAAGAGAGAGAGTGCAATAGAAGCAGTGGAAGTTATAGGCGTCTCTGCTGTCTATAACTGCTGGGCATGGAGTCTCGGTGGAGCCAGAGCACGCGCACACAGACACACTCTCACACACATGCATGCAGTAACAAATGGTAGCGCTTTATTTGAAACATATAGCAGTGATTTATAGCAGTGTAATGATCTACCAAGGCCTTGAACTGATTCATCCCTTATGTCAACTCTTACAAAGTTTCCGTGTTACATCTTCCTCATAAATGACATAAAACTGGAATCCTGCATCAGTTTAAGAGAAAGTTATGTCACAATGCAACGCTCCACTCTTAAAAGAGGATGCTGAAAATTTCAGAATCAGTATAAAACATTGCAAAGTAGCCCATCATCGTAGTTTACCAATTCTGTGTCAATAAACGTTTCACAAAATAATTTAGGAACATGCTTTTGCTCTACTGAACCCCAGCAGAGTAACAGCATGTTCTGAAGTTATGGGTTAACCCGTAATATCCTAACTTTGATAACTTCCTTTCTCATAAGTGAAGTTTCATAAGTCAAAATGCGGTTTTGAAAAAATATCCTGATTTTGAATTTGAATGCCATCAAAATAGTTGGGACAAGGGCAAGGCCAGGAGAAAGAAAAATGAGCTTTCAACTTATTACATTTTGTCATTGTGCGCTTTTTTACTCATATTTTACTCAACATCCCGACAGTTGTACATAAATAACATTATTTGGCTGAAATTCATCCGTAAAATAACATGATATCATGTCGTAAACTTTTCATGAATAACGCACTACATTTATACTTTCTAACAATTATAGTAATGTTAAGAAATTATGTTTTCTTTTCTCTTAACATATCAGACCCAATGAGGGTCCACTATGTGAGTCTTGATGTCATGTTTTTACTCATTCATTTCTCTTTGTAATTTGTTTACCTGCAGAATAAGCACTAACATATGGACATCTTATGTTAACATGCCAAATGTTTTGAGCTGTTTATGCTTAACTTGGGGTGGGGGACAGGGTGGAAGTTGCACATTTTTGTGTTTTTTTTTTCTTTTTTTTCCCCTGCTTGTTTCAGATAAAAATCCAAATGGACTACACCTCACTAGTAAACATCTTCCCCAAAGAGTAAAATTACTCCTTTATACAGTTTTTTTGTGTGTGTTTTTAGCAAAAGAATGCCTAAAGTTTTTTAATAAATTAAGTAAAAACTTTTAATCTGACCTACCATGTGTCAAAATGGCTGTAAATTGATCATAAATTAATATAAATGAATATGTCTGAAATAAGTTTATAAAAACTGTTTCGTTTGTCAAAAGGAAGCCAAATTATGAAAACAACACGTCCTTTAATTTTGAGTCCTACCAGCAAATTACAGAAAAACAATCTCCTTGTATACAAATAAGCCAAATCTTTTTACTCATAAATCAAATATTCAAAAACGAGTTGTTTTTTTTCTTTCAATTCTGTTTTCTGTTGTTAAAAATGTTGGTTTGGTCGTAGTCTTAAAAATCATATAAATAAATACTTTTTAAAGTATGTAAGAAACTTTAATTCCTTAATTTGAGGGTTGAGGCCAGAGAGCAATTTAAGGAACGCAAAGAGAGACTGTAATCTTTCTGTATTCACAGCATCTTGCAAATGATACCTGTATCTGTTTTGCACCATAAGGTCACACCACTCATTATTAAGAGTGTGTAAAAGCCACTTCTTTGGCAACTTTGTAAAACCATATAAGAGTTCACAAATAGAATTTAGCTTTGCTTGTTTTGCATCATTGTGAAAGAAAAAAATGCTCTCGCTTTCTGTTTTTGCCTCCTGAGGTTTTGCTGCAGTTTCCTTAAGTAATTTGACAGTTTCACCACATCCAGTTTGGTTTCTGGCTGGGGTCTTGGCCAGGATAGCTTTTTCTGGAGCCTTCTTCTCCATCTACCCCCTGCTACAGCTCCAAAGTGCGGTTACATCTCTGAGGGCCTCGCACATGGCTGTCATCCCAGTGAGAGAGAAGAACTGAGGCACAAGTAAAAAGGGGAAAGAGTTAATAAAAGAGGGCATCATGAGAGTGTTTTCTAAAAAAAAGAGAAAGATTAAAATTACCACAGGACATTTGTGTTTTCAAGCAAACAGATCAAAAAAATGAAAGCCATCATTGTCCCGTCCAGGTCACCCTCCATCTTTCTCTTCTTGAGAGCCCGACATAAACATCAGACAGGCAAAGAGTCTGACCCAAAGAAGGAGAAACATTTCATTTAACAATTTGTCCTTGTGTTCCCTGGCCTCCAGTAACCTAACCTAACCCTGTGCTTACAATTCAATGCTGGAACAGAGACAGAAAACACTCCCTGCAGCTTCCAGTTGGAGGGCGGCTTTACCAGATGTGTTGTTTTATTGTTTAGATGCAAAAACAAAGAACATCTCAGATTATTGCTACTCAAAGTTTTAAGAGGAATGAATTGAGTGAGATGTCACCGAAGGACTGTTTCTGATCATTAGCCAGTTGGCGAACACAAGCACATTTACAGAAACAACAGTATGCAGTGTGCTGGTAGTTACGTTTAAAGATGAATCAGAAACAGAAAAAATAAATCGCAGCTTGTAACATTGTGAGGTTTGCCATCAACAAATCTTAATTGTCGTTATAAAAACTCAACAGATTACTGCATCCCACAAATAATCTCACATCGATGATCTTTTATTTAAAAAACTGTGATAATGATGAAATAAAGGAAAAAACTATATCTGGGTGGGATTCAGGCCATTTATTTGAGAATCATGATGCAGAATTTACCTTTAATCCCTTATAATTATATTTTATTTCCCTCATTCATTCTTGCATCAGCTGTCTGCAGTCAAACAAGCCTCAGAGCAAGAAGGATTGAATATGGTTTTAATCCCAGCTGCCTTTGCAGTTTGCTTGTTGTCCTCATGCATGTTCTCTCTGTGTACTCTGTCTTCCTCCCAGTACAAAAAAAGCATGTTTGGTTAACTGATGATTCCAAATGTATTCTAGTAGTGAGTATGAGTGTGAATGAGTGTTGATCTCTTTTGTTTTTGCATTGGCCCTGTGATGAGCTGGCAACCTGACCAGGGTGTACGACGCTTCTCACCGGATGGCAGCTAGTATAGACTCCAGTGAGTGTACAAAATGGATGGATGGATAGAAATGTCCAGTATAAGTGCATGGCAACAGTAATGTTTTCAACTCTGAGCAGAGATTGTCACAGTGTAATACCTTTGCATGTTATCCTTCGTACTGTATTGTTTTTTTTTACCTTGATTCCATAAATCAATCAATCAATCAATCATAACCAATCAATGTTGGTTTTCATCCTTTTCTAATGCAAGTATATATTTAACGCATAACATATTCATCTTAGATATTTAAAGGGCACAACTGAACTTTGACAACCCCTAACAAAGAATAATTCTGCATCTGTCTCTTCCCTGAGCTCTCTCCGGCCAATAAAAGTCCATTTATGCTTTTACTGTTTCTTTTCCTCGTCTTCTCTTGCACTTCTTTGCTGAATCAGCCATTGTGTCAGTTAAAAATGGCCAAAGTGTTGATATCCAGTTGCTGGCATGTGAAGCGGTGGAGTACAGCAAAAGGCAGCTGTCACATGATGCTCTGGGCTGGAAAACAAAGTAGTGGAGTGCTGATGCTCATGGTTGGGATGCTGCAGGACAGTGACAGCTCCATGAATTTGCATAAAGAATCTCAGTGAGTTTTAAGGTTGGAAGATTATGTTGTATTGGTTTAAATCTTTAAATAACATTAGATATCTGTAAGAAGATTTAATGATTATAATAGTAGGTTGAAAAATATTGTTATTAAATTGTTGAACTACATGTCTCAACAACTCTCTCAATCATGAACTTTTTCCCAACTTTACCTCTGACAGACTCCAGGATGCTGTTTTTATACCAAATCATATTACTAACCTGTTGTCAATCAGCCTCATTAGTTGTTAAGACCATGGGTTTTTCAAGGTCTTTTTTTAAAGTTTCTTAGTATTACACAGCTTTTCCAGTCTCATTGCTACTCTCTGCTTGTTTAAAACTTGCTGTTTTTGTTTCTATTCTACTTTGCGCCTATATTTATTTGGAGAAAAGTGGTTGTAAGAGGTCATGAAAAAGTGTGTACCGCTGCTGTTGTGAGTGACCCAGAATTGAGAGCAAGTGAGGAAGAGGCAAATGGGAGGGGGGGGGGCTGTAATTTACACCAGGAAGCAATTATGTAAATTCTAAGCCAGGCCTTCTAGTTTACAGTCCAGCCATAAACCCACTGTGATGTCTGGCTCACAATAAACATTATTTATTTCTTTGTTTATTAATGCTTCCACTGCTAGTCCCTCCATGTTCCTGTGTTACCTTTTTTTTTTAAAAAAGAAGAAAAAAACCACTGACTGGGAGGAACGGCTTAGTTTAATGTTGAAACATTGGGCTCAAGTTTAAAAGCTAGGGAATAGAGAGGGTCTCTGCTAATGTAATTACTTTTTATGAAACAAACATGCAGCATTGATGTGGGTTTGTTACATGTGGTTTGAAATGTTTTGTGTTGTTGGAATGAAAAGTTGAGGCTGATGGTAATAAAGGGATTTAAAGGCCTCCGGACAAAGAAAGTGAAAAGTTAAAATCAGATGAGGTTAGCCTTTGCTGACCGGCATTTTTGTAGTCAGTTGACAAGTCCACAAATAATAGAAAAGACGTTTTTTTTTAAAAGTTTAAGACATCGATTCATATTATCCACATGGCCGAATCTTGCATAGTGGCTTAGATTGTATCCAGAGCGCCTGAAAATACATCTTTTACCATGTATTTTTCTAAAAGAATAAGTTCAGGAAAAAACAGATTACAAGGAGGGGGGGGAGGGGTTTTACAAGATAAATGTAGTTAAAGTGCTGTGCAGGAGTAAAAGTCAAGAAGAGCAAGTATTTTAAGTCGTGCTTGCTTGTTGGGTAAAAAGAAAATCAAAAAGATTTACATCATTGAACAACTTATCATCATCTCAGTGAGTTCATAGAGTTAACCTAAAAACCTCAACACTGTCAACTTTTTTTTATCGGGGGTTAATACTTTGTCCACTCCTATGTTTCATAATTAATTTCTTTGTTGCCTCATAAAAAACATCTGCAAGCTCCAAACACCAGGCAAAGGTTAAAGTCAGCACAGATCCAGCAGCTTGTTTTCAACTGTCAGGGAGGCAGGATTCCTCAATGACATGTTGTATCCCATCCTAACTGTAACATCCTCCCCAAAGGGTAAATAAAAGCTCAAAGTTAGTGGGTGTGTGCGCGTGTGATCAGGAAGAGATATATGATCTGTCCTCCTCAAAGGGAAAGAGATTCCGGTGACGTACAAGGACATCTAATGTGCTCAAAGGAGAGACACTCAGAAAGAAATGTCCATGTGCATGAAAGCAAATGAAAGTGCACATTTTTATGTATGTATATATGTGTGTGTGTGTGTGTGTGTGTGTGTGTGTGTGTGTGTGTGTGTGTGTGTGTGTGTGTGTGTGTGTGT
>JBBBVU010000016.1:15821073-15831569 GCA_037177055.1 Atherinosoma microstoma
GATAGATAGATAGATAGATAGATAGATAGATAGATAGATAGATACTTTTATTGATCCCCTAAGGGAAATTGTGAATAATAAATAACAAAAAATATTCCATAGATTAAGAAATAAACGAGTGGAACTTTTAATATCAGGTCCTCTATAGATATCAGAGGCATGTGTGACCTTTTTTACCATTTCCATCAACCTTTCTTTCTTTATTCACATCTTCTAAACACAAATCAAATATGGCAAACTTAAACATAGCTGTTGACAGCTTTGACAACGATTTGGGAAGTTCAACATATTTAGGAAATGTGAAACTACTTTATAAACGCTCTATCTTTATGAACTTACTGTCTGTGCTAGAGGTAGAGAATGAGTTGACAGATTTGTCAATGAATGAAGTAAAAGTCAAAGTAAAGTTGCTTCCATTTTACATGCTACGCACACACAGACATACGAGACAATAGCAATGGCTTCACACGTAAAGGATGAGATCAGCAGTCAATGTGTATCGGTTCAGACGCCATGGGAACTCTCTTTCCTCCTTTATCACTCATTCTTTCCCCCTCTCCTGCTCTGCCTCAGCTTCCTGTGTCACCCCCTCCCCCACTGCAATAAAAGGAGAGAGGCCTGCTCATTCATGCATTCAGACAGTCAGCTGAGCAAGGTACAACGGAGGGAGGGGGGGAGAAGGAGAGACAGAGATAAAATGAGAGAGGAGAGGAGAAGGCTCCCTCCCTATGAAGAAAAGGTCACCTGTACAACATCGCTGATGGGGGGATGGAGCAGTGAAAAAGCAAAAAAGAAAAAGATGGAACAAAAAAAAACAGACTCCCCTTCTCTATCTTTCCTTTTCCTCTCTCTCTTTCCTTTTCCTCTCTCTCTCTCTCTTCCTCCCCCTGTTCATCTCTGTCTCCTCCTCCTCCCTCTGCCCTTCTCTCCCTTAGCCCCTCCCTATCCTGACAGTATGAGTCACAGACAGACTAGTTCCCTTGATGCACTGCGGAAACGTAATGTGACGTAGCCTCCACCTCTCCCTGCCTCGCCACCTGCATCCCTCCATCTCTCCCATTCATCCATCGTCCGGTCACAGCACAGCAAGCCTCCATTCACAAAAAGCCCTGCGAGCCGAGAGAGAGACGACAGGTGGATTCACATCACCGGAGTGAAATGCAAACTCACACACCAGTCGGATAGAAAGCATTTCGGTTGAACAGAACACTGAAACCCACAATGTAGATCACAAATAGAAAATTCACTATGCGGAAAACTCACAAAAAAAAAAAAAAACAGGAAGTCTTTCTCCAAACTGAGGTAGTTTCTCAACTACATTTGGTTTAATAAAGATTTAGTGTTGCCATGGTTACTGTCTGGGCTGTCAAATATGAGCAAAAATGCCAAAAGCACTGATTTGTTATTGTAATTATGGTGTTGATGAAAATCTGTTTGAGGTGTTTAATTGTGAAGCAAAATATTAAACCCATGAAGTGATCACAGCAGAATAGAAAAGAACCACAATACAACACATAACACAATGCAATGCACACTCTCCAGCTCAGCTTTGTACACTAAAAAGGGGCAACGACAAATAATATAATAGAATCTGTACAGTCCATTACATTCTGATTTGATACCACACAATGCCATACATCATAACACACAGGCTTAATGAGCAGCAAGATCATCATCACAGCTTCCAATCAATAATCTACAGCCTTGTTAATTATCCATATATCCTTTTTAATCAACAGACCGAGCTGATAAATAGAATGAAAACAAAGCATTTAGATTAACTTCACACCCTCGTCTCTGCCGACACTGCATCACTTCACCTCTCTGGGCCAGATATGGCGTCATGCTGTCAACACAGCATTCACAGACACAACACATAGCACAATGAATTTGCTTTTCAAAGCATTTAGAGCTGGCTGTAGAGCATAACTTGTCAGCAGTCTGTGAAAGTAAGTGGTAAAGTGAGAGACAAGGATGATATTTCATATTCGATGAAATAGTGCCAAACAGCAAGAAAATAAAGGAAGTTATGTGATGACATTACATTATTGTCAATGGATGAACACAAGTGATAGACAGAGGAGATACAAAATGCAAAAGCTGCAAAATATAGATATACATTTAGGTTAAATGATGCATTTCAGTTGAAAAGAAGGATGTAAATGTTGGATATTGATGCCAGTTTAACGAACAAAAAGATTTAGTAACGTTATGGCTGAACAAGCCCAAAGATGATGCAAGGAACATGGACATGTAATACTGTAATGAATGATAACAACTCTTTTAATCCCTATAAAAAGCCCATCAGTTACCAGTGGCAGGGAAGTCACTGGAGTATTTTAATAAGTAGAAAAAAAAACATTATTATTTTTTTCTTGCATCTAATAACTTTACAAACAAATGTGTATTAAATCTATAACAAATTATATTAGTTAGGAAAAATAAAATATTTTTGAATGCAACTTTCTGATGGCACAGACTTCCACTAGCGTATTATACAATTAATCTTGTATTCTAACACAAAAGAAAAAAATCTTGCATCTACAAGCTGGGATTCTGATTGTACATCATTCTGATCATGCAATTGAGGACTACCTGTGAAATTATGTGCACAAAAGGCTGTTTTATTAAGAAGAAATACTATGTTGCATGCACAAATGAAAAATATAACATCTGTCCCAGAGCATAATTTAGAGCCTTTGGACTACATGAATACACGTGTGTTATAATGGATGACATCACCAACGAAAAGATCAACGATAACAGTCGTGAGAAACAAACATTTTGGCGACTTGAGTCGGATTTTCTGAATTACGTATGACATTTAGGTTTACCCTGCTGCTTGTGCTGAAGAGAGGAGCGGAGAAAATCTTGATTTACAGTATGATTCACCACAACAAAGTGTTAGGGGAGGGGGTGGTGATGTCACTGGTGGTGGCGGGAGTCATCTGTGAGTCAGAGAAGGAAAAGGAAGAGATGAAGGAGGAGGAGGAGGAGAAAGAGAATATGGAGGAGAGGTGGGTAAAAGAAAAAAAAGGGCATAGGGAGGTGGGGTACCTGCTGAGTGTGACCCATGGTAACAGGCGATGCTGGCCTGTGGATGACTCACCACGGCTTTATCAGCCTCATACACATGCACACAATACATAGCAAGGCTTGCGCCATCCACAGTGACACACACACGTAATAAATAACGCTGCATGCATGTACACGTAGCCAGTTTAATGGCATGAAATGTGTGTACACCTCCACTTAGTGTAAGCAAACCTCACTCGCACATGGACAAGCGCTTGTACGCAAACACATGCCACATCAAGTGCAAGAAGAGAAGCGAGGAGGGTCAGGATGACTCACACTTCAGTGATAACACTCCTCCCCCTTCCCCAATCACACGCACACACCAAAGATGAAGAAGGACATATCATTTGGATGCAACCCACATCCTCCCCACATCCTGGGAACCTCCCATCTGAAACTCAGACTGACAGCAGGAGGCTCCGGCTGACTGCAGTTTGTCTCAAGGTGATGGGAGTTCTCTGGCAGGATATTTAAAATAGATGACGACTTGGTTAAAATGTTAAAGGTTTCTCTGTCCTGTCCTGTAGGTTGTTTTTCATCAAGGTGGTCGCCTGAGAAACACTTTTTGATTCAAGTGGGAGCTGAGTGGACGTTATAGGCAGCGTACAAATCAGACTAATGATGTCATCTTGCCCTGGTATGCCTCAAGGGAAAGATTGCAATTCAGAGTGGGTCATAGTTTTTTTTTTTTGCACAAACAGGATAAAGATGTTACAACTGATTTTGCCATTAGTCTTAACTCTTTATCTCTATTTGAATTGAACAATACCCTCTAGGACTCTTATTAATACTACAAGCTAGTTGTGTTTATGAATGGCCATTGATAGTTTCCGATAATCTGGGTTGGGTTTCATGCACTCTACTTAGGTCTTACCCATAGTTATGTCTGATTTGTGTCTCTGTGTGTGTATGTATGTTTTTGTGACCACACTGCAAATTAATTGCCATTTGTGAAAATTATTCACTGTTAATGAGTTTCTACAGCAAAGCAGCCACCATGAATTCATCAGCAACGCAAATGTTCTTCTAATACGTTGCTGTGTGAAGGTGCAAGTTTTGTTTTATATTTATGCTAAACTCTGTGATTATACAAATAACACATATGCATTTTTTAAACTAACACCCTTTTTTGCAAATCTCTTGAACCTTGACTGAAAAATGTGAGTGATTGAGTGGCAGCACACTGCCTGTTGTTTCACATCTATGCATCCTTCAGCCTCACTCTCACTTTCATAGATGTGAAGGTAAGGGAAAACGACCATTTGTAAAAGAAAATTAACATTTTGATTTAAACCACATATTATTTCTTTCAATGGTTATAATTTCCACACCAGAATCCTTGTCTATCTTAATGAGAGTTTGCACTTACATGAACCCACCCCCCCACCACCTTATTTTTTAAATGACTTGCCTTTTTGTGATGCTCATCATAAACTGAAGCATATTACACACCTGCTGATAATCAACATGACTGAGTTAGATGTTCTTCTGTGTATTTCATTGCCACCGTCACTATTGTGTGTCCAGATTTTTCCACATTGCACTATTGGAGCCACTGGAGCCAGGCCATCACCTGCACGTGGACTCACCACCTGCAGGGAGGATATTAAAGGTCAGGTGCACTGTGTGAGCTGAGTTGCAGGCAAAGGTGGAGGCATCACAAATGCTCACAAGACCCCGCCCGACCACATTGGTTTTGGAGTGTTCCCAAATGAGAAAAAGAGTCACTTCCCTGCAGCTCTGAGTTTGCACTGAACAGTAGTACAGTTCCCAACCTGCATGGAATCCCTAGGTGTGGTATACATTAGTGTCTATGTTGGCAATGATGGAGTAACCTGGAGGGGTGTGATTGGGATGAACAGCCACGCAAATCTGAACCAGAGAGGTGCTCCGTTGTTGAAGCATAAATTGTACTTTGCATCAGGTAACCTCAGGCCAAAGATCGTGTCTGCTTGTAATTCTCTCATCTGACCCATTGCTGTATGTCTCAGACACTCTGATGAAGAGAGGGTGAAGCTGTGGTGGTAAGTTCGAGCAGCTGGCAGGTACCAAATGGCCTTAACACCTGCAGCATATGTGGTTAAAAAAAACTTGTGAAGTTTTTAGCTTCTGCGAGGCCATGGGAGGACTTCATTTAGGCCATGGAGACAAACTTTCAGTTGACCTCAAGAAGGTCTGGCAAACTGTGTGAGAATTCAGGAAGGAAAAGCAGGGTCCATCCCAAGTAGTTTCTGGCTGTGGTGATTCTGGACTTGGTAAATGCTCGTCAGCTAATGAAATAGTAAAAAAAAAAAAAAATTCTAAAAATTGTTTACTGGCTATTTGAAACTAAGCAAGCAGGTTAACCAGTGAAGTTTTTGTTTTGTTAACTTGCGAGGTTAGCAAGTATCCTTTATGCTAAGCTAACCAGTTGTTTAGCATTGCTGAAATAATTGCAGAAACACATAAGGCGCTAAATAAGTTTTTGTTATTAAGCAAGACCAGTTCAAAATAGCTTGTCTCCCCACTTTTTACTTACCATATAGTGAATTAAATATTTGGACAAAAAGACCACTTAACAGAAGCCAAAGAAGTAAAGCATGTCTTTTTTGGAAAGATGCCTCACTCCCACGCTCTCTGTAAATCATAAATACTTCTCTTATCTCCTGATAGCTAGAACATGCAAGCATTGCAAGTACTTGGCAAGCACACATAATTCCCATCAATTACTCCAAAAAATACTTCCGTCTGTGTAAATCGAGGGCAGCTGACAAGACCTAGACAGGTCTTGGCACAATGGGGTTATTTTGTGAATGACATCTGGATAACAAGAACACCTGCACTGGGTGACCCTGCTTTAGTTGACAAAGAATGACGTTACAACACGAGTCTAAGTGAATTGAGATGTAGATGATAGGAAATTTGGTTGTTTGTGTGCTTTGCTCGGGGTTTACAGCCGAAATTCTGTCAACAGTTAAACTATGTGCAGCTGGCAAAGTGGAGTTTGTTTATCCAAGGTGACATGGTGATTCAGGGGACCGGTGTTGAAGGTCTGGTGGGTGACCTTTGCCTTTTTTGTCTTTTTCTCTCTTCTGGTGGCCATTTGCACGATGTGAAATCTATTGAACACATGACTTCCCTAAAGTTAAAAAAAAAAGAGCATTTTTAAAGACAAAAATGAAGAACATCTGTATTTTTTTAATCACACTGTTTTCTATTTAATAAAACAATAAAAGTGTAAAAAAATAAAATAATTTCAGAAAATCTGATTTTTAAAACTGTCAGCAATATTGAGTTTTCTCTTACATTGATTAAAAATCTTTTCATTTTAGTTGCTACGTGATGTCAGAGGTTACACATTTTTGACTTTTCAACTTCATAAAAATCAGGTTTTGGATATACTTCGATAATATACTCTTTGGATCGCTGATAATTAACTGATGTAAAATAAAGAGTTCTTATTTATTGGAAATAAAATTTCCCAACTGCGACTCCTGGAAAATGTCACATCAACTGAGCCTCTGAAGGGGGTCCTTCAGTGATGATGTGACACAAAGGGCGTTAGTGTGACACCAAAAGTTTCCAGTGAGACTAAAGACTGCTTCAGTTGGTGTAATATGTCTTCCAGGTGGGTTGACCTTCACTTCCTGTTTAACTGAGCAGGAAAACACAGCTGACAAGTGTAATTAGCAGCCACAGCCAGTAAATCATCTCCAATCTTGCACACACGTGTCTTGCGTTGCAAATTTAGCACAGCTACACCTCATGACTGACTGCTGAATCAACTTTTTTTTTTCTTTTTTTGGAAGTTCATATGAGTGAAGCTGAATTCACACCAAGCTTAGTCACAATATATAACTGAAACAAATCCAGTGAATCAATTTATGAGCCATTATGCTGAAAGGAGTCAATTTTCACAATTTTCATCTGGATAAAAATGAGTGAATCTAAATAATTCAGCAATTGGAAAAATAACAAATTTCTAGATTTCCTTCTTTAAGCCGGCAGAGATGGAATTTTAGCCTAAACCTTGCAAAAACTAGTAAAATTAACATGTCTTTTACAAAGTGGTATTTTTATTAACAGTTTATCAAGTCTTCATAAACACCACGCAAGTATAATTTTCAAGTTTAATTCCAAGCATTTTATAGATCAGGATCAGGTGTCTGGCAATAAAAATATTTCACTTCCTCTACAATTGGGTCGGATAATTTTTTATGTTTCATCAAAGGAAAAAGTCTAATTTGAAACATTTTCTTCTTTTAACATTGTAAGGATAAAAAAAAATCTGTCAGTAAAGTGTCCTCCTTTTTCAATGAGGAAAAATGGTAGACCTGTGACTGATATAGGGTGTTGAACTTATTTATTTGACAAGAAGTGCTCAATTGCTCATCTCAGTCCAGTGACAGACTATCTGCCTGACCCAGAAAGCTCTGCTCCTGACTAACTTGAACATCCCTGTAGGCTCTCTCTCTCTTTCACACTATTTTTTTTTTGTCTGATTAACATCTAACAAAAAAAAAAGAAAGATTATTAGTAAATATATGGATAACTCATGAAAACTGGCTCCTGAATTTTCTTTACAAAACATTTTTTTTAGCCCGTCCCCATAAAACAGCATCTATTTTCCCTTTACGGCTTAAGTCTTACATGAAATGCTTACTGTTTCACAAGGAACAAACATCACTGGGAGAAGAGAAGCTAAAGCATATTAAATCTAAATACATTATCTCACATTGCGTATATCAACCCATAACCCCAGGGATGAGAACCACCTTTTTCTCTGCAAAAGGACTTTACACAGATGGCTTGTGAAAAATAACACAAACAAGACTGCCCCCTGGTGGCTAAAAGAGAGGACAGTGCATGCTGCTGCTACTAACAAATAATAAAATAGTAAGTAAGGCATCCATTTAAACATTACACTCTTCATAACTGTATAAAGCACTTGACAGTTCACCACTAACAACTGAAGGATTTGAAGGATTTCACAGCTTTCACTGTTTTACACCAAGAGGGGTGAACAGATGTCAAACTATCCAAGTTGATTCAAGAAATATAGGTGTGTGTGTCCCCCTCCCCCTTTCTGATTGGATAACACCAGACAGTATGCCTCACTGAAACAAACAAACAAAAACATGATGAAGACTTTCAGTTTGTGGGCTCAGTATATGAAGAGGACTCGGGTGTGGGGCATAGTGGAGAAGGTGTCAGCCATCTTGCGGATTCTGGCATAGTTGATGAATCCTCGGAGAAAGAGCAAGAAGCCTGAACAAGAAAATGGGATAACCATGAGACAAAAGTCCAAGTCAGGACCTGGAAGTACCAATAAATGAAGGACAAATTTTCTGTTGACAAACTTAACGGTTACATGAACACTTGAGGTTAGAAATGACAAAGTTCAATACTGTTCTTAGTAAGGAAGAGGAAACTCCACCACCCAGCACAAAAACATTGACAATTCATTTAAACGAATAGTCCAAAAAGTTTTAAGTCCTGTCAATTTTCTGAACCAATACTGTTACGAAAGAAAAAACATGGATATGATAGTGTAAATACATCAAAATGGAACGCTTGTAACAAACAAATAAAGGAAATAAAATTTGTAACAAACCAAACTGCTTAAAAGTTCAGCCAGAAATTCTGAGTTATGATTATATTAACAGGAAGAAGACCTCTTGACTCCACAGTCAAGTTGTGAGCTGCTCTGTATTAGTTACTAAGTGGGGTACACAAGCTGCATCTAGTTAAAGTTATACTGATTATCTTTTTCTGAAACACGTATGATTGATCTTATAGATTCACTTATTTTTTGTAAAGTTTCTGCTTCTGGGAGCTCAGCCACGAGTGACACACTTCTTGAGAGACACTTGTAGGCCCCTCTGTGCCTGAGTGTAACTATGTGGAGTCACACTTGCAGCTGTGGAGCATCTCTTGATGAAGGCAGTTTAAAAGTCAAAGAATGAGATCTGAGAAGCACTGGACTGCCTCCAGTTGAAAGAGGAACTTCTAGCTTTCCCCAGCTGGCCCTGATTTACAACACTATCCATAACGTATTGCAGAATTTTTCAGTCATGGTCCTCATACCCCGTGGAACACATGGTTTACATGTTTCCCTGCTCAACATACATGACTCAAATAACATATACCTCTATGTTTGCTGCCTGTGGCATAATATATGTGTTCCATTACTTGCACTGATTGCAACAACAGATTGCTACAAATGTTTGCTTCACAAATTAACTCAATCTATTATCTCATCCTACATTCTAACAATATTAATTTCAGTTAATTCATTATTGAGGCACTCCTCCGAAGATTACCACATGGTACTCAAATTTTTAAGTGTGTAGAGTTTCCCCCTTTCTTTCAGATTCAGTGTTGGAAGCCTTTTACAACACATTTTTACTTGAGGAAAGTTGAACTTGACAGCCCCTAAAAGGAGCAGGAGTATATATATATATATATATATATTACATACAGATGCATTCCAAAAGGTCTGTGCTAGTAATTAATTTAAATTCAGAGGTCTGCTACTTACCCATTACCAGAAACACCCACCACAGCCAGTACTGTCCATCCAAGTAACCAGGGAAGTATGTGGAGAACTAAAACCCCAACACAGCAACAGAAATGACTGGTTAGTGTAATTATGGCTAGCGCTGGTTTCACTCAAATGAACTTCACATTTTAAAACTTGAATGAAGAAAGCAAGGCAGTCCTCTAAAGATCTTTGAAGAAATAGTTCAGTGCCATAACATCAACCACTAGAGACATTAAAATACCACAGTGGTGTTGGGGACTTTTGATTCATTTCTGTGTACATAAAACCACATATTATGTGTTGCATGTGAGCTGTGTGATGTTTGTGTGTCTTACTCGGACTATGAGGATCCATTTGATGAGGGAGAGGCCAAAGCCGGAGATGGCCCCGTAGCGTCCAGCTGCTGAGGTGGTCAGACAGAAAGACAAGAAGAAACCAATCCAGTTGAACAGGAATGCCACTAAAGAGAGAGAAATGGAGGGAAAAGACAGTATGCGTTCAGTTTGCCATCACGTATGCCTGTAATACACTGATCTAGAATAAGAAAAGTGGAGCCAAAGCGGCAGCCAAAGGCAGGGACCCTGGCGGTCCGATCCGCGGCTGCAGAAGCTGGCTTTAGGAAGGTGGAACGTCACCTCTCTGGCGGGGAAGCAGTCTGTGTTGGTGCGCGAGGTTCCGGCTAGATATAGTCGGACTCACCTCAACGCACTGTTTGGGCTCTGGAACCCGGGTCCTCGGGAGGGGCTGGACCCTCTTCCACTCTAGAGTTGCTCACGGTGGAAGGCGCCAAGCAGGTGTGGGCATACTTGTTGCCCCCTGGCTTGGTGCCTGTGTGTTGGGGTTCACCCCGGTAGACGAGAGGGTAGCCTCCCTCCGCCTTCGGGTGGGGGGACGG
>JBBBVU010000016.1:15845570-15866058 GCA_037177055.1 Atherinosoma microstoma
AATTCTTCTTAATGCTTTCTGCACCCCGCTGTAATGTTTCTAATGTTTGTATGTAAAGCACCTTGAATTGTCCTGTATATTAAATGTGCTATACGAATAAACTTGCCTTGCCTTTTCTTCAATGGAAGGGTATGAATAATTTTGCAAACGTGTAAATCCTCTGATCGGATGAAATGAAGCTTCAAATTTTTAGCCATAATTCCCTATGACATGTGAAGCAAGCCAGGGACTGAAGTCGAACATGATAATGATACCATCGTTCTGTGACAGGAAGGATGAAAAGCTCAAAACTGATGTGGAAAAATTTAAAGCCCTCCGGAGTAAAAACATTCTCTAAAGATTTCAGGAATACATTTCAACAAGAGCATGAAACACTGCCAGAATCACCATCTAAACCCAGTCGAGCATCTCTGACCTGAAAATGGCTTTAACATTGTTTCTGTTGGGTTCTTTTTTTTGCCAGACAGCCTTTGGGCTTCTCTTGGGTGCTTAGGGCACCGAAATAGCTAGCTAAAAACGGCCCTGTCCTGGCATGAAGCACAATTTATTCTGATGGCTAGTCAGCCCTTTCTTCCAGTTTGTTACTTTATCAAGTTGTTCATAGTTTATCTTTTATTCACAACCTTTCTTTAAAAACATAGCAAGTTATTTAATATTATTTAATAATTTAATGTAACGATAATAATAATGAAAATAATAATAATAATAACCACCACCATACACGATGGAAAAAAGAAATCATAAATGAATGAAATAGACATTATTTTAACAGGAACATTTATTTTGCTGAATGCATTGAACAGGATTCTGCAGGTCCTGTTTTCTAACATCACTTAAAGTGACAGTAGGCTTGAATTGATGACAAAATAAAACTATGTGCATTTTCACAACTGAACATGATTGTCT
This sequence comes from Atherinosoma microstoma, assembly GCA_037177055.1. Classification (NCBI taxonomy): domain Eukaryota; kingdom Metazoa; phylum Chordata; class Actinopteri; order Atheriniformes; family Atherinidae; genus Atherinosoma; species Atherinosoma microstoma. The sequence continues at coordinate 15,846,477 of JBBBVU010000016.1, forward strand.
TTTAAGCGTCAACATCAGCATCCACCCAGAGTCCCCTGCACTGCTGAGGCAGCGAAGAACAAAACGCCTCATGTTGAAAAGACAAAGTTTCAATGTTCGGGGATAGTCTATCCCATCAAATTCAAAATAAATAATATTAAGTTGATATTCTATAAAATGACTATTATCTTGATATTTTAAGGGATCTATGGCCTCAATTTGATTGTTTGGCAACATCAAAATAAGGAAAATGTAAATACATCTGCTCACATATCATTCCTAATTGCACTAGTTGTCAACAAAGTGAAGACCTCAGTTCTCACGCCACAATCCCTGAAAAATCTTACATGTACCCACAACACTGTCATTATCCCAGCAACACAATCAAAGGATGTTCTGTCAAGAGACTCTAAAGCATTCAACCACATAATGAAATCATTCTGCAAAACCAATCGAGAGAAATTATTCCTTTAAACATCACACAGAATCAATTTTATGGACATGAATTCTCCTCATGAAAACGTAAACCTATGTATAATTTTCAGCTGATAAGAATAAAGTCGTACTCAGCAAAGATTTCACTACAGGGTGAACTCTGTAAACAACAGAGGGAGATTCAAGAGTTTCTGTAGTCGGCTAAGAAAACCTAAAAGCTGAAACAAATGGTAAAATCTCACTTTTGGTTTTTAAGTCGGCCAAATTTGAGTTGGCCTCCGCTGCTTTATCACTTGAACTAGAACCTGCCTTCATCAGACAACATTCCCCTCCCCATCCAGCATCAATGTTGAAGAAAAGTTTGCCGTGTCATATGTCTGACATGTAACAAAGTCCATCCGGTCAAAGTGATAATTAACTTCACAAGCAGGATGACAGACAAGAAACAAGAAATGTACATTCCTTGTCTTCCCTAAAACAACATGTTGCTTCGTGAGAACAAAAAGTGGCTTAGCCACTGGTTTCACTCTGTCTTCTTGATTCTTACAATCCTGCAAATCACCAGATCCCATAATCAAGTGCTAAATTAGTTTTAAAAGGGAGAAAATAATGTGTAGCTAGATAAGGAAGAAGTTTGTTTGTCTTGTTTCAAGGTTTAGTCCTATGATACCGTCATAGGACTGTGTGTTCCTAAATACACATCCTTAAACTACTCCATGTGCATTTTGTAGGTCTATAAGGTCTAAAGCTGTTTGTTGCCATTCCAGAATCCCAAATGTAATCCTTTCTATCACCTTAACATTTTCAAAACATTAGCAATGCTATACCAGAGTAGTGGATTAAGTGGCATCGCAGAGCCCTTTCAGGCTTAGCAAGAACCAAAGGTGAAGTGATGGTTACATGAAAGATAAAGTGCATTCGAATGGCGCGCAAAAGCAGAGAGGCACTGTGCTGGGGTCAGTCCTCCTCATCGCTCCAGAAGTTGTCATCATCGTCCATATCTACACCGTGGAAGAGTCTGCAGTAGGCAAGAGAAAATGCATTATTATTTGGGGATACGAATGACAGACAGTGGCTTAAGTGGTAGATCAAGCAAGACACCAGTTACTCACTGGTTATAACAGGGTGAATGCGGGTTGTTAAAGTGACTGTATGGATTGACTCTGCTGAGGATGCCCAGGCACAGCCAACAAAAGTACTGTCTACATGAGGTACAGGTCATCTTGTTACAGCCATCGACTTTCTAGAGAGACAAACACAGACATTGTGTTAGTGGTAGAGGACAGAAACCTGGAACAGAGAAAAAGATTGCTGCATGTAAGTTAAAACGGCCTCTGAAGCTGTTCTGAGCCACAAGAATGCATCAAACTAGAGTTGAAACTCATTTTTTATTCATCTGATCACCCTAGATAAATGTTTCACGTCAAAAACTGTCGACACTGACCCCTGGTGTTGGAGGTAAAACCCAAGTTTGACTACATCAGTAACAGGGGCCCTACCTGTATATTGGTCCCACAGCGGGGGCAGCTTTTGCAGTTCTCATTGAGCCAGTCCCTGCTGAAGGATTCCTCCACTGCTTTCTGGATCACCCTTTTCCCAAAGCGCTGCTCCATGAACTTTTTCCCCTCAGATGTGGCGGACAGGTACTCATCTCTTAGGTTACGTAATTCATCTGCGGCACAGAAACAGTTTAACTCTTCTTTTTAAAATATTTTTAAACATAACAAAAACATAAATTGAACATAATGACTGTATTTTTTTCTGGTGATTCTACCTGCTGGGATTTTACAGTGGGAGACACCGTGATAACCCAGCTTGCAAAGTGTGCAAAAAGCATACTGGCAGGCAGAGCAAATCCCCATGGTCGTGTCTGGCTCCACCATTACGGCGGTGCCACAGTACTGACGGGGACAGTAGACCACATCGGCCATGAGGTCCAAAGTGGACTGAAGCAGCAAACGGTCATATCGAGCAAACAGCTCTTCATCTACAAGCTGTTTTACCTGAAAGATAAAATAGGGACCGGAAGAAAAGGTGAAGCAGGCAATAGCCCATTATTACTGACATGATTGGTGATCCTGAAACATACCAGGATTGTAGTATAACAAAAAAAAAAACTGAATAAAAAACAAAACACAAGCATCATTTATTTCATTGTCTTACCTGTGAGGGTGTGGCTAGCGAGGTACATTTGGGCTCAGGACAATTAAGGCACTGAACATTGCCATCCCGTATTTGGATCTGGAAGTATTCTGTCATGCAGGCCTTGCAGTAAACATGTTGGCACTCCTTAAAGCAGAGACAGCCGGAGCCCAGCTTCTCTACAAAGCAGATTCCACAGCAGAACACCTTGCTGTCGAACACCCTCTGCCGCTGGGCCTCGTCAAAGTCCAGGAGCTGAGGCAGGGGGTCGGCACGGGGGTCCATCAGAACGACGGCACGGGGGTCCGGTTGTGACGATGATGAAAAGTGCTGCTCTAATTTTTCTTTTTTTAACTCTGTTTTCTTCTCTTCTGGTTTTTCGGATTGACTGTCGCACTGCGCCACAGCTGGACAAAAAAAAAGCAAAAACGTGCTTTCATTAATGTACATGATTTACAAACTGTAGGAAATTCTGTCATGGCAGAAAAAATATCTTCCACATGTATTATTTAATATAAACTTGAATTAAATCAAGCGACTGAAACAGAGGCAAACAATTCATAAGAAAAAAAAAATAGCCAGAATGATGAATTGCTACTGTTGCTGCTACAAAAAGCAAGTTAACTGTAGTATCAACAAATCTAATATGCAGCCAAACCAAAGTAAAAGCATTTGTGCTTCAGACAGCAAGCTGAGAAGGAGTAATGGAAATGAATCAACAAAAACCACAAAACTAAATTTATTTAAATAAATTAACAAACATCATAATAATTTCCCCTTTTGGGATTGAAAGTACTTTTCATTTCATTTCAAATCTTTACACATTACCTGTGGTTGCAGAGTCAGGTTTCCTTCTTTCACTGCTTGCTTTACTGCTGTTCTTGATGACTTCAAGAGGAGACTGGATGCCCAGGAAGTCCAGAGCCTCCTCTTTGAGGAACTGGATCCACGTGAAGAGAACTACAGAGCCTCTGTTTTCCTCCCACAACTCATCCAGGCGTTGGCACAAAGAGCTCATCTGAAGGGTTAAAAAGGAGAAGAGAAGGAATCAGCAACGAGAGAGCAGAATTGTGAATAGCAAGGGCTGCTACGAGGTTTTCATTTAAGTCATACAAACAATATCTGCAGCTTTTTTCCAAGGTAAAACATATACTTTGCTATAATTGGGTCTCAATTAGAATTTTCTACCAAACTTTGCCAATATGTGCAAGATAAAGAGCAGGTGAGTTATCTTACTTGAACTTTGGTCATCCATTTAGAGCTGAGAGTGAAAACAGGTGCAGATGTGGATGGATAGTTTTCAGGGAGCTCGAAATTGAGCACCAAGGGAGGTAGAAAGCAAACATTATATTCAGTTGTCTTCTCTCCTGCAATAGACAGAAAAGCTTTTGTAACATTCCTTATTAAACTAGACCGGAGTTGTTCTACTTAGATCATCTACCTCATTGTCAAAAAGCATGATTTTAAAAAAGTGTCTTTTCTTGTACGGAAAGCTGAAATGTGTATGAAGCTCAAATCCATTTGCCCCATCTGTGCACAGTTATTGACAGTTATATACCTTTTACAACCACCTTAAAATCAGGAGGGAGCTCCAAACAGAGTTGGATCTCTCCTCCCTGTGCCGACCCCGCCCGCTGGAACTCCTCTTCATCATAGATACTTGCTAAAGCAAGTAGCTCATCTTCCTGGGCTTCCTTATCCTCAGACATTTACATTCCTGTAATAAAGTAATAGTAATAATAATGATTATGGTGATAATGAGCCTACAGATGTAGCTAAACCAAACAAACAACTAGCAAACATCACGCCCTCAGCCAACTGTTGATTATGAAGTGTTACGATCGATTAAACTTTATTGTGTACATCATTTAACTGACACTTAAGTATATCGATTAGTTCTCCAACATATGGTTCATCGCTGAACTCCACAAACCTTCATTAACTAAGAAAGTGAATCTACGGAAAGCAGGAGAATGTATGCATATGCTATCACTTAGCTGCTACTAAGCTACGTTATAGCCTAAACGTTAGAACCCAAAAATGCTAAATTTAACCCCATTAGACATGATAGTTGATTAATGATAACTAATCAGAGACCTAATAGCGTTTTAGCAGGTATAGGACAGCGGGCCAACTTTAAGGCACGGGATATAAAATGAGCACGTTTCATAACTAGGGGAAACGCATTGAGTAGCTAGCTAGGAGTGTTAGCTAATGTAAACAGTGGTTTTGTAGTGGTTATGTGGCAGAACTCGGCTGTGGAGAGTAACCTCTTCGGTACTATTGTGTAAAACTATAACAAGCGATTTACCAAGTAAGTACACAGTAAGTGTTTGAAATGGAGAAGTTTCTTACCTTACCCGATCCAAGTACTAGCGACTTGTGCCCTCCAACTAGTTCTTGTCATGACAACATAGTGTGGCATGCAGCGCCGCCTACAGGCCACTTAGTATAGCACAGGTTGATTAAAACTATGCCACCAGTTTTGTGTCATTGTTTCAATTAGTTTGAGTTTTGGGAGAAACAGACTAAGATTATACATGCTCAGATATTATTTGGGTCCAATTGTTGTTAAATAACATCGAAGTCTTTTTCCTGGCACATCTTGCCATTTTTAGTAGTTGTAGTAGAGATGTAGATATCAGAGATGGAGATCATTTCATGATAATACAGCCCAACTTATTATATTTCCACACAAATGTACTAGTTGTAGAACTGTTCCCAACCATTTGTTTTGTGCAATAGCTGAAGGCAGAAAATAGCCACTGTGTTCCTTAATAACCGTGGAATAAATGACTTTTCGGTTGTTGTTTTTTTTTTCAAGATTTATTTTTAGATTTATTTTTTTGGTGATGTGGCAACAACATTGGCACCCAAAAGGTGATTTTGTTGGACCTGCAATCACATTGTTGAGTAGAAAAAGAACTCCAAAGAAAATAAAAATACAAGGCTACCAGACAAGGCTAGAACAGACCATTGCTTTTAAATGAGAAAAGCAGAACAGTGAAATACTGCATGACAGTAACTTGTAATATCTAATTTCAACATACAGTACAACTCAACAAAAAAAAAAAGAAAAAAAGTTTGACTTCTTTAACCGAATACAGAATAAACCAGGAGTTACAACTTTTTTGTGGTGGGGGGAAAGAAAAAAAGAAAAAAAAGAAATGCTATATGACATTTACAACAGGAAACAGGTCATGTCCCCTTAACCAATGCCACTGCATCTATACCTCATTTAGACATACAATATTTTACATGTTCATCACTTCTGTGTGGATTATTAGTTTTCTTCTGACAATCCTTTAAATCTTACATTCTCAGCTTAAATGTGCTCAGAAGATGCTGAATATTACAATCTTGAACATTATAGCCATCAAAGCAGCACAGAGAAAGCAGTCTTCACCCACGCTCACAACCTTTGTCACAAAGCAGTCCATTCAATATTAAGCAGTATTGTTGTATTCAAAGAAAATAAGAAAAGACATGCCATGTAGGCGCGCTGATGAATAGTACCGATAGGGGATGCTGCTATCTGTGTCTTCAGGAAAAAGGCTACTGTATCATTGATAATCTCAGAAGAATGGGATAACTTGGATGAGTGGCAGAGCAAATTGTAGGGAAAGCCGAGGTTGGCAGCAGAAACAGTTAGTCAATGTCCATCTCAGGGAGCTTGTTGTCTGTCGTTTCCTGTTCCGTGCCTGTGGAAGCTGCTTTGTCTGGGTTGCATGGCTGGCTCGCTTTTCCCTCCTGCTCATTGACTGGCCCATTCTCTGTCTTCTCCTCCTTAGGAGGCTCCACCTTGGGCTTTGGTTTGGACACCACAGGGTTGCAGGATGAATAAAGCTCCTACAGGAAAGGAAAAAAAAAAGGAAAACATTTTTTCCCCTTACATGAACTGAGTAATGAGAGTTTATACTTTTTTTTTTTTAATAGGGAATTATGTTGAACTCCACAACTAATGAAAATTTTTTCTGTCTTTGCTGTCATCATTTTTGCTCCCCTCTCTTTGACCATGCTGTGTAGATTACATATTTATGCCCAGATAATCACTTCCAGACCACAAAGAAAGGCTGTTTGTGGTAGTAAGTCAAAGCAGATGTTGAAGAAAATTGAAACATGAAATATTTCTTTGACACCTGCGATATGTTTGTGGCATGAAAAACATTTTTATTACCTTAGTCTTGGCTCTGATCTCTACAACCTTGACCACTGGGTCCAAGGTCAGGTCCTGACTGTTCTGCTGGTTCATCTTGCTGTTCATCCAGTCCATGGCATCTTTGATCTGCTTGTCCACCCGAGTCACCTCCAGCTCGTCGAGGTGATTGTACTGCTCATCCTGCACAGTTAAATATGGTTGATTGTTCAACTTGGTCCATGAAAGTCTAAGTTACTACTGCATGCATATAACACTAACTACTGTAAAACTAATGAGAAGCGGTTCCACTGATATTTACTTACTTTTGCTTTGTAGGCTTCAGTGATCTTCATGTACATCTGAATCTGTCTGCCAAGTTCTTCAAATGCTTTTGGTCTCTCCTCGGCCTCCATGTACCTTTCATGTATAGGCTGACCCATTTTCTATAGAAAGGAACATCAGGTCTCATAACTCCATCATCCAGCAACACAGGTAAGTTGTTTAAACTTGACAACTAAATCAAGCAAATAATACATCCAACTCATTAATCTGTGCATATTAAAACTCTCCTTTTTGATTACCATCTTAACCACATGACTGTTTACCTTCAGTTCTGCAAGTTTGTCAATGTAAACTTGTTTCTGTTGGTCCTCTCCATCCTCATACAGCCAAATCTCCGTGTCCTCCAGTTTTAACGAGAACGCATCTCGATCCTGAAATTTGTACATGAAGTAATGTTTTTTTAAACTTCCTAAAAGTTAAAACATAAACCTGTCACATGACAAGTCTGATCTGTACTCACAGCTTCATTCACAAACGTCTCCAGGGCTCCATGTAGCTTATCCCGCATGTCATACACGTACTCTTCTACGTTGTTCTTTGCATCGTTTCGCTCCTTCTCAAGCTTGTCCTGCATGATCATCTTCCCCTGGAAAAGATGGTGAATTTCAGCTTTAACTTTGGTTTGAATCAAACTACTTATTTACCTAGAATTACCAATAAGAACGAGTAAAACAAGAGTTAAATGTTGAACTTAACCTGATGTTTCCAAATGTCAGCTAATAAGATTAGCAGCAGCAAAGTTCAGCCACTTTTTTTATCAATATGATATATAAATAGAAAGCTTCAGTGTTTTTAGAATAAAATTTTTCACAAGATAATATAATCATAAACTATCAAATGATTGAGTGTTATTGCTTTGCTAAGAACTAGAGGGAATTTAGCAGGACAAGTAAGCCTTACCAGCACACTGCTCAGTTTAATACTGTGTGTGCATGCAAGACATTCCTGGTGATTTTTAGATCATTACCTCATTCTCCACAGATATATTAAGTTCTTGACTGGACAGCTGCCACTGCAGTTTGTTCTCTATGGGCAGATCCACCGTCTTTGTTTTTACTTTGGGCTTCTTAGCCTGGGGAGGCTGATCATTCTTCTTCTCCTGCTTAGCGTCCTCTGTCAATGTCTGGAAAAAAGCACACACCAACTATTTTTCAGGACTTTCTGTTCAGTGAATGTTAAAGGTGGGATTTTACTTAGGGGGAGCAGCTGTGCATAAGAGGCATGTATGGTAACAAGGGAACTCGGGGGGGCTGTTCGTTTGAATGACTCAATAAATTTGCAAAATATACCTCTATTTAACTAAAAAACCCAAACAAGTGTGTTTGTAGTTGCACAGCTATCTTTGAGGATCAGTTTGAGCTTTACACCTTGGGGACGAAGAAGGTGGGAGTACTTTGGTCAGTCCTCACTTTCAAAGATGCATTTGAACAGCTAGATGTAAGTTTTAGGATCAAGGTTGGAGTGAAATCAATGGAAAGGGAAGACATTTGACTGATGCGAGTCCCTACATAGACTGACATACAAATGTGAAAGTGTAAATATAAAATGATACCCTTAACAAAATGTTTAATACACCATGGGGAAATTTTGACATGGCTTAAATGATCCCTATATAAACCATTAAACTGAGCTAAAATACAAATTTTTTGCTATTGGTGAGTCAAATCTTTTTGATCTAGGTCTTGAAGAAGTTTGAGGTTCCTGTAGTTTCCCAGAGACCAACATTTGATTTGTGTTGGATATCACAAAACATCTTTTGTGCTGCATGAACTTTCAGTTTTCCCATTTCATCCCCTCTTTCACCAAGACTGGAATAGTGAATCAAAGACATTCTGATAATATTAAGCGTTTTGCTTAAATTATGAAAGTGGCTTTGGATCATTTTTACATTTTAGATAAAAAAAGATTCTACAAATAAAAACATGAAATCCTTCAGCATTTCACCAGTGTGTCAAAAGGAAAGGCAGATTTTCACACTTTGGCGCACCCCCCCCCCCAACGTATGCTAATTCAGCAGCGGTCTTACGTCCGGTCTCTTCTCTGAAGTCTCTCCCGCCAGTAAAAGTCAGTCATAAGTCTACTCTCATCTCATTTCTTGCTCTGTCGCTTTCTCAGAGTCTTTTCCTTGCTTCCTCTGATAATGTCGTCATTGCTGAATCAGACCACGGTGGCCGTCAAAAACAGCCAATGTGCTGGTATCAGGCAGCAACCCTGAGAAATGTGAAGTCTATGCGGAAGTGCCAAAAATTGCAGTGCCCCCTCATCGACTAGGGGCTGGCTCCTAAAGTGAGTCAATCACCATTGACTCCCATGTTAAAAATTCCAACTTCACAGCAGAAATAAACATGTTTACAGCCTGGTTCAAAAACTATTTTAGGTTTAATAGGTCTGAAGTTTGAGTCTGAAGTCTGAGTCAGAAAGAATTTTACTTTCATGACATTCGATTAGAAATTCTTCATAATTAGGGGCGTGTCCTTTTGATTGACATGTGCCAGATATCCCACATCAAGGAGGCAGAAGGTAGCACAACCACGGGTTTTAGCCGGCTAACAGTGCACCCTAGCTTTAGCCCGCTTACTGGTTAGTTCCCTTTAGCTACGGGTTAGCTATGTATATCTCGTAGCTACAGGCAGCTTAAGAGTTTGATGGGTGTCAATCAACGAGCCTCAATTCAGCTCTTCAGAAACCCACGGGTCACGTGGCGGAAGGTTCGTCCATATCTTTTACAGTCACTGGTTGATATCCAGTAGTTGGTGTGTGATGTAGTTTCATAAAGCAAAACGCAGCTGTCATTTGATGCCCTGGGCTGAAACTAACATTTGGGAATGTCGTTTCTCAGCCTCGGGATGCTGCAGGGGGATGACGGCTCCAGGAATGTGCATGATGAATGTCAGTGTACCATTAAAATGAGTCAGAAGCACAAAGTTTTAATGTCAGAAACTTATGTAGTGTTGCTTTCACTAGTAATTATCTCATTCCCACTGAAGAAACTGTCGTGACACACTTTGATTTCTTCCCGATTTCCTGTACTTTGTGGTGTGTATTCACCTCCATTTCCTCAGTCTCTGTTTTCTTCTCTTCTTTGTCTCCAGTCTGTTGTTTGTGATCCTCCTGGTCCACCTGCATTTTGTTCTGGTGAACGGTAACAAAACAGAGGATATGGAGGAATGACATTGAGGTAGCATGATTGCCATTCTTTGGCTGGTTATATTCAATCATGTGGAATTGGATCGCTTCATTCAGATCATTGAGATGGATGTTTGTGTCGAATGTAACAGAATAAAATTGTGCAAATCATTTTGTGGTATTTTCTGGATTGAACTTTTCCTGACTATGTGCCTTTTCACTTTCTTAATAAGTAGTTAGAGGAATTTCATCTTCAGGCCCTTTTTCTTTTTTTCCTTTTGTTTTGTTGCTTTTGGAGTCCAGGCAAAGAACAATACATATGTGTTACTGTAAAGAAAATTGTCAGCAAATGTCCAGTTTAAAGGAAAGCAAATGGTGACATTTGTGCAAAAAAAAATGCAAAACACATGTTTGCCAAGGAAGAAATATCCAAGAGATGATTAAACTAACAAGGTGTGCCCAAACTGTCAAGGTGTGAGTGGAAATAAAACAAACATTTCCAAGACAAAACACAAAGCAAACAGTTTCTCTTTCTCTCACACACACACACCCAACATTATTTCCCCAGGTCATTTGTATTTTACATCCTGTGCAAATACACACCTCCTCTTCCTTTACTATCTGGTCTGTCTCCATTGGCTCCTCCCCTTCAGTTAGTTTCAGCACCTCTACTAGCGACGCGCTTGACACGCTGAACACACCGTGCACGTTAACGCGCACTTTCACCTTGACCTTGGCAGACTCGCCGGATGCCTGAGGAACCACATTCTGGATCAGGAACTGGCCTGCAAGACAGAGGGGAAACCAGTTTTAACTACTCCCAACTTGGAGTAAACAAACCAAACATGAAGCTGGGACAGATACCAAAGTTCTAGATTAACTGAAAATGTTATTCATATGCCTATTTATGCCATTAAATGTGCAGTACCTATAGTGGCATTAGAGTAGGGAAGCTCCTTGGGATTGTTGTAGTATGCTTCAAGGGCGAAGGGTTCTTTCCGGTAGAAGGTCAGCACTTTTGAGAAAGGAGCTGCATGATTCTTAGGGAACACCTCACAATCACTGCAGAAACACAAAAAGGAAACCACAGAGAGATGTTGTTATTATTAGAGTCAAATAGTCTGTATCAGTGTTTAATGAAGATATGCAATTTATCAATTATGGTTTGGTGAGTTAGCCAACAGCAACAAACCCTAAACACCCTGCAGAAGTTGACAGTAATTTTTCTTTTCTCCCCTCAGATTTCCAAGAAAGCAAAGGGTTAAAGAAGAGAAAAGAGGCATTGTGGCCCACCGTTTGCACACCGAGGCTTCTACCCACTCAACCATGCACCCACACACCAGTAAGCTATTTGGCAACATTTTACAACACACATCCAAAGTATCCAAAGAATATTTTAGAGAGCTTACGGCTCATCTTCTGAAATAGGAAGCTAATTGTCAATTTTCTCTTTTCTTCAGGCACTAAAAATTACGTGTTAAACTGGATTTTTTTTTCTTCCACTTGTGCAGAGGTGACAGAGATGCAGATCATACCTCAGTCCTTCCTCTGCAGCTGAATTCCATTTTAAGGAAATGGAGTAAGGGACAACATCTGTGATGGAGAACTCCCTGACTTTGAAAGCTGGTGACAGGATGGCACACTGAGAGGAAAAATAAAAACACAAGTAATAAGAAAAAAATATTCATAATCTGTAAGTTTCTCTCTTAACCTGACCACAAGAAAAATCGAAACTATTCAACTTCTAATATCCAAATTGCTCCTCATACATATGAAGTCTTATTACTATGAATATGTGCATTTCTGAAGACATTTACATTAAATTAAAGATTTATTTCGATAATGTATAACATTTCAAAAAAAAATTTCCAAAGGTTTCACAAAAATAAATAAATAAATCTGAATGTGTTTTGCTTCTATTGCAGCATTTCTTCAATAAAAATGACATGAGATCAATTGTGTTGTCCGACCTAACATACTGGTCATGACAGGTGAGCAGTACCTGTAGAGCGCAGCCCCTTGCCACAGCCTCGTCTGCATTTAGGGTGGTGCTCAGCTCTTTGCCGAAGAATTTGCTGATTCGCTCTTTGATGGCCGGGATTCTGGAGGCGCCACCCAAAATCTCCACTGCATAGATATCTTCCTTTTTCAGCTCTAGATTGCAAAAAGCAGGAGACAAAGTTGACCAGCCAGTGTCACCACTTCATCTTCCAATGCTGACCATATATACGGTCAGAGACTTAAATGTGGTTGATGTAAACAGTACAGGACACACGGTGTCATTAAAGCAAGCGATGGACAAATGCAAAGTATCAAACAGACAAAAGGGGTGAGGAACAATCACTGGAGGGCAGACATGCTGCCAATGTCCGGAAGAGCTGTTGCAGCAAACCACATGCCTGAATCTAGTCCATGCGAGTGTGAACTTGCTTATGGGGACAGTCCAGCTGCTATGAAAGTTGTTGCTACTCACTGGTTTGTTCCATGACGCTACGCAGGGGACCCTCGACTTTGGCCAACAGTCCTGCACACATCTCCTCAAACTGACCTCTGGGAATGGACGGTCATTAATTATTAATAGATGTAGTCTCATTCATACACAATTTGGAAAACTCCACATGTGCAGTTAAACTCGTGACATAAAGACTGATTCTCAGAACTCTTACCAAGTCAGTATGAAAGAAATATCTGTTGCCTTTGTCTACACACTGTAATCTAAATCTGTCACGACAACTCAAACCAAAGAATACAGAACTTCTTTATTATTCACTTTGTTCCATTCAATGCTTTGTTACCCTAAATATTTAAACAACTTCGCATCTCACCTGTTTAGTTTACTGGAAACATCAATGTCGTTCATGAAGCATTCAATGTTGAGGGGGAGATCAGAAGAGTTGGCGCTCATCAGCTTCTTCAGCTTCTCACACTCTTGGTAGAGACGCACGAGAGCGCGAGGCTTGGACTTGACATCCAGTTTGTACTTCTTTGTGAACTCCTCACAGAAGTGGTTTACCAGGATGGTATCAAAGTCCTTCCCACCGAGATCTGAATCAAATGCTGTAGCCAGGATCTTCAGGAGTAAAGCAGAGGAAATGGATTGATATATTGTATCATACTTAGGGCTGAATATCTATGGCCATTGCATTTATTGTTTAAAAAAATTCAAAGTGGGAAACTCCCTAATGTTTTCACATTACTCCGTTATAGTATACAGCATACTAATGAACACATAATAGCCAATCAGTACTAACCAGGTGGAAGAATTCAAAAGACTATGAACTAGGACCTACACTATGCTGCATCATTAAAACCACCTCCTCCCCCTCAGAATTAGCAAAAATCATTGATTATTTACCTTGAGCTTCCCCTTGTTGAAGGCACAAACTGACACCTGGTAACCAGAATGACCCACGTCCACAAACACCACTATCCTGGGCTTTTCTTCTGGAGCTGGCAGGTCCTGCTTGTAGATTCCATATGCCAAAGTCACTGAAACAGAACAGGGAGACACATGTTGGATTTAGCTCACCACCATCCCACCTCTGTAGTTAGTTTGCTGTATTATACTGAGCAATGGTTTAGTTACATACTAACACATGAAGCAGAGTTCAGCATGTCTGGAGCAATGCTTTAGCACTAGTGTGACACTGACATGATTTACAGCTCAAAGTTGAGTATGCTTGCTCAGCAGTAACATACAGCTAAACATGAATATCTGACACCAAATATAACCTGAATGTTATTTCAAAGTGCAGTGTAAAAACTGTGCACTAATGCTAGAAAAACTGAAACTATATATGGGAGACTAAAAATAATTCACATACCTGCAGTGGTCTCATTCATTAGTCGTAGACAGTTGAGGCCTGCAATCTGAGCTGCATCCATGACAGACCTCCTCTCTGTATCAGTGAAATAGCTCGGTACCTGGGAGAGACAAAAACAATGTTATGTGAATGTGAAACATGCATGGAGTCGACACACACAAGTCAACAGTCACAGAGTGAGGGATCTGCCTGGACCCACTAACAATAACAATCAAACATGGACACACATGGCAATAACGTGAGGTATTAATATTGCAACAGTCAGACAGCTAAGAAATGTCAATTTTTCCTCAATGTGAAGAATCAATTTGTACAACAAGGTTTGAATTTCCTGCCTCACAAATTGTCTGGATAGCATTACCGTATTAGCTAGCATTGATGCCAAAACAAAACATATCCATGTGGGAAAGATCAGGGGCTAAATTTAGTTACTAGTCAAAGTAATAATAACATGTTATCCATCTCCAGGGCTGATGTAAACCGCAGATTTAGGCTTGGTGAAAGTATGAGTCTCTGGGAGATGTATACTCTTACATAACAGGTGGTATTGGTGAATCCACATACTGAGCTCAAGGAACACTTCCCACTCTTCACCAACAAGGTGTTGAGAAAGGAAATGAAACTTTCAGGCAAAGACATCTGGTGTGACACTTAAAGCTCAAAATGTCACATGAACAGGTGGCAACACATTTATTCAGCGATTCTTCTTTAAATATGCCCCCCCCCCATCCAAACTACTTAAGATGCTCGAGCCTGTCACTCAAATGTTAGGTTGTATATGCAATTCAAAGATCAGAAAACACCTTGGACATTTAAAGTCAAACAGATATAAGAAGTTGAAAAAAAAAGGTATCAAATTAGACCTGGACAACAAGAGATTTTCTTTAGAAAAACTCCCCAATGTACGGACAAATCTACTGAATGAGTTTTATAGATTTTCAGACACCCAGACTCTGTGTCTGTCTGCAGGAATGCTTACCGAGATGACGCAGTCTACCACTGGTTTCTTCAGTGCGCTTTCAGCAGTCTCCTTCAGTTTGGTCAGCAGCATGCCAGTTACCTGCTCGATGCTAAACACTTTCTCTTCTTCCATGTACATCACCTACAATGGGGGAGATTTAGGGAAGATGAATTAGTTGAAATTGTTTCAAGATAAGTAAATAATTCTAACACAGTTTAACTAAATGCATTTTGAAGAATCAATTTCTTATAAAACAAACTTCCATAATACCAGTAATTCCTTAAGGAGCAAGAAAAAGTATGTAAAAGTAATCAAATATATTTTTGGGTCTACTTTTGATATTAAGCGGGATATTTCAGGCCACAACAGGTTGATGCAATCTCCACGGGTGACATTTATTTTGCACTTGTTCATCCTGAGGATTCACATTAATCATCTCAACAGGATTGCAGCAACACGCTGGGCAGTGTGTTTGGAGCGTGCCAAGCCAGGCATCATCATTTATGTACTTGGAAGAACTTTGTTATGTAATGGCATAAAAGTATTTTGTACATAAAAGAATTTTGTCAACAAAAATCAGTAGTCAGGAAAAACATTTACCTTATATGACTTTTCTATAATAAGATGTTTTCTCTTTTACCCTTTTTATTGTTGGTTGGCCTTTTTCAGTACACTGTGCTAAAACAAATTGAGCACAATATAATCAAGTGTAATCTTACTTTTATGCCGGTGGCTCCAGAGGGCATCTCTGCCAGGTCGTACACCAAGTTAGACTTGGCTGACTGAACATAAGTGTCTGAGAAAGCCCTGCCATGGAAGCGCTTGAAGCCCTGCACTGTGTTTTTACAGTTGGTTACCACCTGGATGCAACATCAGAGCAAAAGAGGAGGAAATCAGACACAAAGTTTGAAGCTGCGCATTACACATAACACAAGTTTGACCTGTTACATGTAATCATATTTTAAGAAATGCATTAAAAATAAATAAATCAGAGGTGGATGACAAGGTGGCTGTATCTGACTTTTACCTGGCTCTTTGCAGCAGCTCCAATTGATCGATTTCGTGGTCCAAATGATACAAAACTCCTGGAAAAAACAATAGTAAAAAGTTAAGAAAGAAAATGAGATGCAGTTACAAACTTACAGCTTGATCTAATTTGATCAAAGTCAAGACAGACTTAAAGCCACAGGGGACTACATGATGTCATCATATCTACACATTACTGACAGTTCAGGACACTCCCCATTTTAAACTACACTGACCATTTTAAGAGTCTGCTGTCTAGGGATGCACTGATTCCGATACCAGTTTTGGATATCCGTCCGATACTATGTGGGTGTACTCCTACTCTGTATTCATAAAAAAGTGTTCTGATACTACAGACAGAGCCCAATATCAATCCAAATGATTTCAGCGAGAGAAACTGATTTTGGGCATATAAGTGTGTCGTCACACAGTGGTGAACAGAATCCACCAAATAACGCATTATCTTCCTCATTTATTACGATATTCCAATATTTTTCAAGCCTTATATATTAGAGGATGGCCACAGGATGGACCATTTGATATATCACACATTGAACCACTCAGTCATCGCATCTGGCATTCTGGTCCACACTACTTACCATAGAACTGAAATGGGATTTATCAATACTCATATCGGTACTCGGTATCAGCAATTACTTAAAAGTAAGTACTTGTACTAGTACTCGGTTTGAAGAATTTTTAGTATCAGTGCATCCTTACTGCTGTCACAAAATTATCAGACAGTTTTAGTTAGAATAAAAGATGCTTCCTTGCAGCAAATGTGTTTTTCCATTCTTTTTTTGTTTCAGCTCATATAGATCCCAACCTTTTTTCAAATTCTTTCTGACTCAGACTTGTTTAGAGTCATCTCACAAACAATAACATACATATGAAGGTGTGGTCAGTGTACTTTATATTCTACTGTGTTGTAAGATAAACATTTCTATTATCATCATCACCGGATGATGATCTTGACCCGAGAAGAGAGTGGACAGTCAAGTGATTTGGCGACTGTGAATGACAATGCTCGAACATGAGTCGTCTAGTAAAAACAAACAACGAAAATTATTTAACAAAAATCCAGAAAATACTCCAAAAACGGTATATTATGATTACTCCTTTTAAAATTAGTACACTACAAACTTACATTATTATCTCTGATCGTTTCTAAATAATACCCAAAAAACACTAAAAACTTTTGTTAATTTAAACAGCACTATAATTTTAGACCAGTGTTTCTCAATCCTGGTCCTTGGGGACCGCTGCCCTGCATGTTTTAGAGGTGTCCATACTTCAACACACCTGACTCAAATGAATGGATCATTAGCAGGCTTGCAAAGAACTTGGGGAGCAGTTCGATTAATCTGCATCAAGTGTGCTGAAGTTGGAAAGAACTATAACATGCAGGGTAGTGGTCCCCGAGGACCAGGACTGAGAAACACTGGTCTAGACCTTAAATGTTTTATTGATTTGAAACATCTTTCAATGTTTAGCACAAAGTGCACCTAACTAAGCATAAACTGGGCTAGAATACACTATTTATTCCACTTCCTTGAACCTTCAGATTTCAAAAATAACTTATATTCTTTCCCAACTTTTAGAAGTCAGCAAGGAATACGATTAAAAACTTTAAAGGATGGTTACTTATATAAGATAAGTCCATTTTTCAGATGTTTACAATGCTTAAACAATAATGATTAACTACGTTATATTCTCTATTTTAACTTGTAATGCTTGGTGTAATGGAAACCTATGTGCATGTTATGTATTATGTTGTGCATTATTCAGTCATGATTTTCCCCATTACATTGATAAATCACATTTTGTGATATACACATGGATAAAAGAAATTAATAAAGAATAAACTTCAGATTATAGTATAATTTGACTTCCAACATTTTTAATGTCCTTTTAAAATAGCAAGACTTAAAAGAAAAATCAGGTAAAATGTGTGAAAGAATTACACACCTCATCAAACGAATGTGTATTTATAAGTGACAGTCTACCTATTACTTGTAATAAAGCCAGTATTCCTTTAATATCACATACAAACTAGTCTAACTAGTCTACTCTATTTATAAAAAACCCTTGATAACCCATTTAAATAATAAACAGTCATTTTATATGTAGAAAAAAAATAAAAAAAACAACGTAGATCATATCAACTAAATTAGACAATATGAAAAGAAATTCTACGATGCTCAAATGTAGAAAAGATTTTTCCATTTTATAAAACTTTCAACCAAATTTAAGACCATGAAAGTCTTAAAGGTACAAAATTTGCTAGAATATTCCAACGACATGTTGTCGTCATTGTACAGAACATAACGAAAGACGTCTATTTTTGACACGAGGCACACCGGTTGGGCGGAGTTTAAGCCTTCTGCAGATGTACAAAATAGTAAGAACAACCCAAGGAAACACCGCCCGGTCGTACAGTCCGGGTGACCAAAGCTACATTTCAAACCATTCAGTCTGTGCCGTTGTTACCGTTAATAAAACAGGGAGCTTAGCCGACTGGCTAACCTACCGGCGATCCGGAGTTGTGAACTGAATGGAGTGTGTAAATTAAAGATGAATTCTAGATTGTTCCATCTTTACCATCGATATAAAAATAAACGTTTCACCGGTTTATAAATGCCAAAAGGCTATTTGATTTGCGAACAAACAAAATAAGGACATGAATATAAGTTCAGCTAGCAGATGCTATTCAGTGAAGCTGCATTCACGTGCATTACCGTGACAACAGTGAGACAACAATTAAAACTTTAAAGGCTTTTCTTCCACGAGACCAAACGCAGACAAAATGCTTTTTTTCTACTTACGGTGTACATCTGTCACTGTACTCGTTGGCGACTGTCTCAATTCCTCCTGCTCGGGCTACAGCTACATAGCAGCTTTGAAAGCCCAAGTCGAATCCCACTACTGACATCTTCTGCGGTACGTCTGTCCTCAAACTTTAAGGTTTTCTACAGTGCGACTTCAGAAAGTAAAGTAAATATATAGCTACAGCCAAAACTGCGTAAAAGTCAAGTAAAGTTATGGTACGCTATTTTAAGTAGAGCTTCTTATTACCATAATCCACACCGCTTACTGAGACCGGTGTCTCTGATCTGTGCTGGTAGGCTGCAGCAAGGTGGTCTAACCGACTCCTCGCAGGATTCCCGGATACTATCGCGAGATTTGATTAGTTCTAGATATCTCTGGACTTTTCTATGGCCGTGTGGAAGATTGTTCTCGATTACTTGAACTTTTTTGAGAAATTAATTTTCTTTTGACTTTCATACAATTTGTAATTTTAAAATATGGCTCGAAAATATGTAGCAAACAGAAACTAACAAATAATTTTTCAGGTTATTTTAATGATCAAACCAGCGTGGCACACAAAAATAGACTGTGATCTATATATGCGATGAAGTCATATTTCAGAGAAATAGCAGGCGGATCACAGATACACTTCAGATTAAAATGAATGTATTTAACTATTAGAAAAATTATTTTAATTAAACATCTTTTAAGACCAAAATAAAAAAATTACTAATAATTGTTAACTCTCTCTTTCTCTCTCTGATGCAATATATAATAATATGCAATGATGCTATATATATA
>JBBBVU010000016.1:15870842-15892786 GCA_037177055.1 Atherinosoma microstoma
GAGATGGGGGGCTAAGGTTCAATTCTCGGAGGGCGTGGGTTTCAAAATTTTTGAGCCATGACCCCAAAGAGAACGTGCATTGGGTTTTTGGACCCCCCCCCCCCCCCCCCGTGACAACAATGATTAATTGTATGATATCAGATGAGTCATCCTGCTTGATCCTCTAAATATAAAGGCCTGAAAACTGTCAGAATCTACATAAATAAGGAAGATTAATGTGGATTTTTGCATTAAAGGTGCTAATTTTAGATTAATCTCTGCATTTATGGTTTAATTTTGAGAGCCTTAATAAAAATCCCTAATTTATTTGATAAATGTAGGTAGGTTATGTATTTTTTACAATTATCTGGTGACCCCCTGAAATGATCTCCCGACCCCCAGTTTGAGAACCGCTGCTCTAGAGCTAGTATCCTGCAACTTTTAGATGCGTCCCTCCAACACGCCTGAATCAAATGACTGAATTCCTTCATCTGCATGTCATTCAGCTCTGCAGAGTTCTGGTAACGAGCCCTTCATATGATTCAGGTGTGTTGGAGGAGGGATGCATCTAAACGTTGCAGGATAGTAGCTCTGGAGGACTGGACTTAAGTGTCCCTGGTGTACAGTGATGCTTCCTAGTTAGAAATCTTATGTGACATTTGCAGAAAGCAACCGTGTCATGTGACGTAAAATCTTGCTGCTTTGCTTCTACGCAGCTGTAGCCCGAACCGATCGAGCACTGCGGTGTCTCACCTCCAGCCGATGACCCGGCTTGTACCCGATTGTCTGAAGATTTCACAGTCACCCCTGACATGGGATTCGTTTTTATTCTCTGAACTTCAAATCCATTATCTCCTGTGATAATCCCTCCCTAAGGGACTGTCATTTATTTCATCCTCCCCTTCTAGCTGCTCATTTTTCAGAAATATGGACATCACTGTAGTTTTCAGCAGCACAGCTGGAAAAACAGTTTAGTTTAAGAATTATTGAGCCGCTCCTGGAAAAGAAGTAATCCCTGTGAGGACCATATCTTTTTTTATTGTTTTAATTTTCTTTTCACCCTGGTGATTAGTCAGTATACAGAAAGCTAGAGTTCTCAATAAACAGAAAATGTGACCGCTTTTAGGTATTTTCATGAGCTCTGCCACTCTTGTAAAGTGCTCTGACTGGACAGCAGTCTTTACTGCAACTTCACTGTCATTGGCAGTTTATGTACCAACTGTATTCTGTCATAAATGCACCTTGTGGCTGTATGAAATTATTTTATGAGGATAAAATTTATCTATTTTATCCCAACTCTTTTTACCCTTCACTCTTTTTTTTCTGTCTCAGTCTCTTCACAATTTGTCATTAAACTGATGTTTTGTTGGCATTAAGAACAGTCGCCATCAGCCAAGAGACTGATGAATCACTGGCTGGTGACTGTGGAGAAATGTGCATGAGATCATATTGATAACTGTATTTTGCTCCCTGCTCATAATAGACACAGATGAATCCCTGATAGGCAAAACTAATTTGACAACAAAGGTCTGTTTAACATCTGAAAACTGATAAGAGTACATGTGCACGCAGTATTCCCAGTGACTTGCCTGGGTTAAGCTGCTCTTGAAGCATTACAGATGCTGTCACTTCTGATGTCTGTAAACAGACCATGACAAACTAAAGAAAGCATATAACCGTTTGTAGTCACTGCACATCTTATCTCCTTTGTTCCTGTTGTTGGGCGCCACCAGGGTAGCTATCACAGCCCATATAACACATCGGTAAGCCCAACAGGTACTGCGTGAGACCTTGACTTCCTACAGTTCCATCCCCTCAAGTTCTGCCACTTTCTTTCAGGGCTAAAGACTCCAGCGACACCAGCAGCGACTCTGCCAGTGACTCATCAGACAGCAGCGACTCCTCTAGCTCCTCTTCAGATGACAGCGACAGCAGCAGTGACAGCGACGACAACAGCTCTTCTTCATCTTCCTCTTCCTCCTCCTCTTCATCTTCAGACAGCTCAGACTCTGGAAGCAGCAGCGATTCAGATCAAGGACCACCAAGGAAGAAGAAAAAGAAGAAATAAGCATGCTGGCTTGAGTGTTTTGTTTTTTTGTTTTGTTTACCTGAATAAAACTTTTGGAACCCAACAGATAGTTACAGAGGTGCAGGCTGGTTTATGATGAAAACATGATATTAATTTGTTCTGTTTTAAAAACTTTTCTCTGTTACTTCTATTACTGTGACATCTGCTCAAGTTTGTATTTTTACTAAGAGAATAAACTTTAAATATGTGGAAAAAATGGGGATTATTTGAGTTAAATCTAACGGAATTTTCTACTCGTGTATTTTAGTTCATTTGTTCAGTTCACAGCCTTCCTAAAGTATCACCAAATGTAAAATGTATAGAAGAAAATGTAACCTAAAGGATGAGTAAAATAGTTTTGTTGCTATTACTTTGCATTTGCTTGACAATAAATAAACTTGGCTTGTTTTTGTTTCTTCCTCTTTAAGATGGTTTTGTTTTGCTGAAACTGGATGATTTTATATATAAATCTGACAATAAAATGACTCATGATAAGCTATTTTTGGGAGGCAGTATTTGTGGGCATGCTTACATCTGATAGGATAATACATTTTGATGGAGTTGAGCTGTCATTTTGAGTCATTAGAGTTGGGGACAGCTGTGGCTTCGAGGTTAGAGGAGCAGTTTGAGACTGAATGGTTTCCCAAACCATCGGGATAAAATGGGGTCCTGACCAACACTGTCCCAATCTACTGTTCATGACTGAAGTGCCCATTAGCAATGAGCCTAACCTCTCAGTTGCTTCTAAAGCACTGCAGCTGCCCATAGTGAGTGCTTGCTTGGGGTAAAAACTGAAATCAGTCTACCTGATCCTGTTAATTTTCATCGTTAAGGTTTTGTTGTGTATTCTTGGACCGGTTGTACTGGGAAGACAAATTTCATTGTACTGGGACGCTGGCTCAATGACTCAAATTATGCATATTTACAATAATTAAGATGTGTTCTACACAAGATAAAATCATTTGGATTTTGACACAGTATGTTGGTTTTTATTGAAGAACTTTTTGCTTGCTTTCCCTGGGGATAATAGATCCAAAGAAGTCAAATCTGTTCAATCAGGTATCAAAATGTCAAAAAGTTGTTTTTTTGGCCTTTTAACCGACTGTCTGAAATGTGTTTGAAAGGTACAAAATGAGAGTTTGCGGTGTGATCTTTCTCGTTGGGTCCTTGCTGTTTATGAGCTCTTACTAAACTTTTGAAGTTATTAGTATCATTTGCTGCACATGAATGGCAGAAATTTAAAACCGTTAAGTTATTGTAAATTAACAAAAAAAACATAATTTTTAACATGTCTTCATTCACTCCATAACGTTTTTCAAAACGTAATTCAGCAGTCTAGTTGTACATTTAAAAAGACAGGTTATCAATGAACAGCAGGGAACAATAACACACAGTGATTTCCTCTTGAACGTCAAGAATGAGCAAGCTTTGCGTCACTGAAGTGTTGCGTTCTTGTTCAATAGGAATTTTTAGCATAATTTGCAACTAGCTTTGACTTAAATGTCAACAGACCGTAAATATATTCATAGCATTTAATGCATTTCCTGTTTTTTCTTCTTGTTATTTTCATCATTACTTCTTACTCAGGAATAGAATATGTTGGCTTTTATATTTACTTATTCACTTTAGTGTAAAAAAAAAAATGGAGGCAGTAATGTTTTAGAAAATAGTCCATGGTCCACATGAAAAATAAAAAAAGAAGATCAAATTAGTATCTAAAAACGGAAAGAATATGTTTCCCATGTCATAGTTTCTAAAATTCCTTTACCAACCCTTTAACATGGTCAGGCGCTAGGTTTGACATATTTCCCATAGACTATGAAGGCAGCTCCGCTTGCTACCATCCATGCATCCAGTCCTGTCTGTGGTACCTGCTGGCTGCTTAACTTAGCTAGCAGTCTTACCTATCAGTCACTTATGTTCAGGAGTAATAAAATTAACGTGGGGGGGAAATGATTTTGTTTTGTTTTCCACTCGATGCGCAGCTGCGTTTTAAGGAAAGTATGAAGACCGTCCATTTGGTTTTCGTATTTTAGCTGTTATAGCGTTTTGCTGAGTCCATTTTGCGTGTAACTGGAAGTGGAAAAGACAAAGAGAAAAGAGCTTTCCAATAGCTAGAATGGTTTGGGCCTAAAAAGAAGACAAGAGGTGAGGATGCTGAATTTTATGAAACACATTATGTAAAGAGTAACTGTAATTGAAATTTGTCTGACATTTTGAGTGAATGTTAATTACGGTTTCCGCAAAAAATAAAAGGCTCCTTAGCTAGCTAGCTACTAGCCTAGCCTCTGAACGCTACTAGCAGGTTTGTTTAGTGAACGTTATGCTTAAAGATGCAGGTACTCCGGTAGGTAGCACGTTAGCCTTTTGCTAAAGACAGTATTAGACATTGTGGTTTCTTTTGAGTCTTTATGTTGGGAAAGGTTGATTATTTAAAGCGTGATCATGCCCAATGTCACTTTTATACGTGTACAGGCTTTTCGTTCTGGCAAGCTGAAGCAAACATCGCAGTAGCAGTGATCTTGTTTTTGTTCCTGTAATGTTCAGTAACAGGTCATGACGTACTATGTTTGTGTTTTTGTTGACCGTGGTTGACATATATTTACTATTTGATATTTGCTCATTAGAACAATGTTGTAAAATCTACAGCAAAATTACAATGTTGAGTAACATATTCTTTTCGTTGCGATTTTATGTCTGTATATACTGTTACAAGTTTCGGAAAATACACTTTTCAGTTTAGCTCGAAAATGCTAAATTCAAGCAATTATCTAACTTGTTTGCTGTTTGCCACACAGTGTAACTAATCCTAAACCCCTGCTAGCCTTTAGTTTTCGCACTGTGACGAGAAAACTTTGGGTTTGCTTTTCTGTAGCGTCACAATGTATCCTGTACATATTACATCAGATTGCTCTCGGTGCCACTACTTTAAGTACATTTACATCATAATTGAGGGAGTGTAGAAAAGCAGCACAAAAGTGTTCTCTACTAAAGGGACAGCTGATTTGCTTTTCTAGGAAGCCATTTTACGTGCCATAGTTGGGGGAAGGGCCAGATGCATCATAATTCTACAGTCCCTCTTAACAGTTAGTAAATAACATATTCAAGTGTATATAAACGAAGATAGATGAGCAAGGGGAGAGCTACCAAGGGGTTTATCTTGGTTGACACTTCATGGTGGGGTAGCCATAAGGTCATGAACTCATTTATGGCAGGTAGCTGTGAACTGGCACAGCAAATGTAATCTGCTGGTAGATGGAGTTTAGGTTGCACTTGTTTACGGGGTGTACTGTTCATAGGAGTGTTGGGGCAAGACATTTTTATTTCGATGTTGAAATGTTTAAGTCAGAAAACGCCTCCCAGCTCTTGCATCAGAGTTTAAGGCCAGAGGCTCACTGCACTGTCAGCCACATTAAGACATACCTTTGGAAAGGAAGTTGGCAAGTGAAAATGCTGTACTCTGTACACTTTTAAGCTCAGCCTGAGTAAGTAATAAACATAACAGATGTAAGACAGATTGAATCAGACATACATTCAAGCTGTCATGAATTTGTAGAAGTGACCCATAGTATCTTATGTGGATATTTGACATTTTGTGGAACAGAGGTCAAACTAACCATGTGGTTGATTTGTAATACATTTTTAATAGTGGCAAAGCAGCTTAAAGCAAAATGACCTTCCCAAACTTGGTGGAAAGGTGAAAGGTGTGGCAGAAACTCATTCAAATACTGGAGATACTTTGGTGACTAATCTAGCTTTCTTTCGATGTCTTGTAAATAGGACTAAAATCAGGAAAATATTTAACATTCACTAGCATTTACCTTTAATATTATCTAATAAGAAGAATTGAAAACGTATACTATTAAAGCTCGTTGTGTTTCATGCTGTTTTGTTGTCAATGAAGATGTCAAGGAGTGAGACAGAGCTGAGGCATGTGACTGCATAATATCTGGGTGTTGTAGTTTGTATGGGGCTAATCACTACACACACGTACGCAGACAAAGACACAAAAATTACTTCAAAATGTCAGTTTTCTTAGAATATTTGAATATTAATAAAACAAGCAACTAAAGTGAATGGCATATTGTTGTGTAGCTGTGCTCTCTGAAAAGAGCTCGCTGTGAAATCCGCCCGACTTCCTGTTTAAGTTTTGCCCCGGGGCTTTAGTTTAACTGTTGCTTCTTTCGCCAAGGCAAAGGGCACATGCGCTGTCAAGATGTTTTGGTGACTTGTTTGTCCGTTCCAGACAGAGCAGTGGGTGCGTGTTTTCTTTGGCTATGTCACAGTGGGTGTACAATGCAGTTGTACTACAGTGTGTGGTTTTGCAGACTGGATATTTTGGAAATGAGCAATGCCAAGTGTCAGCTGGTTTAACAACAATTGATTATACAGACTATACGGCTGCACTACTAAGATTGAGAAGTTCTAGTCTGAATTACCACAAGGGACAAGATTACTCCGTCGTCTTGTTACATTTGTCTCTTTTTCATGACTGAACTGAATTTAATTAGTAATATCAAAGTGACTGAAGTATCCAGTATTGTAAAGATGCTACTACTTTTCACCATTATCTTTTTTACCCAATGAAAATGCTAACTGTCTCCACAGCTATGGACTGTGACTTTATAATAAAATAGTAGCTTGTCAGGGGGAAGTTGCTTTAATGCTTTTCCAGTGCCTGCCTGTTTGATTAGTCAGAATCTAATCAGACATCAGCAGCTCTTTTTTTTTTTTATCTGCCAGTGCTGTTGCTCACACAGCAGAAAAATATGCTACTCACTGTGTCCTCACCTCATGCATCTGTTCTTCTGCTCTTGTTCTCTGAGATGAGAGTTAAGCTCTCATGTGGTTATAAAGTCCTGTGAAGGTGAAACTCATTAAGGCCATTTCATTTCACAGAGCTGGCACATGTCTACGCTGTGAAGTACTTTGTGCTAGCTTGTTTAGAAACCGTACAATAACAGCCTCTGTCATACTCTGTAGCAGCAGTAAGATGTCTCATAAACACTAATGGAATTCATTGGGCACATTATCTGTCCTGATCTGGTTACAAGCTTAGGTTAGGTCAGGATGTTAGTACCAGTAAAAATCCAAGAGAGTAAGATGGATATACTGTTGATGAGTTTGCAATAAGAATTTACGTAACTCATAGATACAGCCTTTGTGCTTCATGTACCTATTTTGTAAACTTAAGCATCTCAAGCTGTGCAAGCATTGTGCAAATGTTTGAATCGTACATTTACATTTTTCTTATCAAGTGGTTTTATCATTCTAGCGCAACAGTTGATGATTAATTAATTACTGGCAAACTGTCATGCTCTTTCCCCCCCCTGTAAATGTATGACAAAGAAAAACAAAAGCATATCATGTAAGTTGCTGTAAACACCAATTTTTTTCTTGGAAAATAATCAGTTTTCATTTTGAGAAACAACTCCATTAATCAACTTAGTGGTGCATCAATTTCACACTCACATTTGACAATAGTTTGGCATCGGTTCTGGAGGCTGTAGAGGTTTCTTTTGAGCTCCATCATAATAACCCCTAGTGTGTTTCTGTATCATGGTAGACATACATTTCTTTGTCAGATTTAATCCAGATTGTTCTCTGAGTACAAAATTGTGAATAATGTATGACAAACCTTTGCAAAATTCAGAAATTCAGCAGACTCCTCGGGTAGTTTGTATTGTTTCACCATCCTTCCCCGTTATCACATCTGGAAAATCTCTGAGTCTGTTGCTGTAACATAAGCATGCATTATGCTTGCATTTTAAATGGCTTAGGTCAGGTTTCTGCAGGATTATAGTTGTTTTTAGAAGGCTAAATTAACTGACTAAGAAGCTGTTATTGTTCATGTCTTGGGTGGAGTGTTTTTAAGTAGGTTAGTGTTAATGCCTCAGGCTAGAAGAAGTTCTAATATGCTAAAGTGGAGAGTGGATGTACAATATGTGGCAAGCTAACATGGGTTTTCTTTAGTCTATTTCTGTTATCTCTTTTTTTTTTTTATATATATATATAGCTAATGCATTGATATATGAAGAAGTTAAGGTATCATACAAATTAATCACTCTCATATCCATGGCTATTCTTATTTAACAAGTTGAATTAATTTCTTATGTAGCTGCAGGTAAAGAAGGGGTGTGCAAAGAATTAAAAGCCACTTGACAGGCTTTGTGTGCACAGTGTAGGGGTTTGAATGATGCAGGTTCTTTGGCAAAATAATTGTCGGGTGTGTGTCTGAACAATGTGTTATCTGTATTAAAGCCACACGTGAGAGTATTATAAGCACATAGCAGACCTACTAAGAACAATTTCGTTGTGGCAAAGAATTGGTTTAAATGCATAATCCAGTTTTAAAGAGACAACTGTACTTAATTTAGTGTCAGTCAAAAATCTTTTGAAAGAAGGTACTAAAAATGTTTTTGGTTTTTTTTACTCATTGACATAGAGATGATCTGTCCTTGGTAGTCTCATAGAATGTGGTGTTGAACTTTTGCTTTTTGATTTTAGCCTAAGAGTTTTGTTTTCAAACCAATTTGCTGGATGTCATATGGAACAAGCTCCTAAAATGAATACAATAAATTATTTTGTAAGTGCACAACAATCTTGGTTCTGATTGGTGAATGTTAAGAGCTCCCTCTGGTTCAGATATTTAGCTTCTGCTGATTGGAAGCATTACAAACAGTCAGTTCAAATGATTAAAACCTGCCTGCATAAAAGATATCAGCAGTTGTTTGGTCTACATACCAGTGAAGACTTAGGTCTTGTTTTGAAATGGTAATTGGAGCCAGATTAAAAGCACAGGAGACAGCTAATTTGGACTCGGCCCTCCTGGAGCATCCTCACCTAAGGACTTTGATAAATGGAGACAAAAAAAAGGGGAAAATAAAGATTATTTAGGTTTTGCCTGTTGTTTTGAGGTAATTCTTCTGCCATACTGAACCAGAAATAGATTTTTATAAATACAGTGTTATTTTTTTAAAGATAGTTTTTAGATACTGTTGTGAGTAAAAGTCGCTTCATTAAAAAAGCAACAACATCAAAACCCACATTATCTATAGACATTTTCTCCAAGATTCTTTTACTTAGCTGCATGTAGTCATGACAGCAGTCCTCTGCAAACAGCTGCTTATGTAGGAAGGTTTGCAGCATTTGAATGGATGCTCCCTGTGGAATTCCTGCAGTCAGCAGGTTTGCTTCAAAAGCACCAGGGGTGGTGGCACTGCCTGCCCATCTGTACCCAGTCCTGTTATTCTTTTTAACTGTTCGAATGAGATGTAAGAAACCAATAATTATAGACTTATGTTGTTAGATTTATATAATAAACAAACACTGCCATTTTTGTAGGGAGATGTAAAAGTCTTTTACAGGTGTGAGATGCATAACAGCAACATCATTTAGTCTATTAGTAACTAGTCACATTTACATTAATGTTTCTCATGGCTTCATTCAGAATATACTTATAATTCCCAAAGACTGGACGATGCATCAAGGGAAGTTTAGTATCAGTCCTTACAGGGCCTGACTTCTCATTTAAAAAAAACCTATGGAAAGAAATCTTTATATAAAGTTCAGTTCTTAATTGCCACAAAATGTTCAAATTGTAATATTTAGTTGTCACATTCATACTTTACAAGAGGATTAAGATATTTAAGATGAAAAACACCAAAGTTTATCACATACACTTGGAAGTTGGAAGAAATGGAAGTTAGGGTGTGGAGGCATTCAGTTGTTTAAAATGCGAAAGTTATCAGTAGATGTTACAGATTTGTAAACACTCTTCCTATAAACTGTCATAGAGATGTCTAAGATATGGAAATGCATGAACCAGTTTTTGTTACTATAAGCAAAAATGACCAATTACAGCCTTAAAATTTCTGAAACATTGGACACCTGCTGAATTTAAGGTTTAGTTTGGGTAAGGAAATACTACATAAAGAAAACCTTTTAAATTTGGTTAAGAAGGTTAGAAGGGTTGAATTAACAAGTATGCAATTGTAGATAAGAAACTGCAGAGGTAAAATGACAATACTTGTTTTTAGATACTATAATTTAAGAAATCATTATGGCACTAACTAAAAAGGTTCCAGGCAAATGCAATCTTTTTACAAAATCCCTGCTGGTTATTTCCAACACCTTCAAAAGCTTTAAGTTCATCAGATCTTAAAATCGAGCTTTGACATAACAGGAAACCTGTGGAGAAATATAATAGAAGTGGCATGATATTGTCAGTTTTCGTACCAGATGTATGGTCTTGTGGCATGTGTCATTATGATGTGTAGCTGATGAAAATGTGTCATTTTTGTTAGAACCAGCAGGCCGGGAACCTGTGCACTGTTTCTTTAACAGGCTTCACAAGTGCTTTGCCTTGTGCTGGGGGCATAGTGGGGGAGGGAGGGACGTTGTTGACGGAACTATGAGCTCCGATTGGCCGGGTCTAGCTGAGGGCTGTGACATCACACGGAGGAGAGGCCCTGTGGTGTAAGATAACATCTCCTTTTATGGGAGGTGGTGGACAGTGCCATTTTCAAAAGGAGGTGAGATTTATTCCCCTGTCAGAGATCCCTCTTCACATTTATTTCATTCAGTGTTACTCATCTAATTTAAAATGTATGTTTGATCACTCTTTGAGTTTACCATGAAGTGTATTTTTCTCTCACCATTTCTAATAGTCTTTCTTCTCTTACTTAAAGGTATAATTAGGTAATTTCAGTGTAAAGATATAGATGTATTATATACTTGTGCTAAAGTAATGCTTCAATCTGAAAATTTCTAGGATTAATTAACTGAGATGATAATGTTTCTAATTTGTGGAAATTTTAATTAGACCACATTACATTTAGTTAATATTCTGTCCCTATTGAGGACAAGAGACTTGACAAAAATCTGTCTTTGATAGACATCTTTCTTCTTTATTTCAACACTTTAAATATGTTCATATAGGCATCCACCCCCAGCCTCTTTCCAGCTTGCCTGTTCTGCATTCAGGTTTTAACCTCAGAACAACAAAACAGAAACAAAAGCTGCTTCTGCCTGTAGACCTCACCTAGCATGTGACCTCCCCCGCTGTTTGCCGACGTGGTATCTCCCGAGAACAAGCAGTCACCTCCCCTCCCTAAGTCAGATTTGTCTCCACTCCAAGGAAATGCACAGTACCTTCGAGTCGAGTAAAGAAACTCTAATAACACTCTTTCAGCTGGACGCCCACTCCTACATTTTGTTTTGCTTTGGGGGTTTTTTTCTAACAAGAGGGAAAAGGGGTCATGTTGTCTCCAGTTTTAGGCTGGAGACAAGTTTCAGTCTTGACGAAAATACTTCAGAAACCTTGGGAGATCCTCTGAACCCTCCTCCCCTCCTCCTTCCAATGTTTCAGTGGTTGGGGCCATGGCCTCTCAGTCAGGGTAAGAAATGTACAACTAGTCTGCTGCTTTACTTAAACTATTGACATCTATTGGGAATAAAGTTAGTTTTCATTTTTCATCCAAGTCAGAAAAGCTTTTTGGATGAAGTTGTGTAATAGCTGTGTCACAGAGGCCCAGTTGTGTTTTCATGGTGCTGAGATAACTATCATCTCTTCTCTTTTTTTTCCTTTTTACTTGTGTTTAAGACATGGCCTGACGGTTATTTATTTATTTATTTTTGCTAGAAAGAGATGAGTGAGCTGATTAAGTACAAAGTAAACTGCCTACTAAACTCTGGAGACTTTGACCTTTTCAGTCTGGTACAGTGTTGAATCATTACAATAAATGTGGCTGCCCATTAGTATGAATACTGTTTAAACTTTACATGTGAGGTGCTTTCCATTGACAAGCTGTATTTTAAAACTTCAAAGCAATCGAGATAATCCAACTTACTATTTTGCTGATAGATAAGTGCACAAAGACCGAGGCCTTAGATGGTCAAATTAGTGAAAACTCTTTTGATCTGACTGTGTAACTTTAAAATGTAACACAGAAATTATACTTTCATTTGATTCGTGTGTGGTTTTATTGAAGCATGTGTGTTAATAGTGGCCAGGTGTGGTTATTCAGGGACATTTTACTTTAAACCTTTATAGCTACTGGCTTTAGAAAATAACAGAATGTGTTTAGATTGTGGCAATCGTCTATTACGTGGGTTTTGAAATGGAAATTTAGATTTCAAAGTGATTTAGTAATACGGGAAACAAAGAGTCAGGTATTTGCTTGTTCTGTGGAATCATGAGTAAGACTGGACAAATCTGTCACAAGCATTAGTTTTGCATGCTCTACAGACTTTCTTAATAGTTTTTTCTCTGAATACATATTTTGATGTAGCTTTGCCTTATTGTTGACGGTCGGCTTTATTTAACCACATAGCTTTTATCCCCAATATTGCAAACTGTGCATGTGGCGTGCGCATGTTTATGCATGGAAAACTGGCATCATATACTGAAATGCAGATGGCTTGAAATGACAAGTTAAAAAGAAAAAAAAAGAAATACAGGTTGATCTCGGAAACTTGCTTTACATCTCCGACTTCCATTTTCTGTTCTGTCTTCTATTTGGTTACATGGATTACTTTGCTTATTCAAACCAAGAGTACATTTCAATTCTTTTCTTGATGCAGAGAACCTGAGTCTTCTTTGGATTTCCCTTTGCCCACTTTTCAAATCACTGTTTTTTCTCATTTTGGAAAGACTGCTGGCTCCTAAATGCGAACATTTATCCTCCAGTGCGGTTCTACTACAGCTGGTTGAATGTCTGTTGATTGCCTTTAGGGCTGTATTACTGTGTGGCTGTATCAGTTTAGTGGGCAGAATGGATTTGAGATGTGTTAACAAAGGATCTTCGGATGGCTCATTTGATGTGATAACAGTGGATCATTGACACATTCAGCCATTGCAGCCCAACTAACATCAACAGGTTCTTTTAAAATTACATGTGTTACTACTACAGCTTGCTAAAGCACCCCTGCTACGTCATGCAGTTTCATTACTTGTCTGACCATTAGAGCAATTTCTGGGCTTTTTCTCCAACCACATACAACATTTATAGCATGAAAGACCCTCAAATGATAGCTGGTGCTTGTCAGCTATGTGGTAATGTCAACAAAATAACTATCATTAAACAGAATTTTCTGGAATGTGGCTTTAATAAATCATCATCGCTGTTAGCTGTAGCGGACGCTTTGTGGCTGTACAAGGTAATCAGTCCTCAGTTTAGTAGTAGTAGGTTTGTCATTATGGAAAGTGTGTGTGTTATTAAGATTTAGGTTTGTATAGTCTAAGCTTGGTTCTTAGCACGGCTGCAAGTCATTCCAAAGGTAATAAAAGTGGGATTTTGTAAGATGTTGAGTCTTTAAATCAAGGATTTCTTCTCTCCTTTTAACCTCCACTGATAAAGCTGATGCAAATTTTATGTTTGATTTACAAGTACTAGTTTTTGTCACTTTTTAAGCTTTCTTCGAACATGTCCTATCGATGTGTACATGACATTCCTTACTATAAATAATGACGCATGGTTGGTTGGCATTGATTATGTAAAACTAGTTAGTTTTTGTTAAAAGATCAGTTGTAAAATTGTACTATTGACTCACTGGTAGATTTTACAAACAGTTAATCAAAACTTGTAAGGTTGGTTGTGTAATATCTTTAAAGTTTAGTCCACAAAACATGGACTACTGGTACTGGCAACAAGTTTCATGTCAGACTTGTTTGAATACAGAAACTCAGTTTCAGATATATGCTTTTTTTTTTGCCTGTTTGTCTGTCACATCTCCTGTTTTACTTCCTGGCTTTTTATTCCACTTTTCCATCCGTTTGTTGTTGTGTCTTTTGTAAAGTTTGAAAACACCCATGAAAGATCTGCTTATAATCTAGGAGGGGGCTGGATGGTTGCAGCATAATCACACTCTGTCAACAATTTTGAAGTCATTGTTGTCACTGGCTGAGTTAGAAGCTGTCGACTTACACTTAAACTGGGAGGCGACATGCCTGACTGACAGTGTGCATGTTTCTATTTTCATAGCTCTGTGGTTGTTTTCTCTTAAAAAGAAATGTTGGATGAAGGATCATGGATTCTTTAAGCTGGCTCTACCTGAGGATAATTTCTTCAGTCCAAATGTTCATAAATGTTTTGATGTTTAAGTGGTGTAATAAATGAAGTTTTACATTTTTATGTCATAAAACTGGTACACACAGTTTTATTACATGTCACGGTGCTGTTTGCCTCTCCTGTATTGATACATAGGTCTACTTAGTGACATTTCCCCTTAAATGGCCTTTTACTTTTGTTGTTAACATAAACCATAATGTTCATGTGGAAAAATAAGGGCAAAAAGGTGTCTTTGGCTATGTTACATAGAGTGCGTTTCTAGAATACGGCATTTTGTTGACCTTAGATGACAAATATGATGACATTGTAGTTTTCTGTCTGTTTTCTATATTTTGTTGGTTACTTTAGTTAGATTAAATGTTTTATTTCAGTACTTTCAGCCGAATTGCAAATTACATTGACCATCTGTACAAGTGGATTATTTGCAGTATAAGTAGGCTACTGCATTGTGTCTAGACCAGCCTAAGCTTATTAGAGGCTACTTTCTCCGCAGGTCGTCTCACTGATTCCCCCCTGTTTATGATGTGGGTTTCACCTTTGATGGTCCTCCTTTTAGTTTACCAAAATAACATAGAAGCATAGGGCTGGGCGATATGGCCTTACATCAGTATCATGATATATTGAGCAGTTCATCTCGATAACAATAAATAGACTATAACAGCACTGGTACAAAGTTTCCAGACGTTATCGATGTGATGTACTGTAAGACTGATGCACAGGTCCGTCACGCGACTGGACCAGAGATCGGATGTGGCTGCTACATTCTGAACATGTCTCAACTCAGCAGCGACATTTTCTCTTTCTGTTCTGTACATGCTGGGAATCACAGTTTTTTCGAAAAAATATTCAATAAGAATTAAGACTGGGACCAGTGAGCACTGAATGGGCATCTCTGAGCTAAACTAGCTTCTGTATTATCAGCACTGTTTTAATCTCTTCTTTACACTTCCTGGTTTTTGTCTTTCTATTGTCACAGCCAGATAGAAAACTTCTCATTTTTGTAAGCCTGCTCTCTCCTTGTTGTTTACCTCGAGGTGTACTGCCCTCTTTTAGCGTCACTGCTATATCAGACAGCCAGCTAACGTACAAGTCCTCCAATAACAGCGCAAGGCTTGCCTTTCTGGTTTGTTTATTTTTCGGAAGTTTTGATATTTTGTAAAATGGAATACTCCAGAAAATAAACCTTGTGTCAGCGTTATGCCACTTTGGATGAATGTAAACGTAACGTAAATCTAACATGAGTCCACATAAATTTACATGTAAACACAAGTTATCTATAAGACATAAAATATTAACATAATACTTACAGACGCATGGTATCCGAGGCCAAACTAATGAAAAACATTCAGTAACACCGTTTTTTTTCTCTGCTACGACCTGAGCTGCAGGGGACGTCAAAGATTTCACAGACACCTGGACAGATGTCTCACTGACAGATTTCTACAACTGAATCTAACTCGCACTCCAATATATTTTTTTATTCTCAACTTATTGAAACTATAGTTTCCTTAGTCAATTCACTGTACTATTAGATACAGCACACACATCCAGACCGAGGGGTCGACCTGTTTAGGGTGTACTGTAGTGGTCGACCTCCGTCATTGCAAAGTTTCGACGTAGTCACTGCGCTGTCTGGAGGGTTGGTTTGCCTGCTGGCAAGCGGCGCCTCCATGTGGTTGTACTGCCGGTGGTGAAAGAGATTGGATGTGTTACCTTGACATGTCGCAACGTCTTTTGGCACAGTTTACATTTGAGATTACTTCGATTGACATCGTCCTTGCTGAACCCAAAATGTTGCAAAAACGATTGATGAAGTTTTGGGTTGTTTTTTTTTAACAAGCTGCCGCTCTTCCTCTTCCGACGCCGCATTAGCCGCTTCAACATTTGAATCGTCCTTTATTTCTTCCCTGTCAGAGCCGTCCTCACCTCACTGTCTCTTTGTGTAGTCATGTGACTACACACGCTGTACATGTAATTAATTAAAGGGACATGAACATAGCCTTCCTATACAGACAAAAAAAGACAAAAAACCATTGTATTTCCTTTTTTTTTTTTGTAAACACTGAATTTACCAACAAGGGCAAAATGAGGTCAGTTATCGTTGTAAATTTCGGAATCTGTAAATTTTCGATCTATCGCATCATATTATTTCACTCCAATCACATACTAAACAATGTTATTAGATTAAATTGTTTTTTATTAATAGGGTTGATAAAACTTCCACCTCCAAGCTTGTGTTTTGTTATGAGACTAAACTTCAATAAAATACTTGCAGACTTTTAGGTTTTTCATTTCATAAAAGTCTCTCTTTCATAGTCCTGCCTCTTCATAAATCTATCCGTTGTTCATTTATGACAAAAGGAGCCTGTTTATTGTTTATTTTTCTCTGCGTGTGTTTGTGTTGACACGTTGTTTTGTTTGTGTTGACAGCAACATGAACCGTGAGGACCGGAATGTGCTCCGAATGAAAGAAAGAGAAAGGAGAAATCAAGAAATCCAGCAGGGAGGAGGAGAGGCCTTTCCAGCTAATTCCCCCCTCTTCCCTGAACCCTACAAAGTTGTAAGTTTGTTTATGATGCATTCATGGTTGGCATGTAGAGGATCACTCAGTTTAGAGGAATTTGCAGCAGTGGCAGGAAGTGAGAACTGCACGTACTATCGGAGGCCTTCGTAGCTTTGCAGTTTTGTTGTCAGGTCAGGATCTTGCTTCATCGTTTTGTTTACAGTTTGTGTGATAAAACACACGAGAGGAAAGAGATGTTTTTTTCTTTTTCCTTTCCCCGACTTATGTCTGAAAAGCCCACTGATAGTGATGTTTAATTTACTTTTAATCAAGGTGATCTCGCATATGTAAAGAGATAATTGGCTGCTGTGTGTGCACAGAGCTTGAGCTTGTGTTTATCGTTGACAGGTAAAACAATAATAGGGACCTTATTTTGTAGTTTGAATTAAAGTCAGCTGTCAGATCATCAGTAATTGACTAACTGCACAAAATACAAATACTGCTCACCACTTCTTTCCTTGATTAGCTGTTTCAACGCACAGCTGTTGAAGGCAAACAAAAGAGCACACTGTCTATGCTGCACTTCCTCTCATGTCTTTTCTATATGCTCACAGTTGGAGATGTAGGCCAGCCTGCTCCTGCTAACCAGTATAATTGTAAAGAGGATTTGAATTCTCAGTACTAGTCTAATCTTTGCCACTAACCAGATTTGATTAGCTGTATGTGGCTCTTCTCCTTGGTTAGAGCTAGCCATCAAATAGTCAGTGAGGAATGTGTCCTGACAGGTTGGGAATAGAAAAGCCACCAGAGGTGAGTGATGAGTGTTAATGCGTGTGTGTTTTCAGCCACAACAAAGTGAGAGATAGAAACTGACATGAAAGACAAAAACGTCCTTGACCTTTACTGGTTAAAGAGCTGTTTTCTCAAAATACTTTTACTCTTCATGTTTGCTATTCTGTTCTTGGAAGCTTGCACATGCCTTCAGGTAGCTGCATGCTGTGCAACGACACTGTAAGAAAGGTAATAGTTAATGCCAAGCCTTTGGCTTTCTGCACTTTGTATCTTTTCTCTACGGCTTGTGTGAATCTTACGTAAGCTTTAGTTTGACTTTTCCCCCTCTGTCATGCTTCACTAAGTGGAAGTTTACAGTTTTTTGCATTAAAAGCCATGTGTGCACACAGCTGCAGCTGTGGCCTCCTGAATTTAGACCAACACAGCAGTAACATTTTTATGGTGCAGAACTCGCATACTTGCTCATCTGCACTGAATAAAGAGTGTTCATCTATGAAGTTGCACATTGTTTCTTGATGCTCATATGATTGTTTTTTCTTTAAATCAGAGATCACTCATAGTTATTAAGCAGGCTCTTCCAATAAAATTGTACCAAGATCTCACATGATCCAGAGACAAAACATGAGCTGAGATATTAAAAATGTTTGGATTTGAACTGCATCTTAGGAACAACAAGGATTACGCAAATGAAGTGCAATTCAGGTTAGAAAATTCCGTGTATTTTCCTGTTGTGGAATTGTGATGTTTGAATGTCGGAAAATTGTGTTCATGGCTGGCAGAGAATTGCTGCTGCAGGACTGGGAATTTTACAGGGCAGAAACCAAAATATGAGCAGTGTTGCTTCCTGCAGTGAGAGGGGTAAAGTTTTGGATTTCCACTCAGAGGTACTTGGTATTTATTCCATTTGAAAACTGAAAGCTTTAACTAAACTATTTTCTGAAAGGTTGTGGTTTGTAGTTCAATATGATTAACATAGTACAATATACTCACTATATATTTTATGTTTACACTATTTATGGCATTATGCAACTCTTTGATTCTGCGAACACAGTGCAGGGTGTTGCAGTCAGTAAGTCTGTAAACAAAGATCTTGCTTAACAAACTGTTTGAGTTTGTCTAGAAAAACTGAAATCACTTTTCTTCCCTGCATTTTTTATCTTTATCCACTGACCGTGTGCCATAAGTAGTCTGTGCCATAGAAGTCATTTTATCACTTTAAAAATTGATTTATTAGTTGTATTAAGAAAAAGAACTTGTAGTGTTTCTGCTGCATGTTCTTTATGTTCATAATACAAAGTGAAACCAACAACCTGAAAGGAAAATGAGTGACATTACTCTCCACCAGCTGCACACATTGGAACTGGCCTGTGTTAGCAGGAGGTAGTAGAGTGCACGTTATGACCAAGTTGGTTACATTTCCTGCTGCAGATAACGGCTCGTGTTTCCTCACCCCTCAGTGTGAATCTGTCAAACAAAACAGAGGTGCAAGACAGCATGTGAAACTGGAGACTGTGTATAGATCATTTTCAAACAGGTTGGCTGGAACCCGTGGCCACAAAGTGATTGATTAACCTCTGTGCTGGGACTGAGAGGAGACCCTTATCTTAGTTCACTGATGAGTTTGGACTCAGCTGGGCTCAGCTTGAACAAACTAACTTTGGCCGATGTGGCCTCTCACTATGTTTTTGTCAGTTTTCTTTCTGTTCAGCTGTTTCTAAATCTTAAACTGATGACACATCAGATTCTGAATAACATTAATTATTTCTGTAAAATGAAAATAGTAATTCATGTTGTCATATGTGTGTAAATGTACCCATTTTTCTTGATTTGCTGTGCCCTGACTGGAACCCAAATGTTTTTCCTCCCCTGTTCTTTGCTTCCCCTCCATATTTGTAGCTTTGTATTTGATTTTTTTCCCATTTTCTGACTCTTTGTTCTTTATTTTATGCCTCTTCTCTCTATAGGTCAGCAAGGAAGATAAACTATCCAGCCGTATTCAGAGCATGCTGGGCAATTACGACGAGATGAAAGAACCGATTGGTGACACGCTTCCAAAGCTCGGGGGTAAACCTTCTAACAGCTCGTCTTCTTCTGAGGATAAATCAGGCCCACCTTTGTTTGGTGGTGATCAGCGTGGTGTTGGTAATGGTGGTGGCAGCCAGAGCAGCAAGTGGACTCCTGTTGGTCCTGCAGCTGGCGGAACTTCATCCCAGTCCCAGAAACGCTCAGTACTCCAGGGGGGGCACAGCAGCCAGAGGAGCAACGGTGGTAGTGGCACCAGTAACAGTGGCCAAAGAGGTGAGGTGCGGGAAAAGAAATCAAGTAAACACAGCGGAGGATCAGAGCACTCCAAGTCACACACGTCAAGTCCGGCCAAGAGCTCTCTGAGTTCCTCCAGCAACCACCCACGGAGCTCCTTGACCGCTGAGCAGCATCACAGCAAGGAGCGCTACCGCTCCAAGTCTCCCCGGGATAGGGAGGCCAACTGGGACTCCCCCTCACGGGTGCACACTTCCTTTCCCAGTGGACAGCACTCAAGTCAGACCTTTCCTCCATCTCTAATGAGCAAGCCTGGATCCATGCAGCAAAAACCTACAGCCTATGTGCGGCCTATGGATGGCCAGGAAACTGCAGAACCCAAGAATTCACAAGCAGAAAGCTACAGTGGACAGTCACACAGCAGCACCATGGGAGAGGTGAAGTCTAACGGCAAAGCTGCGCTTTCCAAACTCAAGATCCCCTCTCAACCTGTAGAGGTAAGGCTTAATCTACTGGATGTCAGTCTCTTTCTGTCTTTACTTTTAACTTTTCCATTTTTTTTCTAATTAAAGGCTTTTTTGAGTCTGCCTTGAAACATCAGTCACTTCCCAATGTGATTATGACTGATAATGATCTGGTCATCTTTTTATGACCAATAACAATGGGAACAACATGTCTGAGTGTTTATAGCTCAGAGTTTTTCCCAGGTTCACAGCCTGGGCGAAACACCCAGGATAATGACGACACAAACACTTAAAAGGACTGCCAAGGAAATGTATATTGGTCTCATACATGTAACTTACATATGAGCTTAATGAACAGGCTGTAAATCTCATCAGCGAAGCCGAGTCATACATTCATGAACACTGTAACAGGTAGTCTATCCATTAAAGAATTACAGTGGGAATATGACATGATAATGACTACATAATTAAAACATCACCTAAAAGCAACAGTCAGCTGTGAAGTCACGTCACATTTGCAAACTTCATCCCGGACAAATCTTTCATGAATGACTAAAATACTTAAAGACTGTTCCGTTCAGTGGATTTGCTTTAAATATTCTTAAAGTTTAGATCTCAGTTAATAAGTTGACTTCAATAAAACCAACAAATATTGGATATTTTTTTTAGACGTGATACAGCTCATAAAGACTACATTAACGGTAGATTCAGATTGTTTAGCCGTGCCGCCATTCTCAGCCTAACACTGGAGCAGGAAAACTACTCCGGCTGCTCCATACAGTAGAGCAAGTGTTTCCATCTCCACCTCCCTGGAAGACTTTAAAAAAAAAAAGGCTGATATTTTTGTCTTAATTTTGAGGTGATTGACGTGTTTTCCAACACACACTCTCCGCATGGGAGTGTGCTTACCTGTGTGTGTGCGCGCATGTGTCTGCGTGTGTGTGCATTAGTGTGGAACTCCATGCGCGACACAGAGAAGCTATGACATGCTGTCTTTTAAACCAGATAAATAAAATCAGTATGTTTTGTTTTTAAATGAAAGGACAGAGTATAAACCTGTTCTTGAGGAAATGTGACTTTTTAATGACTTCTGTTGTGACTTGGCGTCGAGCTCAAAATAGATTAACTTGAACTTCTACGGGGGGGGGGTCTACCAATATAATGGTAGGGAAAACACTGTAGCTGCACCTGACTAATACATAAGGACACACTTCAAAACTACATGTCAGAAAATAGTTGAAATGTCTAATTTACAGACCTGCAGGGAGAGATGACCATTTATATTCTAAGCATTCATTATGTTCATGATGACGTCATAGCTATATTAAATAACTTCGCAGTGTGTTACACATGGTCTGAATGAACTCCCAGTTCTCATAGAATACCTATAGGATGACTCACTGTACTCAAAATGGAAGCCACCCCTCACCTGCTGTACTGAGATCATGTTGTTTATGAACACGTTTGCTAAGCATGGCTTTTCTGTACGCAGGGATCCGGGGATGCCAACTGTGTTGATGAAATTCTGAAGGTATGTACATACTTGGATTTTTGTGAATACGTCATGCCACCAGCTCATTTACAGAAAAGCCAACTGATGGAAACATGTAAAGGAAGATTTCATATTACTCACACCCCTCAATTAATCTGCAAATTTCCCCCCTTTGTGTGATTTCTTTTTTCTTTCTTTCTTTCTTTCTTTCTTTCTTTCTTTCTTTCTTTCTTTCTTTCTTTCTTTTTTTCTTCTTTCTTTCTTTTTTTCTTCATTTCTTACATTCAGGAAATGACTCAGTCGTGGCCTCCTCCAC
>JBBBVU010000016.1:15892886-15921281 GCA_037177055.1 Atherinosoma microstoma
TTTCTTTTTTTCTTCTTTCTTTCTTTTTTTCTTCATTTCTTACATTCAGGAAATGACTCAGTCGTGGCCTCCTCCACTGACGGCCATCCACACCCCCTGCAAAACAGAGCCCTCTAAATTTCCATTCCCCACCAAGGTCAGCTTTGCACCAGTCCTGATTAAAATGATTTTGTGTTGTGAGGAATTAATAAGACTTTATTATTCATTTATCACCTTTACAAACCTTTGGTTTGAAAACTACCTTGTGGTAACACACAAGCTTCTCAGTTAAAGTTCATTTAGGGGGATTTTTGGCTATAAAGAAAAGGTGCTTAATACTGATTTGATTTTAGTTTTGATTACTTTGGGGTGAATTTTACTTCCTGCTTTGATGGTAGAAACGTTTAAATAATTACATTCTGTAAACGAGAAGAAAAACAATATTTGTTGACAGTTTTTATATTTGGCATAATTTTTAAGGTTTTAGAAGAATATGTTGAACAGATTCATGAAAATAATTGAGACTTTTTTTATTTATCTCAGGATAATCATGCTTTTCCAAGTGGACCCAGTGAGTATCACAATTCAAACCTGCGCCCGCAGGAATTCTCCATGTTTTTCATTTTTTATTTTTTTTATTTCATTCTCATGTGTTTGTATATATACTGTTTATTTATGCTTGTATGCAATTATGTGTGTTTGTGTCTTTAGAGCGAGGCAGTTCATCAAAAAGTTCCAGTAGTCACCAGCCTAAAGACTGCAATGACCCACCTGCGTAAGTACTGTTTGTTTATGTCTTTTTCCGTCTTTCTTGTCAAAGATGCGCGTTTGTATTTTTCTAAATGTTTATTTACAACAGACAGTACCACAGCAAATATCTTTGGGTTAAAAAATCTCAATTAAGCCCTGCTGCCTCAGACTGCAGCAGTAAATGAACTATACAGACCATTATCCTTTTTATGTATAATTTTAGATATCTTTTGAAACATTTTTACTTTTGATAAAGCTTTCACTAATATTTTATTTCTTTACATATTTTATTTTTTTTACCTGTAGCCGTTTCAGATTCTAATTATTGTTGTTTTTGTTGTTGTTATTATTATTACAAAGATTTAATAATGTTTCATTTCTGTATGTCAGTCAGCTGAAAGATGACTTGATGATCAGCAGCAGTGAAGAAAGTGACGGTGAAGAAACCAAGAATCCCTCAAGGAACCTGGAATCAGCAAGGTGAAACACAGAGCATGGAAAATTCATTTTATATTTTATTACTTAGTTTTTGCTGCAAATGTCAGACAAATTTTGTGGTGC
Source organism: Atherinosoma microstoma (assembly GCA_037177055.1). NCBI lineage: Eukaryota > Metazoa > Chordata > Actinopteri > Atheriniformes > Atherinidae > Atherinosoma > Atherinosoma microstoma. Next base: position 15,894,177 of record JBBBVU010000016.1, read on the forward strand.
CTTGTATTAAAGGAAATGTTGTCTTGAAAGAAATAGTGTGCAACTTAAGTGACCTTTTTAATGTTTGTTTTTTTCTATTTCACATGTTAAAAGTGAAATCAATTGTAGTTTTTACTATTTTTGTTTGTATTATTCTCTCTTTATTGGCAAGACTACATGTCAACAGTTTATACCAACTTGAAAAATTGCAACTCGTAGAAAAAACCCTTGATCTAACTATTTGGAGAACAGTTCAAATCAACCTTTTGAAGGTTGAGAGAAGTATCTGTATTTGTGAGCAACAGTTTAAACAAATGCAACATGTTATGACTAGTAATGTATGTCCCTGTATATGGCATAGCTGCAGGTGTCCTGCACACTTTGTGCAAAGCTTAGTATAAAACTGATTCTTTTGTCTAACAACGGCAATAACAGCGATCCAGCAGACCTATCGAGGGAGGACTCGAGCAGCCACAGCGGTTCAGAGAGCAGCTCGGGCTCCGACAGCGAGAGCGAAAGCAGCACGACGGACAGCGAAGCCAATGAGCAACCGCGGCCCACCTCTCCTGAAGTAATCCTTTAACAATAACTTTGTACAATGCTGTAGGGCTGTATCAACCAGTTATTACAGTGGCCTAAATTACTGCTCACTGCTTTGACCTTTATCCTGTTAAGATGTTTCCCTCTTTTATGTAGACAAAATATCTTTTTTTTTTTTAATCTTTTAATTCTTGGTTCTTTGTTCCTTCAGCCTGAACAACCTATGGCCAACAAGTGGCAGCTGGACAACTGGTTCAAGAAGACCAAGCAGTTCTCCCCTGCTTCCCCAGTGGATAACAACAATGCTCCACCCAAGTGCAAGAAAGAAGGTCGAGATAACAGCTCAGGGCGTGGCTATAGTAGCCAGGGAGGAGGTTCGAAAGACTCAGCCGCACCACCCCCAAGCAGGGACCTACGAGCACCACAAAAGGGTGCAGAGGGTGGGCGTGGTAGGCAAAAATCTCCCGCACAAAGTGATGGCGGCACAAGTACTCGGATCCGTGAGGGTAAAAAGCAGCCTAAAAAATCAGAGAAGCCTCCTGTGGTGGAGGAACCAAAGGGAGGTCTGAAAGTGGAGAGTGAACCCGCTCCAGAGATACCTCCACACCGACCCAAAGCCGCCACTAAGGGTTCACGTAAACCAAGCATCAAAAAAGAACCCAAATCCTCTCCGAGGCCCACTGCACCCACTATCGCCACCACTACAGATAAACGCAAGACCAAGGCCCCCACAAAGACTCCCCAGTCTCGTGAATTTGTTGATACGGACCCTTCATCATCAGATTCTGAGGGAAATGACAGCATCCCGTCCTCATCGCAGACACCCAAGTACTCTGATAGCATCAGGACCCCTGTGTGCGTCTTCTCTCCAATGGAAGAGAAGGTGCTGTCCCCGCTCAGTGACCCTGAGGAGCGATACCCATCCAGGCAGCCTCAGCAGCAAGTTTTACTTGTCAAGATAGGTTGGTTGAAATAAGCTCCTAAGTCTCACCGTATTTTGTGCACGTGTTTCACACTTGTGTGTTTCTTCAGTTTTGGACCAAATTAAACCATACCGTTCCCCGTTTCCTCTGATTTCCCACAGATCTGAGCTTGCTGTCCAGGATCCCTGGACGGTTGTACAAGGAACCCACTGAGATAAAAGTGGAGAGGGAAGACTCTCTAGACAGGGAAGGCAAGGAGTTCAGCAAGCAGAGCAAGGCCAAGAGGAAACACAAGGTTGAGCCAGTTTTACAGTTGTATTTGTTTTTTTTTCCTGTTAATGACATTTCTTTTTAATTTATTTATTCTTCTGAGCAGCCTCAAACAAGTGTCTCGCTCTGTTTGTTAGCTTTTATTCTGATAGCACAAACTCTTGGAAAAACCCACAGCTAGATTGTCATTAAAGCAAGAAAGTGCATTTGAGCCAAGAACAACTGATTACATTTTGTAGATTTACCACAGAATTTTTGCCGTTAGTTAATTGTTCACAACTAGCAGAGAGAGAGAGAATTAATAAGAAAATACCAGGATATCTTTGACTGTAGCCAAAATATTTTATTGTACTCAGCAGGAGTTAAAATGTCTTTAAGTATTCAACAAATTATTCTCAGTATTCCTTCTGTGTCTATTATTTCTCATTCTTCTTCCTATTTTTAATATTCAGAACGACGAAGAAGGCACAAAGCCGGAGAGTAAGCGTTTCAAGCCAGAGAATAAGTCTCATCATAAAAGCAGCAATAAAGAGTGAGTTTTCCACCTTTTTTCTTCTGAGTGATGATTGGGCCAAGTTGGCCCTTCTGGTGCAACAGCAGTTCTTCATTTCAGCGAGGGAAAACAAAGCTTCCCAGATGTCTTCCCTGGTCTTACAACTCGCAACATAAACCCAGTGACCTCTAGAGAACATTGTAAAGCCAAAGCATAAGAGGTTGTTAATTACACCTTAAGCTGCACTTGTTAACCTTAATTCTAGGACTCTGGTATGTTCTTGGTTGTGGATTAAGTGGAGTGTGAATATTTAATCCTTGAGTGATAATATTTTTATATTAAAAAGCACATTTAAACAATCCAATATATATGTAATGCCACTATGATTGATTTCCCACCAGGTCTAAGAGGTCTTTGGAGAAGAAAGACGAGTTGGTCCCGTCTCCCTCCATGTCAGGGCTTCAGCGGACACCAAAGGCAGAGCATCTGAGTCGGAAGAGGACAGTCAGCCAGTCCTCAACCTCGCTGTCGAGTGGGACTGGAAGTGGGAAAGAGGGGAGCCGCAGCACAAAGGGCAGCTCCACCTCTAAGCGTGGGAAAGTAGACGACAAGGGATGCAGCACACGCGATGGCAAGGTGGGTGTGAGCAACCCCGATGGCCGACTGAATACCAGGCAAAGTGGGACTTTATAGAACACAGTCAATTTCCTCCAATTTCATTCTTTTCCTCCATCTTATCATTCACTTTGATATCCTGACTCTTTATTTATTTATTATTTTTCTTTCTAAAACTGTCTTTCTTGCGGTCTCTGCAGGAGAAATCCTCAAAGAGTTGTGATAACCAGCTGGCTGTGCCTCCTCTCTCGACTGACGGCTCCAAAAGATCCAAGCTTGTGTTTGAGGACAGGTAAGAGGAGCTCTTTCCACTGTGGATAACCCCACAGCGGGACACAGAAAGGAACTGCTGTGGGGATCTAGAGTTGCCTTTGATGCACGAAGCTGTAGGAGGTTGGGAAGGTCATGAATAGATGTGGCTGCATGCCAGAAAGATTATGTAAATTTTCATTTTAAAAGGCTCGCTGCTGGGACTCTGTGTCCTTTTCATGCTGCTGTAAAGAAACATCGAACTGCTTCTTTTTCTTTGCCCTTTGTTTCAAGTTTTTATTTAATGGAAGAAGAGATGTTTAACAAGTTTAGAAAGTGACAATTGTATTTAGAGGATATTTATGTAAATGTAGGAGCTGAGCCTTGTCACCGGGTTGTAATGTTTCTGGTAAAGTTGCTTTTATCTGTGGTTTAGAGAAGTAAGCAAATTGGTTTGACCTGCAAATAATTTTGTTTCAGGGTTCATTCAGCCGACCACTACTTACAGGAAGCCAAGAAACTAAAGCACAATGCAGATGCACTGGTAAGAGCAACAAGTAGCTGGTGTAATTGAGATGTTTCTGTGTCAGTTTGCCCTAAAATATTAAAAAGAGAGGACTATTCAATGTGAAACGATGCCCTATTTTTAATGCTAGTGTGTTTGTAGCATTGATTTGGGATTTTTGCCAATCCTTTGATTTTAAAAGCCTTTTTCCCCCCATCTTTGCTCTTAAAGCTTTTAAGTATGACCTTATGCTTTTATTTGTCACTGTAAGATAAACACCTATTAACACCTGCCTGTATTTAACTCCACGTCTCATATACTTTACTTGGGTATTTAATATCTACATGCAAAACCACAAGTGCAAATTACAACCACAAAAAGTTTTACAAACTAGCAGTACAATCCAGTGCACATGATCTCAAACAGAAAATTTGTTCTTGGAAATTGAACTTTACATTTTAGTCATCAGGCATGTGCTAAAAGCCACGCTGCATTCACAGTGTGTCCGTTATCTAATGTCTCGGGCCAAATAACCATGTCAAATTACTGTCATGTGAACAGTTTTTAGCCATGAATCCGTTAAGTAAGTCATGCTCTGTCTTTTTACAGGTGGATCGTTTTGATAAAGCAGTTTTCTACCTGGACGCCGTGGTGTCATTCATCGAATGTGGCAACGCTCTGGAGAAAAGTGCCCAAGAGGCCAAGTCACCCTTCCCAATGTATGCTGAAACAGTGGAGCTTATCAAGTAAGGACAAGCATGAGTGCACGCATCACTGTCACACAATTAAAAAATTTAACAAGGAATTAACACATTTTTACACACAAAGCATGTTGATGGGACTCAAGTATTGTTGGCAGTTTGAATGCATTCTGGGTAAATTAACTGCGATTTTTTGACATGGAAGAAGATTGTTGTGTAATTCCTGGAGTACTACTTTTACTAGAAAAAGCAGTATGTGAAATTTAATCATTATGAAACTAAATTAGTTGCTCTAATGACTTAACTGAACTGTTGTTCTGCCTCCAGATACACTATGAAGTTAAAAAGCTACATGGCCCCAGATGCAACTTCAGCAGACAAAAGGCTCGCTGTGCTTTGGTAAGTACACCGACTGACACCACGTGACCGTGCTCTGTTTGATGTGATAGAAATGTTTTGTACATAACCTCCAGAAGCACTCATACGTGGCTATTGCTAGTCCTGTTTGTTTTGGAAGAGTTGGGTATTTCAGATGCCAGCATTTCTGGTCTTTACTGTCTTCTTTTGTGAGTTTCTGGTCCATATTTACCCGTTTCTGTCTTTCCAGCCTCCGATGCCAATCTCTCCTCTACCTGCGATTGTTCAAGTTAAGGAAAGACAGTGCTCTAAAATACTCCAAAACACTCACTGAACACTTGAAGGTACTTTTTATCTAGCTCAAGCTGAAACCCTTTTTTGTTGGCAAATCTTCAAACTTAATAAAGTGTGAAGGGAAAATCCATGTATGCAGTTGTCATGTGTGAATGTCCAACCTGTTTCCTCTCAGTGTGCATAATGTCTTTTCCCTTGTGTTGTTTGACAGAATTCTTTGAGCAACACCCAGGCTCCCTCTCCTGGAATGGGAAAGTAAGTCCTCCCTTGCTGTTTGGAGAGTTAAAGCTAGTGTGTGGTTAAGGAGACATCCGTTTCCTGCCAAGTGTTTAACATTCAGGAAAAATATGAAAAAGTTTTATGATTTATACAAAGTTAAGAACCCCATTAAGTACATTCCCTCTCATTTCAGCACAAAATATCCTCTTTTTTTTAATATCTTGTTGTATTATTTTGTACATATTAAACTCACAACCACGTCTGCTGGTCTGTTTCCACACACAGCAAGGCAGCAGGTATGCCCTCTCCAGTGTCACCCAAACTGTCACCGGGCACAGGAGGAGGCTATTCATCGGTCAGCAGCACCACCAACGCCAGCTCGTCAGTGACTATACCTCAGCGTATCCACCAGATGGCTGCCAGCTATGTCCAGGTCACCTCCAACTTCCTGTATGCCACAGAGATCTGGGATCAGGCCGAGCAACTGTCCAAGGAGCAGAAAGGTAAGGATTTATGATTGGTTCTGAGATGAGCCCTCCAGATGTTGCTGACTCATCACTTCATATCTCTTTTCACTTATAGTTAAATTCTGTGTTAAAAATCCAGATAGGTTTAATAAAAACATATTTATAGTTTCATGTTGTCTTGCCAGGAGTTTCTCAGCCTCCTCTATTAAAGCTGCAGCCTTTTCACTGAGTGTAAAACAATTTCCATTCATATGTGAAATGTTAAGGCAGATGTGTAAACAGACCAATCCTTGATTTTAAAATGAACCGGTTGTGCATCTTGTCTTAGTCTCTGCTAATTACTTATCTACATAATGACATTCACACTTTACCACCACTCCATTTGAAAGGTCCATAAATCATTACGTATCTTGGATTACGTATCTTGAGAGAATGGTCTAATAAACAGCAAGAAAAAGAAAATCTTAAAGAGATGCAGCAAAAACCCTGGGAATTAGCCAGGAGTAGCTCCTTGTTAAATTGTATTTTTACATCCCGTCCATGAAATGCTGAAGGAATTTATCGTTGAGCTGGAACGCCTCAATATGACAAAATGTGGATATTTGTTCTGCATTTCTGTTTTTATTTACATTTTATTTACATTTAAATACCATTGATATGTTCGTTTCTGATAATCCACGGGTTAGTTATTAACTAGTCTTCTTTTGTTTCCCAGACTTCTTCACAGAGTTGGACAAAATGATGGGTCCTCTGATCTTCAACACCAGCAGCATGACAGAACTGGTGCGTTACACACGGCAGGGGCTCCACTGGCTGCGCCTGGACGCTAAACCTATTCCCTAGCGAGGACTCGCTGCCTGCATGCTGCTTCCTCATATACACCCACACCTGAGCCGTTCCTTCTTAGCCGCCTGCGCTCCAAGACAAACACACACTCGAAGCAAACAAACGGAACAGTCACATACTGTACACACACACACACAGTCCACCTTTGGCCCTCCATGTACGCTTACATGTGATGAACTTCTCAGACATATCTCCAACACTGTGTCCATTTTCTGCACCAGCTTGCCAAAAACACTGAGCAACTAAGGACAATGTCCCACCTTTGCCGGCACCACACAGGGAGACGCATCCAAACTGCAATGGAAAGAGCTTCTAGCCTGGCTTCATATATCAGCATTCTTACAAAAATCTTGAAGGCCATGTTTTTAATCACTCTGGCGTGAAAGTGCTGGGTGAGTTCTATGTTATGAATACACTAAAACTGGGGTTCGGTTTCTCGGCTACTTTGGCTTTGAACTTTTTATTTCACTTTGTTTCACCAAAGTACCTCCCAGTAACACCAAAGGTGCTTTAAAATGAAGGTTTCTCTTTATCATTTTCGTGCCTTGTATGTGAGCTACAGGAAAACGGTCACCAGTAATATCTCAATAAATTATTTTTCTTTTTTCTTTAATTTATTTTTGTTTTTATATAGTCACAGTTATGATATATATTTAATCATTTACATGTCAATGGAAGCTGGCATTGCAGTTTCAAATCCCTATTAACTTCTCTTAAAACAAGGATAGTGTTGACCATCCCCGAATGAAGCTACCACGTGGATTTACCTCTCATCAAAGTCTCAGAGGATTATCTCAGATGATGCCCGTATGAAGGGCTACTCTGCACAGCGGATTAATACTTCTGACACAAATTATTTATAAATGTTATTTTAGAGGCTATATTGATCAGTGCATTAGTTTTTAACAATGAAATTTGATTTTAGAATTATTATTTTTTTCTTTTTACCCTTAAAATAAAATGTGGATGAATTGTTTCAGTTTTTAAAAAGATTGCTTTCCTCCCATTATCGTCCAGCAGGGGTGATTAGTCTCCTGGCCTTAATGCGAGATTTTCTGCCTTTTTAAAGCTTCAGAACTCGGCTACTACGAAATGTTTTCACCCCATGTAGCTACATTGTTCTAGAAATGTCCTCAAGCAAGAGTCACCTCCACACAGTGTTATTCTTTTCTTGATCACTTTTGTTTGTCAAGAGTATATTTTTCTAAGGAACAGCAGGGACTGTCATGAGTATTGAAGATTGTGTCCACATTTCCTTTGCAGTTATTTACGTTGCAGTTTACAAAAAGCTGGGCCTGAGTTTCCACTAATTTGGCATAATGGAGCATTCTTTTATTGTTTAGAGAAATGAACTAGTCGGAGATGGAGATTAGCAGTGTTGCATTTATATGACAGAGTTTTAAACCTATAAGAAATATAATGACCGATATAGATTCTATTTATATAACAAGCAGTTCTTTTTTTTTTCTCTTTTTTTTCTGTCTTCTAACCCAGCGAATGCAAAATTCAAGATTGCAACAGGGGTTATTAAAACAAATATTTCTAATGTAATTATTCCTATTTAAATTTAAAGCTGAAATCATGTTTGTCTTGCCTGAAAGTAGACCGTAGAGCAGATGTCTGCTTTCCAGATATATGAACGTCATCGGGGCAATTGTTTCAGAACTGTCCTTGTTGAATATTTTTAACCCACGTCTTACCGGAATATGCTGGAAATAAATGCTAAGCCTGGGCTGAATAGTTGTTTTCTTTTGCACCGAGTGTTTAAATGGACAATAAAATGACAAAAAAAAGTTTAGGTTTTGTCTTAAACTTTCTGGGTCTTGCTTCTGTTCACAACACAAATTACTGTTCGGCCCGGCTTTGACTATTTTTCTTGTTTCTTGCATTTTTTTTGTCTTCTTTAACTGGCTCCCTGGCCTTTATTGCAAGAGGGGATACTGTTATTTTTTTTTTCTTAAACTTGGAGAAGAGGAAGTATTATTTTAATCTATGCAGGATTTTTACAACGACAAAGAGATCTGTTTCTGTAAAGAAAATAAAAACATTTTTAGGCTTGGGATTACCCCCCCTCCATTTTATTTTCTGCCTCAGTGAGAAACCTGTTTAGCCTTCAGCTTTTGCTATTTTGTGTACTGGTTTTAGTATACAAGTGTATATAGATCTTTTTTCCCCCTCTCTGTCTCTTCTTTTCTCTCTATTAAATAATCAAAAAGTTGGCTTTGAGCCGTTTTGTACTTAAAGCTGGAGGCAGCTTTTCTCATAGGAATTCCTGTGTGGGGTTTTGCCAGCCCAGTCAATGTCTTCATACACTGGTACACTTTGTAAGTTGATGTCAGCGCCTCGTGTTCCCTACACTATCTTGTAGTCAAATGTAAAAGGAAAAAAAAAATAGCATTAGAATAATTTTTAACGGTTTGCTACTCTTATTTATTTTTCTGCCCCTTTGCTTCGTTTTTTTTTTTCTATTTTGCATTTTTAAGGAGCACCATTTTATGAAATAGGATGATGTAAATGTATTGGAGTTGTTCATGAGATTTCATTGTAAGTAGTAATTAATATTAATTCTAACTTGAACGAATCCAGGGTAAGATAAGTTTTTTGACATTCATTAGGAAGATGTTAACACTTGCATGTTTCTATTTAAATACAATTGTATAAATTGTAAATATAACATTTCTTTAGGGGTGAATTTCTACTACAGGTTGACATTTTTATTAAATTTTAAAAAACATGCTGTAAATATGTTGTGAGATACTTTATGCACATTTTTTCCTCCATGTGGGCTTTTGTCCTCTTCCTCCCCGAAGTTGTTACAGACGACATCCTTCTCTGTTAACACTGTATATCAAGATGATTTCTCAGTCCTTTTCTTATGTGCTTGTATACTTTTGTCTTCTTCACTGTCTCATAGTATCACAGTCGCCACATAATCATTAATGTCTCTTAATCCAAGTGCGAATATTTTGTCCTCTCTGTATTTGATATGGAGCTGTGTACTTCATTAAGTGTATATTGTTGAGCTCATGAGATGGATGGATGGCATGCACAGTCTGTTGTCTGTCTCTTCCTCAGAGACGTGTATTTACTAATGTGTCCCTTTTGAACAATTGGTCCAATTTGTCTTTTGAAACAGAGGTATTTCTCCACACTTCAGAACAGTTGTAGCAGTTTATACAGTATGTTGTATAACACCTTTTTTCTAAAAGTCATCTCCAAAGTGAGACCGGCAGCATACACTATGTACAATAAAACTAAATTGGACTAGTTTTCAGAGAACTGATGATAGAGATACTATATATGATGGATGCAATATGATTCAAGGTACTCATCGAGTTTGATCTTCAAACTTAGGTTATGTAATTTAAAGGCATTCTTGTGAAGTGAGTATTAATTGTGACTAATGAGAGTCTGTCCTGAATATTCTTTGTATTTTGCCGTATTGAGAATAAAATATATATGACTATGTTTAAGGGAGTGTTGCTCATTTGTTTAACTGGATAAGGTTATAAAAATTGCTACATGAAGTTATGAACTTTTTTTTCCAGGAGATGAGTATTTCATTAAAAATATACATCTGGGATGTTTAATTTAAAAAGAGAAATGCCTCGACTACATGGTTTTTCCTCAGTTTTTCTTTTTTCCAGAGCCAAGAGTTAAGTAGGATGTCTAATCCTCTATGATGTCTACAGACAGGCAAAAACTCGAATACTAAAGAGTCACACTGCAAATACAAACATTTTTTAGATTATCAGCTTTATGTTAATATGTGCAGTCATGGCTTCATTTGTGATGTAAACCTAATCAATGGAGACAAAATTCATCAAAATCAAGGTATGATCATGTTAAATTGACTTGAATGAAAGAAGGACTTATTTAAAGAGTTGAAAGTACTACTAATGCAATGTAAAAAATACCATGCCATGAATACCAGCATGTATTCAAGTTGTTGCCAGTATTAGCAGTTAGATTATCTGCATTTACGGTAAATGACTTCTGTAGCTATAAAGTACAATTGTATGTGCAGCTAGTTTATTCATTTATTTATATATATATATATATATATATATATTTAGGGGTGCAACGATGCACAAAATTTGCGGTTAGGTTCAGTTTGATACTTAAGTGTCATGGTTCAATAGTTTTTCGATACAAAAAATGAATTTTAACTTTAAATTTTAATTTTGCCTTTTTTAACTTGTAATTTTTAAAAAATTGATTACAAATATTTCTTTCAAAATTTTCCATCAATTCAATAAAAACGATAAGTGATAGAAAATATTGGGTTAACACAACCCCTGCTTCAGTCAATGCATGTTGGAGGCACTCTGTGGATCTGAGCTCGATGATGCAGCCTTGGCGGAGTAGTCGAACGCAGATCCACTGAGCTTTAACACTGAGAGCATCATTAGAGGACAAGTTCATAAAAAATGTTGTATTGTTTGATACAGCGCTCATGGTTCGGTACTCACCTGTATTGAACAATTCAATACAAATACATGTATTGTTGCACCCCTAGTGTGTGTGTGTGTATATATATATATACATATATATATATATATATATATATATATAGTCTGTGTGTGTGCTGTTTAGTAGATTAATCAAAAGCAAAACACTATCACATCATCTTAGAGGGTTTAGATTTTCTAGCATCATTTGCACTGTGAGAAATAAATGCTGCTATTATCAACATGGAAAAAGTACAACCTCTGGGATGTGAATACTCCATACTGAGCTTTGGTGAGATGCATTTGTGTATTAATTGAAGCCTTTTGTAACTGCATTCTCTATACAAAGTGTCCATAACTACATTTCTGAGACCTCCATGTAATGGTCCGAACTCTACTGACAGCATGTTTTTCAGTGAGAAAATTGCCACCAAGTGGTCATGAGTTGCTATTGTCACGCAATTCATTTGTACTTTGTTACCAGTGAACTGGATTGTTTCAGTTGCTGTGATTGTGGCTGGCAGGGAGAGCCATTTAATAAAATGAACAATGCAATAATCACAACTTTGACAGGCAGGAGCGTGACTTGAAAAATAGGTGTGTGTTTCACAGTCTCAACTGGGATATTCTAAAGGCTTCCCAAAGCTTAACAGTTAATCATGCTTAAGTAGGGTTTAAAGATTGGACTGATGGTGTAAAGATGTAAGACAAAATGTAAGACAAAGGGGGAAATAGTTATTACTTTTACTTTCGAGAAAAAAGTTATGGTAGTTTTCAAGGAAAACTGATCCTGTTTTAAATACAGTTATAAATGTCACATTTAATGTGTCTAAAAGCACAATTTCAAATCTGTTCAGATTGTGCTGCGTTGTAACAAATTTATCGCAAGATAACATGATTAGTCCTGTTCACATTTAGTTCATAGCATTGTGAATCATTCGCATCATTTCACCTCAGTTATGTTTATTAAAGCACTCTGTTAATCTTTTTGTGCATGTAACCACAAAACTATTCAAAGTAGTTTATGTAGCTTTGCATTGCAGAGCTTCTTACAAATGATTAGCTCTTTTCAATCCACAATGTGCTGCCCTCAAAAACTTTAACTCTTATGTAGACTAACGTTTTTGCCTTTCATTACCGCAGCTCACATACTTTTTCTTTTTCATGGTTGCTAGATTTGAAAAATCTGTTTTATTTTTTTTTTATCAGTGAAAGAGACAAAACAATCAGAAAGCACATAAATTAAGTTTGTGGTCGTTTTGTGTCTCTGTTGTATTTATGTCTTATTTACTATCAAAATGAAGAAATTCAATCTGTTTTTGCATATCTTATGGTCGCTTTGTGGGTCATTTGTCTCTGTGGTTTTCTGCATCTCTTCAGTGTTGTTTTGCAGCCTGTATTGGTACACTGTTATCTCTGTGGCCGTTTGCATTTTTTTGAGTACTTTATTTTAATCAAAGTTGTGATCATTTACATGTTATTTGGTGTATCTATTTGCGGCAATAATATCTCTTAGTGGGCATTCTGTTACAATTTCGTCATTTTCTATTGCTTTGACGACATTTAAAACTTTTCTGAACATTTTGCTTTATTTAGTGCTTTGCTCTCGCTTTCCTTTTTTGTGTCTGAAATATATATATATGTCTAGTTTACAAACTCCCCCCTACTCGACTCAATGGCCTTCCGTTATATGTCAACCGTTTGAAGATTTTACAGCCTGAACTCGAGCTACATTACTCTTTTGTTGCGTTCAGTAAGACGCTAAATCTGGCACTTCACAGATTTAGCTCCTTCCTCCTCTCAGTGAATTTAAGTTAATCAAAACAATACGGGGGAAATCCATGTTTTCACTGTTCCGCCATTAAGACAAACTGACCAATAAGATATCGTGTTTTCCCAAATTGCCCTCCTCCTGCCGTACCTGATTGGTCGACTCGGACCTCCGTTACCTTTCATCCGCTTCTGTCCCCAGGGAATAAGGTAAGCTAACTGCGAGGGGAGGAAAAGGAAAGCTCATTACCAGACGATGCCAGACGCACTAGTCATCTGAAAAAAGTGACCTGTTCGTATTAGGCTATACGTTTTTTTCTCTCTCCTCCCCTCCACTGTTCCTGACTTGGGAAAATGAAACCGGTTTGAGGGAAACGAGGAGTGCAAGTGGAAAATCGTAAAGTGACCGGCAATGGCCAGGTACGTGAAGTGTAGTTGGGCGGTAGCAGGTGCGTTAAGTATCACCCTGGCTGCTCAGTTTCGGTGTCAACTGTCAACTTCTTGGTTAATGTTTACTGTGAGAACAGTCAAGAAAAAGTTTTATTAAAACAAATGATAACTTTTACAGTGAACTTTTGTTTATAAGTGTAGTTTTTAAAACTATAGTTCTCGTTGGTTGAAAAATGATTGTCCTCTATGGCAGTTTATTTTTGTTGGGATTGATTTAAAAAAAAACTCACTGTTTGAGCTGATATATTTTCTAATTTAGTAGACATAAGTTGTGATATATTGTATATTTTTTTTTTATTTTGTTATTAGTGATATTTTTATGATAATTAATTATTCATTATTATTCAACAATATCTGGTAACAATAAAACTAAAATTCCCTGCCTCCATCTTTAATGACTCAGGGTTTGGGATTGTAGGACAAAAAGCAATATTTTAGGTATTACTTAAGATATGATGACAATGCAATAGACTGGCTGGACCAACTGCAGACCTAACTACTGTTATCACCACACATAATTGCTGTTGTCATAGTCTGTGTGTTGCAGAGTTTAGAGTTTGACACAACTATGAGAACTAAATAAAACTGTCCTTGCCTAATCTCATTTCCATCCCCCGAATCGATACCTGGCTCTAAATTATGCACTGGAATGGCTTTTTACCAAATGAGTGGACTATATTTTATTTAAAGTGGGGACAAAAGGCAGGGTTGCTCAGGGGGAAACCGGACACTGGTGTTTTGTGCTGTGACAGAATCTGATGCACTCATGCAGTGCGTTGGTCAGATGGTGGGTGCAGGAGGAGCACACTGGGCTCTCTGTGTGCTGCTGCTGTTGCTGGATGCCATCCTGGGGCCGCTGACCCAGCCTTAGTGTTGCACCCACATGATGTGACCCGGAGGCTGCACAGAGACCCTCGCACAGAAGTTAGTGCAGACAAGATGTTTATGTAGGTGTAATGCATACATATATACACAAAGACATAAGAAGCCAAAAGGACCTTCATAAACACCTGTTGATCCAAACCTTTTTTTTCCTTGGAGAGTCAGATAAAGCAACATTAACTTCACATATAGCCAAAGCATGCAAGCCAACGGCCATACACACACTTGGTAATATCATACAGGTGTTAGTGTGCACAAAGGCCTGAGAAGGTGGTTCTTTTGTGTTTACGGGAAGATTAAAGAAGAAAGAAAGCCAGAAACAAAAGATGGAAGTAAATAGAAGGGCGAGCTTATAAAATACAAGGGTCATGGGGGGCCACACATGTAAATGTAGCCTGGGTGTTGAAACATGACCTATTTCGTCATCCTTATGTTTTTTCCGCCATCTATCTTTCTCTAAGGAAACAAAAAGACCAGAAAACAAAACAACATGTGTGTGGTCCGGTCAACAGATTCAGCTTCAGGCTTAGAAGAAAGAACTATATGCGTGTTGCTGTTGTTGTTGGACACGCCGGGAGGGGTCGTTTTTCAAGCAGTGGAAACTTACTTGTTGTGCATTTTCAGTGCCTAGTTTTGACACCAACTGGTCTGCACGGGATCAGTCCTGACAGGTGAAATGATTTTTGCAGCACTGAGACATGGCACCAGGTAGAAGCAATAACACCCTTAAAAAAACGTAGCAAATTAAACTATGAAACACTGATTTAATTAGATCATCATCACTTTCTATGGCATTACTTTGATCTTTACTGAAGGTGTCAGATAATGGAGAGGGATGTAGCAGGAAGGTGTCGTAGCCTTAAATCAGTTAACAGCTCACTGGTTTCTGTTATTCTTACCCTTATTGTTCACACTTTCCTGTAATGGAATTGTGACCTTGTGTCGTTCAGCCCCTTTCCATTGTACCTGCATGATGTGAGACTTTCACCAGCATTGGCCGTTTCAGGAAACTAGAGAAGTCTTCCCTTTACCTTTACTGAGGAAAGAGCAGAAATAATTCATGACTCATCAAAAATAGGGAGCAATTTACCGGTATACCTTTTAAACGGAGAAGTGATTGAATCAGATGGGCTGTTTCCGGTGAAGCGTTAATCATATCAAACGTAAAACAGTGATTGTGATTAACTAATTCAATGTGACTTCAGTCTGTGGTGCTTTGATTGAGATAAAAAGTTGGGACAATGATGTATCCAACTAAATAAAATGAATGAGATTGTGTCTTTTTAATTAAGTTAAAGACCACTTTCAGTGTGGTGGTTTGTTACCATGTTGAATATTAACCTGTTGACCATTTTGCCCAAATGTCATTATAAAGGCCGATAGTATAAGTAGTGCACATTTTAGGGTGCATGGATGTTTTTTCAAAGCTATTCAGGTTTGCTTGATAAGAAAGTTGGGGCAGATGATTTGATTATGAGAGCAAAGACGACTGAGACAGATATGGTACAAATGGAATGATTAAAGAGGAAATGAGGAATACTTTAACAGTACTTTAATAGCATTTGGGTATTAGGACGCTCACTGCTAAGCTTTGCTGCCGATTTAATGGCCTAAAAGTGAAAATCCCCCCCCCCCCCTTAAATGAAGTTGTTATTAGTGGATCTTAAAAATGTGCAGACTAACCTTGATCTCTGGTGAATCATTTCAAGGATGGGAACATGTTTCTTCATATGCCCTGCACTTTGACCACCACCTGCATGGAGCAGGTTTAGTGCATGTGCTCACTACTTCCTCCTCACATGGGTGACATTCCACACATCCCGGGGGTCCTCCGTTTGCTGATTTTAAAACGTATTCAAGAAACATAATCTCAGCCCCATCCACTAAACTTGAGCCTTTCCAGCTTTCTTTCTCAACCTTTTGTCTTGTTTCCTGCCTTTGGGGCTCTTTTCTTTTTTTGTTTTTTTGTCTACCTGGGCTTGACCACTCGTCTGTAATTGTGATCTATTGTTGGATCCTCCCTCTTTTGTCCAAGGAGCAGAAAGGTCTATTAAAGTCCTGTATTCCAGATAGCCATAAAGGAGAAAAATGGCTGCCAGAGTTTACGACTGGTTAATACGAGACCCTCTGAGGACAGGCTGGAGAGTACGTGTGGTTATGTGTGTCTGTCTGCCTATTTTGATTCTCTGACAGGGCCACACCTTCTCTATTGTATTCCCTTATAAGACCCTCATTGTCATATGGTGGGGTCATATGACATGCAGGTATTGGTGCATGTGCAAAAGTGTGTGAGTAATCTACTTAAGCTTTTTAAAAAAAGACTCCCTTGCCCCTTTTCCCTACTTTTCTGTTTTTGCACTGTTGAGATGCCTAAACCTTCTTAAGTGTAGAAAATGTTGGTAAAAGGTGGTAAAGGTATGCTGTTAAACTGGTTTGTTTAAGATTCTTTCTTCCACATTAAAACTACAAAAAGACATCTTTAAAAAACATTTTTTTAAATCCCATGAGGTTTATTTTTGCATCCCAGATTGACCATTATATTTGCGTCATTATTTAATCTGAATAAGTTGCTTTCTACAACCCCCCACTTTCCTTTTTTGACAAACATATGAAAAGAAGTTTTTTGAGCATCTCTTCTGTCAGCCTTTGTAGACTGTACAGATTATTTTTCTGTTTCTTTTGATAATCCCAAAAAGGTATGAAAATATTGACAGGAAGGTAAAAATTTTAATTTTGCCTGCATCGATACTTATGGAGAAATGTTTGGTGATGAAGTTTATAAAGTTTGGGTTTGTGTGCACCTCCGTAGCACATCGTGCCAGCAGGTCCGCTCGGGTTTCATAGCCCCTGATGAAAAGGTGCGGGTGAGGGGTTGTCACTGAGACTTGAGCCGGGCACGGACACATTAATATGGCTGTGATGTTGAGTAATAAAAGAGGCATTTACAGCTGTCTGACATGGCTGGAAGTAAAGGCTTCATGTCTCTTTATGTGTGGGTGTGTGGATGTAGTCTGAGCTGAAATGGCCTTAGCACCTGGAGTGTGAGTCAGTTGTTGGAATAACAAGAAGGTTGATTTCTTAAATGTTTTATCATTCTTACAGTTTAAATGATTATTTCACCTTTTAATTATTTTTGTAAAACAAAGACATTAAAAAGAGGCTAACTTTCCTTAGTTTTAGAGTATAACATTTTGCTTTTCTCTTACACATAACTGTAATCTAAATGTATTTGGGTTTAAGATCAGTTTGAAGCAACTATTCATCAAGTAAGCAACTTTCCTCCCAGTAGCCAGACCAGTGTTTCCACATCTGACCACCACACTCCACTTTTCTCTCAGAGGTGACAAAGTCCAAAGTGTTTTGCACTGTTTTCTGTTGAAGTTTAATCTCGGTGTGATTTGTTGTACAGTCTTAACCCCCCTCTCCTCCTCCTCTAACCCCTCTCTACTTGCCCTGGTCAGAGGTAGGAAACCTGCCCTGCCAACAGTAAAAAATGAGCCCATTGTGATTGGCTAGCCAAAATGAACCACAACACCAGACCTGGTGCTGGGAAGCATAATGGGGATTAGAAATCACTTGACTCTTGAGGTTGATGATCAGCCCTATTGGGTTGCTGTATAACTTTCAGAAGTAGGACAATTAAAAGTTAACGGCAAGTAATTCCGACTTCAGTACAATAGAAGATCATGATCTATAACCGGCGGTGTAGGTGGGAGCGTGTAATTATCGAACATTAGACACATTTGTTCTTTTGGTAGAGATTGGACATGTGATCTGCGACAGAGGGGGACTTAAAAGTAATTTGTCAAAATTAGCTTCATTAAAAATTGAAGACGCCAATTTGAACTTTATGTCAAAAACCTTCAGTGCATGAGTAACAAACAAAGCTTAATAACCATCTTGAGGTGTGCATCAAGGATGAGCAAAGTAGGTAATGTTATAACTGCCACCTTCTGATATGGTTTGGACGTTTTAGTGGTACTTTGATCAGTGTGTCAGCGGGAAAAGTCCAGTAAAATGTGCTGAAAACAGAAATCTCGGCTCTTTAAAGGTTAAAAGCCTCTGGTGTTAAGTTATTCTCGAAATCAAATTTACTCTGTGCATTTAGACGTGACGTGTGGAAAGAGAGAGTGATGATCAGCTGGGAGTTAGTAAATATTTGTCAGATACTTGGCTCAGACTTTCTCCTCTCCTTTACACGGCCCAAACTTAAACTGTTTTATAGTTATGATGGGCAATAACAAAGGTTATGTCACAAAATGCATCCACTGATCAGGGTTTATCATGTGTAATGCGCTTTAAATTCTGATGTCAATCTTGAGTTGGCTCACATTCTCACCACAGCAAGGATATTTTATCAGGTTTGCACATTAACATAAAAGCTTACGGCTTCAGAAACAGCTGCTTTTGCAAAACTGGATATCTTGAGAGATGCTATCAAGCCAACGTGTTATTTTTAAGTGCTCTGTGCTTTTGCCCTGTATCAAATTATGCTTCAAAGAGCAGAAAGCCTTATTTGTGGTTCAAGTTTAAAACTTTATCAGCTGCTGCCCGGCTGACAGATTTCCCTGGTGTTTTAATTTCTGTAGTCAGTTTAAGCAGAACAAGTTCTTAGCACAGATACTAACTATAAGTTGGACATGAAGCGATCTGCAACCGCTTGTTATGATACTTTCAAGCTGAAATTTTTTGTGTGGTTTGCAGTGATGTTTCATCACTTTCACTCTTGGTTGCCAAAGGAGCAACTTCCTTTGACGTACCATAAATACTGAAACACATTTCTCTCCTCAGGAAGGCAGTCGGTACTCCCCTCACCAAGTTAACATTGGTCTGTGAGAAGAATGAGTGGGAGACGGGAGTATAGATAAAGAGGAAAAAAGATTTGATTAACGGATTTGGAGGAATGATGGTAGCAGGACTGCAGCTATTATTTTCTTTGTAGATTTATCATCATATTTGATCAATTCTTACTTTTTGAAAACTACAATTTGTTTGCATGAAACAGAATTGACACTGGTAAATTATTTTTTTGCACCCTCTTCGGAAGATACAAAAAAATCACTTAGTCATAATTTTGTGGGAAGTCACTAAAAAGAAGTTGAATTTTAGTTCCATAAAAGTTACCTATTGATTTAGCTTTGTTCTGCCCACATTTTCGCCCTGCTTCATGGCCTCAGGAGACCTTCACTGCATTTTAAGAACCACGGGACCAAGATCTGGGATTTCTTTGAAAAAAATATGCCTATGAAGTATACTCTGCAATAATGTTTTTCATTTGTGTGGAGAATCCAATGCAATAGACAGTAAATAATGTTGCTGGCAACAGATAGAACCTCTATCTGCCATCAGTTTCACATGATTCTGCTGGTTTGTATATCCTACCCCTCTCTGCATAAAATGTCAGGGCAAACAAAATGTTCTAGTATAAGTTGCACACGTGGCCATACTTGTTGTTGTCCTGTCTTTTAACCTGCACAAGGTGCATGCAGGCAGGAATGCTTACTGTGTTGACTCCTATAGATCAGAAAGAAGCTAAACTAAAATGAAACCCTATTACTTGAGTTAATCAGGTCAGTTTATCAGAGCAGATGCCACAGATAATTATCACACACAAAAAAATCAAACACTGGAGAGTTTTAGCTACTTTTACGAAAGTAGTCTCTTCTTAAACAAATTGAAAAACTGCATCTGTTTACTCTGAAATATGTCCTGACCCAGATCTTGTGCTGACTTTGCTGCCTGCCATGTTTGGGGGGCAGAGGTGGATGTGAATGTTAACTGTTGGCCCTCACACAGTCCCAGGTTGTTTTGCAATTCAAATCTCTGGCACAACACGGGGCAAATGTTTCCGTGTCGTCCTGAAGCTGCTCCTCTACAGGGCAGCGTATCGTGTATCTGCACTGTCCTTTTCACGCTTCTTTACGTATCCTGGCAGGTGTAAAAGAAGAGATTAGAGGCATGTCTACCGACACACCATTGTCATTGAACCTTCTTCCTTGACAGTTTTTTTTTTTATGCATTGCTTTTTGTGAAAAGGACTTGATCCCTTGCTTACATATAGACAGGAAGCTAACATGAATCCATCAGTTGCAGAAGCTTGATTGCAGATATTTTGGGGAACAGCAAATACTTGTATTGCTTGACTGGAAATGTCCTAATGTTTGCTTCCCTATGAAAAAGAGCTCAGTGTTTGACTGACAGCTTGACAATATTCCAGACTGTAGGAGCGTGCAGGGCCTCTCCTAATTCTCAGTGTGCAGCCCGCAGACTCGTAGCTGTGAGGTAGTATTTTTACAGTTGAGTCTGTTATGGGAGTTTTCCCACAGAACCAGCTTGTCTTATTTTTTGTGTTCTACAACTGTCCATTCATTGCCTATAATTGCTTCATATTAGATAGTTCCAGAGGAGCAGTAAGGCCAGGCAAGGAATGTGGGTATGTGAGCTCAACAGCTCATTTAGCGCTGTAACCTGACTTCAGCCAATCCAGGAGGTCAGACAATTACGAGAAGGGAAAACACCCACTTCTAATAATGTGGTCTGAGTGTCTCAAAGGGAATTGGATAGTGTGTTGATGTAGAGATTTTGGATCTGTGTGGTCAAAGACGGGAGAGGGAGATAATTTAGCGTTTTCCCATCAGGACAAATGTGTGTTATCTAAGTAACCTAAGGCTATACTAACCACACGTCTACCTGTTCCGAGTAAATAGATGAACTTGTTATCTTAAAAGTGTTTTTACCCTTTGATATTGCTAACACTTGCAATGCACGCATTTATAATTGGTGCTCCTGGCATATAATTAAGCTGGCAGTTCTTCTCTTGCATATTCCTCTCACTACAGGATTAAATATTTAATGTCATTATGTAATAGGCATTAAAACTTAATCTTTGTCCTCATGATGTAACAAAGCTCCACAAGACTTTTTTTTTTCTTCATTCTGGATGTGCCAAGAGAACTTTGAGATGGCAAAACAAATAAAATAAAAAAGCTGTGTTAAGTTGCGTGGATGAGAAAAGGTGATTTATCCTGAGAAATATGCAACAGGTTAGCACACCGCTCAACTCAATGGGATCCTGTAGGTTTATAATTCCCATGACTGTCCTGCTTGCAGTTTTTCTTTCTTCTACCAGGAAGTGTCCTGTAGATTTTTGTCTTATCAGGTATCCTCACTTGCCAACAGATGACTGGTGAGATCATTGCTCAGGTGAATGTTTCATTCCCTTAAATAAGTTAGATTTCAGTATTCAATTGTGTCATTGCATAACTGCTAACTTATAATTGAATAGTTTTTAGCGAGCCCGAGGTCTGCATGTGTTAAGTAAACAGCAAATAAGTAAGCAAATAGGGGAAGTTTTAATCTTTGAACAACATTTGAATATTTGGATTTAAGCAGTCAAATAGAAGGCTGTGTTCTGGTTATGACAGCCTGTTTGCGTTACCTGCTCCACCTGCCCCGGCTGCTTATCAAGCACATTCTTTTCCACGTGCTTCGGCCAAACAGCCAAACTAGCAGAGATAGCACACGGGTGCCATGTCGCCATAAAGCGTCAGGTGTTCGGCCTGCTGATAGATCCTGTCGCCGTGCTTGCTGCTCGCGTACCCAGCTAGGAAAGTAGATTGCTTTATTTTATGGTCTTTACAGAGTTCAATGTTGAAATTGCCTGACAGGTGCGTCACAAAGCAAGTCTCACAATGCTGGTATCTGGAGACAAAGAGGTGTGAGGTATGCAGATGGACATGTCTGATAATGTGTTGTATAATAAGTAACACTAGAAGATGGGTGGCTGTCTTAAAGGTTTCAAATGAGAGTATATTAGGCGTATGTTTGTCGTTGTTGTGATGTTGCTGTGAAGTATCGATTCCAAAGATCTCCAAATGAAAACAAATAAACTCGAGCATCATCACACTAGAAGATTAAATTAAATTAAAATTACAAATTCTGTTGTAAATGATGAGAGCTTTTTGCAAATTATTATGAGCTTATCAAGCAAACAGGTCAGGCCAACCAGGCCTCAACACATCACTCTGCAACCGGGTGTTATAAGTCTATTAAGGCCTTTTCTGCCTTGAGTTTTACCAGCATTCTGTAAGTAGAACAGTAGATAACCTTCAAATGAGTTGTATCTAAGTATTTCAGTTCCCTCTAATTTTGAGTTGCTTTATATCTTGACTTCACAACTTTAAGTAAAGTGCTCAGAGAGTTTTTCCTAAAGGCTGTGTTTCCTCTGTTTCTTGCCTTTTCCCCACATCATCGCCAGAGATGTTCATGGGGAATGTGCAGACCGCTTAATCCTGACTTTTTGCATGTATCTGAACCAATCTATAAATTGAATAGCGAGTTTAAAGCAACGTATGGATCAGCAGAGGAGAGAGGAAGCAGAAACACTCACTGAGTTGCAGTAGATGCTTCAGATTTTTAGCTGCAATGATTTTCCAGGAAATAAACTTTTAAATACCTTTAAAAATGTCCAAAGAACATCTTTTTGTAAATGGCCCAGATACTGGCATGTAAACAAGTAATAGCACAACACAGATTCTATAAAGGCACCTAAACAATAACTGAGATTTTATTGTGACTTTTGATTTAATTATTTTTTCTTGTGGTCTCTCTTACAGTTTAATCAAACAGTGCATTTTGCTGCAGTTTATTCAACTGAACTAAAAAAGTTTCAGTTCAAGCCCTTCATGATATAGAAGTTACTGTGGGAGTAAATAATGATTGGTTCTGTCATGAGAACAATGCATGTTCTGTAATGTCACTGTCGTTCTTTTCCTCTGTGATAAACTTCATGTCTTCCTGGTGAAGTCACTCTGTGTCATGGCTGTCACAGTACCAGCAGAGGGGCCTCCATGGGTGAATTCCTGCATGCGTCTGTGGTCAGCTGGTCAGAGAACAGCTCATTATCCAGCAGGACAGAGATGGTTACTGTAGCCTGGCAGGGCCTGGATGACACTGAGCTAACTGGTGCAGCTCTCTGCTACACAGCAGTCGGTAGGGATGTAATATGTTTTTGTCAAATCTTTTAAAAAATGTTTTGTTTTAAACACAAACCAGACTTCAAGAATTCTCCAAATGGAAACAAGAAGTTACATAAGTTGTTGCTCGCCTTGTTTTTCCAAGGAAATCCTGGCCATAAGTATAATCAAGCTTCTTTTTCTTTTTTTATTGTTTATATTCTAGGCACATGACTCACTTACAGTAGAACGAAGAACTAAGCAAGTCAGTAAGAAAAGCTGATGCACAGAAGTACTTTTTGAAAAGACACATAGGCTAAACAATTAAGAAATAATCATCTAAATGAGAAAAGCATTTGTAAACTAATCAGTCATGGTAATCAACTAACGTTGGCCTACATGTTGAATGGAGTGACGAATGTTGCGTGAAGAGGTCAGCATATCATCTGCTCTGTTTAGTCTGCTGACAAAAAAGAGAAAAAAAGTGACAGCTGATAGATGAAAGCTGAACTAAAGGAGCCGCTAGGGACTGAGGAACAATATCGGCTTTTTCTCCTTCAGAATAAATGCTGTCTGTAACGATTGAGACATTGAGACATCTCCCACCTCTAAAAAAATAAATGGGTCATTTGTTATTGTGTGTGTTTTTGTTTTTCTTATTTGTCTTCTGCTTCCTGCGGGGTCATAGCTCTTCTTTCTTTCTTTCTGTGTTTTTTTTTCTCCTTTCATGTCTTCCTTACGGCTCTCTTTATTGTTGTCGGTATCATACATTAGCTGTGAATAATCTCACACCTCCTGCTTTGTGGAGGTGTGAAACGCTACCACTGTTTAGACGTGTGCTAGGCCTGGGTGATGTCTTAAAGAGTAAACCATCTTGCATTACGGAATGCTTATTGACCCCTGAAGAACTTTGCTAATGCCTCTACAGAACAGATTTGCATGTTGCATGAAAAAAGTATGTGACGCAGCACTCTGAAGTCATTCATTTGATGCATAGATTCAAGTTCAGCTTTTTCCCTCGCTGTTCAGGCCTTTTGTAATCATTTCACATCTTAGGTTTGACCCAGGTCAACATGTTCTCAGATTTTGATACAAATACCTAAGAATAAAAAGGATATGCTGCAAAAATAATGATTGTGCAAGTAGCATTTTTTTTTTTTTTTTTAAGACTAAAGCCATGCAGCTATACATAAAAACACACCTACACAGATGAAATTTAGTGGCCTGCAGCTGTGTACTATTCTAGTGCAGAGAAATTCCTACAGTATCCAGTTAAACTCACCATGACCAGATCATATTGCAAACCCCTGGGGGTCTTTAATACAAAAGTAATTGTCCTCACAGAGGCCTGTTGAAAGTAATAAGTTTGTCATTCGCAGAAGCCTGTGCTCATTTCTAAGCGGAGTGCAGCGTTGTTCCGTGTTAATGGTTTACCAAAGAGGATACAGAAGAACCTTTCTCTAAGAGGGTTATTCATAGGCTCTTATTGATCCTGCTGCATTTTGTTGTTTGTGTCATTATATAAGCATTATTATAAGCACTGATTAATTAGAGGGTTGTTAGCAGTTAGCATCCCTGTAAATACAGAGGAAGCAGCTTCTCGTGGATTCTGAGTTGCAAACATATTAATAAATATATTGAAACATCAACATCAACATTAAATAAAGTAGACTAAAGGTTGATATTGTCAAGTAAGTATTTAGGCCAGATCAGGGCAGGAATGCAGAGCTTATTAGAGTGTGACAGCTTGTCTTGGTCAGCTAGAGATTTTAGACGGTGATGTGAGCACTGCCCAGCAACACGCTGCCACACTTTCTCTCCCTTGCACACATACTGTTGACACAGTTGAATCTGTCTTCTTTTTTCTTTTTTTCGGTCCGTTTGACACACACATACAGAAGGAACAACACTGCAGGTGTCGGTGCCTTTTCCTTTCCCGCTAGCAGACGCTTTACTCTGTCAGTGAGCTGCGCCGGGCGGTCCACGCCACTTCCACCTTTTCAAAACTGGCTTCCTCTCTGTTTCTGTTTGATCGAGGACAATAGGAATGATGTCTTTTTAGATCCCATAGGAGACTTATGTCAGATGGAAAGTCGTAGCCATACATTTGTACATTTATGGTGCCTCTTTTATTTGTTTTTTGTGTTTTCGTTTTTCAGACAATAGGGGGCGAAGGACTGTGTGTGCTGTACATTAAGTTTAAGTAGTTGTTGAGCTTGTTGTGATGTGTTTACACCAGCCTATATATTTATACTCAGTTAACATGTTGAATTTGCCTCCAATGGGTAGAGGTGTACGAAAATATCGATTTCCGAAATATCGTGATCTTTTGCGTGACGATATTGTGTCGATATTCAAAACCACTTTATCATTTTTTTATGAAAAAAACAATTTCAAACATTTTTTACATTTTTTTCCAAAATCAACAATTTGGTAGATATGCAAACCTTACACAGTGGTGGTTCATTTCTGTGTTGCATCTAAACTTGACTTTTTTGTTAAAGTTTACTTGAAGAATCCTAAGCACTTCAAATTTAGATTTATATAGATGCATATGTTAAAGGATTACAGTAAAGATGTTTTTTTTTAATTATTTTGCAGTAAGTATACGTTCTTTTGATGAATACTTTTTTAAATCAAAAATGGAAATATTCTATATGTATGACCGTTGTTCATATATTTGTCATATATCAAGCTACATACTTTTTATATCGTACTTAAGTGGTGTTATGTTTGATGCTACAGACTAGAGATACTTGAGACCTTTACTGATGAGGCCGTTTTTAATTTCTTTATTCATCTTGTACATAAAGAGCAAGTGTTTTAATTTCTTCTGTAGAGAAATGTAGATCCTCTGTTCCCATTTAGTAAGTTGATTTCAAGCATATTACAGGTTTGAGTTTTTACTAAGTTGTAACAGTTTTCTTACAATTAAATTCTGGTAAAGAAAATTGCAATGTATCGCCTTACCTGTAGTATCGCAATATATCAGGTTTTATCATATCGTTGCCCCTGTATTGTGATATATATCGTATCGCCAGATTCTTGCCAATACACACCCCTACCAATGAGTACTCAGTGGTTCTTATTACATTTTTAAGTTTTAACCCAAGTGTTTAGTAGTAATGGGTTGCACAACATCCAGAAAGCTATAGAAATTCTTTTTTATCTAAATGACATGTACAAAGTTTCCTAGTGTATGCTGCACTGTTTTAATATTTCTGTATTGGTAAAATTTGACCAGAAACGGACATATAAAGTCTTAAAGTACCCAAAAACCCTTTGCAGTATTTCCAGGTGAATGAGGTGTCTCCAGGAACACACACTCAGACTCACAAGGTGAAAACAAGGGCAGCCAGATTGCCACCTAGTTAATATATTGGCTCAGGGTCTTATAAAGACCATCTTGGGTGGGACAAAAGGTTATTGGAGCAATTTTAATCCAACAGAGAAAGTTGCTTAAATCACCTTTGTTGTAAACAGGCACTGTGCTTGTTCATCTCTTTGTTTTTTTGTTGTTTATTTGCATCTGCTGCTCCTTGAGGCAAATTTCTATCATGTCTACTTGATGCATTTGAATTTTCTCAGAATGAGTGAACATTTTTTGCTGTTAGAAGACTCCACCTTCTTTTAGAGTTTATTCTTTTTCGGACAGATTCTTTTTATAATCAACAATATAAAATCAGTTTTTTGACATTTGGTTTTCATTGAATGTTTTGCTACTGGAAAACACATTTTTACTTTTTGTCCCAAACTGCACCAAGCAACAGAGCAAAAAAAAGGACTTAGAGTATATCTCACTATGCACCAGATCATAGCCAAGGTAAAGTCCACTACAAATTCCTAGCTTTGGGAGTTTTTTTTACTTTCACACCAAAGACATGTCTGCCAGCAAGTGTCTGCATCTGCATCACCATTTGCATGGTGCATTCATTGACCAGAAAAGACAAATGAAAGAAAAGTGCCGGATTGACCTGTTGGAGCCGGTCTTTCAGATTCTGAGTAAATTAAATCCCTTCTCATGGCCAGAAACATGGCCTACAGGTTAGCCATGTCTAACTGCTCATCTCTGTCCTATTTAAACATTTCTCCTTAGTCCGTTTAGTTGCCCACACACAGATCCAGAGTCATCATCCATCA
>JBBBVU010000016.1:15921381-15949298 GCA_037177055.1 Atherinosoma microstoma
AAATCAGTTTTTTGACATTTTTGTTTTCATTGAATGTTTTGCTACTGGAAAACACATTTTTACATTTTATCCCAAACTGCACCAAGCTACAGAGCAAAAAAAAAAAGGACTTAGAGTATATCTCACTATGCACCAGATCATAGCCAAGGTAAACTCCACTACAAATTCCTAGCTTTGGGAGTTTTTTTTACTTTCACACCAAAGATATGTCTGCCAGCAAGTGTCTGCTTCTGCATCACCATTTGCATGGTGCATTCATTCAAGTGCCGGATTGACCTGTCGGAGCCGGCCTTTCAGATTCTGAGTAAATTAAATCCCTTCTCATGGCCAGAAACATGGCCTATAGGTTAGCCATGTCTAACTGCTCATCTCTGTCCTCTTTAAACATTTCTCCTTAGTCCGTTTAGTTGCCCACACACAGGTCCAGAGTCATCATCCATCATCCATCATCCATATCAGCAGGGCCTCTACTTCTCAGAGGCCTGGTGGTCCAGTCTCGTGGCTGCATGGTCAAGGTCATGCTGGAACTCATAATCACCAATAAAAGCCACACATGCATGCACAAAAAAGAAAAAAAGAATTCAACACCCCCTCCCATCTAGAGGTCTAGAGAGGCTGGTCCCAGTAAACTAGCCTCATATCCCATCATCATTGATTTCATGATTCCAGTCTTAGGTAAACTTGTCCTCCTCCTGACATCCTTACTCACCAGGTATGTGTTATTTAAAGGTTAAATTCTTTGGGATCTTAAGGCTTTCTTTCCGCCTTCCACCATGTTGTAGCACTTATATCAGTTGCCAGGCAGAAAGTGTTGATATTTCTCCCTTTCCTGTTTATTAGAATCCCTGTCTCTTTATCTTTCTTCCAAATACATTTAACCATCATGAACAAATCTGCTATCATCAGGTCAACTCGGGCACCGCCACCAGCACAGCGTGGATGCAGCTCTTTGCTCTGCTTTGTCTGACACTGTGCAAACAGTAACAAAAACTCTGCAGAGCCGAGCACTACTGCTGCCAGCCTAGATTGAAAACAATAGTGAAAGCAACAAGAGGCTTTGTCTGACACTAAACAATCACATAAGACTTCTGAAAGGTGACATTGTTATTGAGAATGAGTTTCAAGCGTGTGATAGACTGATCAGTGTCCAGGTCGAAGGCTGTGGTTTGTGGATTTCTTCAGCATCTTGTAAAGTGAATGCAGTATTTTCAGCTTGTGATATTAGTCAGTATTATTGTAAAAAGGAGCCATTGAATGAATGCAACAGGAATGAACCCCAAGTCTCTAGAATAGGTTATGATTATGTTATCTTTCATATTATGTATTAATGGATATTTTTGCAGTTTGCTATATAATAAGTTGTGTAACTTTGTTATAACTTTTGGATCATTAACAAGGATAAACAATACAGGAGGAAACTAATAGAAAAAAGGAAACTAAATGTGACTGGGTGATAGCTGGTCTTATGACTTTTTTTTTTTCTTTCTGCTTTTGGGTGGAGGCTGGGAGGTCACCCATACACCCACTTGCCCCACCACCATTACCATTACCCCCCCCCTTCTCCGTCCTCCCTCCTGCCTTGGCTAGTCTCCATGTGCTGGGCTCAGGGCCTTGGGAATGAATGGCGCCCCGGCTCTGCTTCGTCTTTGAAGCTAGCCAGGAATGCGAGGCCTCTTTTTTTCTCCCTTCTCTCTGTTGTTCAGGCAGTCGGCAGCACTAGCAGCTATCTGCAGCAGTGAAATATTCCCTCCGCTGCGCTCATTGTGCATCGGAGAGCCGGACGTCATCGGCTGGCCAATCAGTGGCTCCCACTAGGCAGCTTCAGGTCTCAGTGGGGGGAGAAGGGACCCACTAGAAGTCTTCCCTCTAATATGTAGCTCTCCTGGTTACTTGGTCTGGTCACTCTTTAGAAGAAGAACAATGTCCTGAATGAGAAACAAGGACGGAAATGTTTAGGTTGAACCATATTTAGGATTAAACGTCTCTGTTCATAGATGGGAATCAGGAAAGTCAGTGACTTAGACTCAAAGACCGGGTGAGTTTTTCTTTTCCTTTTCCCCTAAAAAAAAACTTTCAATCAAGTCTGCAAGTAGCTGATCTCTCCGTAGTTCCCCATCTGCCTTGCTGTAATGACAGTTTATCTGGTCTTCCACCTCGTCCTCCGCTTTTTCGGGCGTTCTTGTTAACTACATTGTCTCTTGTTGTTGTGATTTGCGTGTGAGAGTATTTGTCTGGGCCGGTCACCCTCTGCTTCACCCTCCCTCTCTGTACATTTTGTCACTGCCTGTCCCCTCCATCACTTCCACTTGAGCGGTCCCCTGTTTGGGAGCCTCTCTCTGTTCTCAGAGAGAGGAGGGCTGAAAACTACACACACACACACACACACACACATAGAGACACACTGCAGATCAGAAGGCCCTTCATAAATACACAGAATCTCCCATAATACTGTAGTTTGAAAGGCTCTTTGGAGGTGGGTTTTGTGAGTATGCAAAACGACCACCTAGTATCATCTACGCTGCAGGTTTCTCAGCTCACATGCTTGGAAAAAGTGGGGAAAATGTTGTTCTTTGGAGCTGATTGTAGGGGAGCTTTCAGTAAGTGCAACTGGAAAAAACACTTGGATGGTAAGATCAATTATTCATGATGCAAGCTAAATTTCTTGCAGTTGCCATCACTCATGAGGCCTAATTCTGATACTGCAGAGTCGTCGTTTCTTAACCGGTTGGCTGGTCTCTGTTTTAGTAACAACATTTACCTTCGGGCGTGCATGACAAGTATGCAGCTTTAAATGGGATGGCTGTCAGGGAAAAGTATGTGGGTCATGGAAGAGTCCTATCATTAGAGTCTTAAACCCATCATTAACTGGCAGGGGCTGCTTTCAGTACCAACAATGGTTTATAGTTTTTAGCATAGCTGATGATGACAGGAGGTTTCCACATGTTACAAAATTGCCGGAATTTAATACCTACCAGTTATTAAATCCATTGTTTTAAACTAAATAATGAACTTTATCAATAATCCACAAGAATTTAGACAATGAAACATGCTGTAGACAGTGATAATAAGATGTGGTTAATTGGTTTCATGTGATTTTAAAAGAGTCTTAATGAGGTTATAGAGCAGGGGGGCAATTCCTCAAGGTCTACTGTACTGGAAGTTTTAAATGTTTCCCTGTTTCAGCACATCTGATACCTTGTGTGGACCATTACAGATGTTAGATCAGTTTGATTTGAATCAGGTGTGTTGAAGCTGGGAAACAACTAAAAATCTGCAGGACAGTATCCCTGGAGGACCAGAGTTGTCCATCCCTTGTATAGACGGTATGAGTGCTGCAGATTCAGCTAGAAATGTCTTATTTCGGCACATCTGCATCTACTGATTCTCTTCACCATTGTGACCTAACAGCAAGTTGAAACACTTAAGTTTCCATCTGTCATTAGCATAGTAGGAACTTAACATGTATCTAATAGTTTACAGCATGCATATTACAATTATTAAATGGATTTATAACAGAGCAGCTATGTGGCTCATGTTCCATGAAATGCAAGGTCTGTGAGCACAGCTGTTAGGGGAAAGGTTTGGCTTGGATGGCAGTGAAGGGCTTATAAAGTGGAACTATTATATAGATAAATAAATTGGACTTCTGTTGAAGGATGGTATAAGGTGTGCTTTTGGAGAGGGATGCTTATTAGATGCATTTCAGAAAGCTATTTAAGTAAATTAAAGAAAGCAAATATTTGTCTAACGAATAACAAGGGATAAGCTGGACTAGTTATTACATTCCACGTTGCTGTATTAAAATGCATTATACTTCTGTCACATGCTTAATCCCCAGATATTTCATATGGAATTCCTGGCATTTTTTCTGTGCTGGAACATGTGCCACAGACCTCAAGGCCCTTAATTAGAGGCCTTACTGATGCAAAACGGCACACAGCCTCCTTCAGCAGGTGGTTAACATTGCTGACCTACAAAACCAAGCTGCTGTACATAAATTTCTAAATATTGATTTACAGCCTTCATAACATCAAAAGTAAGCCTATAATTCACTACTAAGTGTTTTTATACAGTCTTCAGTGAGATTGCACTTGGTCAAAACAGCAATCTTTCTCTTTCTGCTATGCAGAGTCAGTGAAGTTTGAAGGTCTTTTTCTTCGATGATGAAGTGAGTGCCGTTCATTTAGAGGTCGTGTCAGGCTGACAGGGTTGGATTTTCAGTTTGACATGTCAGTTTTTGCAGATTAAACGTCCATATTTAGCCAAATTCTTGCTCTCTTAAAGCAGTTGTTTGCCCTAGATATTATGACTGAAGCAGATTCCTGAGTTAAGATGTCAGGTTGATAGCTGATCTCTGCTTTGTTTGTGTTTTCTCCCCCAGGAACGGCCTGTTTCAAGAGGCTTTAAAGGAGTCGGGAAAATGACCTAATTAGCGGCAAGCGTAACAGACAACCTGGTGCAAATGTGTCGGTGGTAATTTCCCCAGTTTCAGCCATAAGGAGGACACATGCATCGGCGCACACACAGGTACACCATATCTACAAACCCTGCCCTCCCCCTCCTGCCATTTGCCCCAGTCCTCCATGGATTCCTACAGCTTCCACTTTGAGAGAATGAGCAACGTGGACCTGCATCCTCTGAGCCTGCCTGTCAGCCGGCTTTCCCCAGCCAAGTCCAACAGCAGCATCGTCGACCAACTTGCCCACCATCAACACGGCAAAGGAGACTCTGCCTACAGCTCCTTCTCTGGTGGGTCGACTGCCCCAGACTACCCCTCTTCTTTCCTCCCAGACGACCTGCAGCCCAGCTCATTCAGCCACTACGCTGATCTCAAGTATGTAAAGTCCATTTATAATCCAACCCAGGTACTGCAATCTGACTCAAAAACCATGGACCAGCTCTATCGCTCTGTTGAAGCCATTTCACAGCAATATCACAACAACTCTAATGTAAAGCACCACAGTTACAATGGCAACAGTTTCCACACCAACAACAAGGCACTCAAACAAGAGGCGCATTTGGGAGCTCCATCCCAGAGCGCTCACCCTTCTGTCCGTCCTCCTCCGGTCCCAGCACGCATTGATAGTTTCATAGCCACTAAAAACTTGGAGAACAGCAGAGGTCACCACCACAGTTCTGACTTTCAACCCCAGCAGCCCAGACCCCACAATCGACTGCATCCACGTGGCCTAAGTTCCCCCAAACCTGAGGTAACTAATGCAAGCACTGGCAACTTGAGCTTCAAATCTGACCCAGTGTACTCGGTGTGGAGAGGCCCCCAGCATCCACCAAGCTACCGACCCCACCTCCAGCCTCACGATCAGACCAGAGCGAACCCAGAATACCTTTTTATCACGGATAACAAAGTTACCTCTGAGCAGCAGAGATCTGCAACCATCCTAAGCCGATCACCTCCCAAAAGCACGAGCCAGTCTGAGCACCCAGCGCCTAAACAGCCCCAGAGCAGCGGCGGGTGTAATGGAGACCATTATAGCAAACACAGCAGCAGTCATTTTGAAAGTCAGCGCAAACGAGCTCACTCTGCTCACTCTGCTAACGATCAGCTCAGTTCAGAGCCAACGCGAGCGGCTAGCCCCTGGAGCTCTGCTCAAAGTTTGATCAGCAGCAGCATTCAGCATAAAGGCCAGTTTTACTTCGTCACCGGAGTGTGTAAGCTGTCTGAATCTGGTTTGAGGACACACTCTACATTTATAAGTGGGTCTGAGGTCGGGCGCGAGATCTCCAGTATGTTAGAGACGCACCGGCTGAGAGAAAAAGAGAGATGCCACAGCACAATGGATAATTTATTTCGACCTCTTCAGGAGAGTTCTCGCTCTTCCAGCGGTACAAGTCCAGACGACAGGGAGCCGTTCGCCCAGGAAAAGGAGAGCCCAGACCAGGAGAATCACAGACCACCCCTCATCTTGACCCATCCTGCTCAAATCCTCGACGACTCTGAAGATATCGACCTGATGCGAGAGATTGGCCGCCATACTGCTAACAATCCCATATTCTACTGTGGACCAGATAGAAACTGCCCACCGCATCCAACTCTTCATAAACAGGACGTCACCTCACTGATGAGCAACGAACAGCCCAACCACAACAAGAGAGAAGATCAGACAAAGAGAGGAAAGCGGCAGCCCCTGGGGGATGTTGCCAGTGAGAGGATAAACAAAGAAACAACCCCACTTCTGTACCATCTGACTGGGGCCAGCCGGACTGCATTACCTCAGAAGGATCCTGGTTGCTGTATGAAAGGCAAGGAAACAGCTCTAAACAAAACAAACCAAGGAGATGCGGTCGTAAATGATCACGAGAGACCTACACAAAGTGAGACGTGCAAGAGCGATAGAAGGGAAGATGCCCCCGTAGCCTGTAACACACTAGATGATTCGTTTAAGAAGTACTACAAAGAGAAGCTGAAGGATGCCCAGTGTAAAGTCCTGAGGGAGACGTCATTCAAAAGGAGGGACCTTCAGCTGTCTTTGCCGCTCCGCATCCGGCAAAAACCTGAGCTGAGGCCTGTAGGGATTCACTGTTTCTCCTCATCGCAGGACTCGGAAACCTCAACGGACACGCTCACTCCTTCCGTGACCTCCGAGGAGACCGAGAAGGGAAGCATAAAAGACGAAGGCAGAGAGAATCAGACGTTGGAAAAGGAGACTGGAGAGGAAAATGGGAGGCCAACGAATGTGGCCCAGCCCCAGGTGGCTCGCATCGGAGGCAGGAAGAGGCTGACCCCGGAGCAGAAAAAAATGTGCTACTCCGAACCAGAGAAGCTCAACCAGCTCGGCGGTGGCCCTCATCACTCTGCTTGCCGCTCCTTTGGCAACGAAAGCGACAGCCCGTTTGCAGCAGAATGTGAAGGAGAGGAGCGCGGGCAGCATGGAGAGCAGGGACTGGTCGCAGCACGGAGGAAGATGTTTGAGACAAGAGGTCGAGCTCTGTCAGCCCCCAGCGCTTCAAAGACAAACTTAAAGCATCTGCAACAGAAGGCCCTGGTGGAGTACATGGAGCGCAAGACAGGCCAAAAAGTGGCTGAACCTCAGCAGCAAGCTCCCCAGTTACCACCTCCACCCAGACAGAGGCACTCTCTGGGGGAGAAACCATTTGACTGGGGTCCTCGGCCTTTATCAGGGAACCATGAAGGTAAAAATATGAAGAAGAAGCTTCATAGACCCCACTCGGCAGGCCGCATCCTGGATTCCTCCAGCAGCTCCATCAGGTACAACACAGAATCAGACATTAAGGAAACTTCTGTTTCCATATTTGCGTGATTCAATCATTTTGAATATTATGTTTTCATTTTCACACAACAGGTATGCCCAGTTCTTCTCAGCGCAGTCTTGCTCAGGCCAATATGCCGGCCAGCAGAATCCATCCAGACCGAAGGCAAGTCCAGGTCCATCTCAGGGAAAGTCTGCTTCAGTGGAAAGTCTCTTGGACCAGCCAGAGCCACCCAGTTTCTTCAGAAACCGATCCACATCCATACCACATGCATTTCAGGTAAACTGAGTTGGCATTAGCCTTTTCTTTTATCCTGAAAGCTTCAGTTAAAGGCTTATTTCACCTGTTGGTCACCTCCTTTCACAAGTATCATAAACCTACTTTCCAAAGGCAGAAACTTGGATTCCAGATTTAGACGTGTCTCATGAGTTTTCCTTTGTTTTTTTGGGGGCTGCAGACACATGACTATGAAGAGGATCCACCTCCAGTTAACACTATGGAAACCCAGAGGTATGTACCAGTGCTGCAGACAAATTGGGACATTTTTATTAGTTTTTAGGTCAGGAGAGTATTAGGTCAGTGATGTGTGAGCTTTGACGCAGACTATAAATCTCAACTTGATGCATTGTGGCACTGAAAAGTCAACACCCACCTGCTCCAGCTAACCAGCATTCCTTTCAAAAGATTTACGTAGAGACCATAGAAGGAGATAAATAGACTGAGCCATGTTGAAGGACATGGCCTATTTCTCATACCTGTGCTGTTTTCTGCTTTCAATCGGCAGTTTTCTTGAGCCTTTGTGTGAACGACTTATATGAGCTCACCGAGTTTGCATTGTTTACAGTCAAGGTCAACAGTAGTTTGTTTGTTTTTTTTCTGATGTATTCACAGTTTACATGAATTGTATATCTCTTGCTTCACATCTGAACAATAAATTTGCAATTTCAGTACACAGAAAAATGTCACTGAGGAATCCACTGTGAACCCAGCTGCTGAGGGCCAACAGCGTGTCCGTGTGGTCGCACAGAGAGGGAAGTCCATGGAAGAGCTCGGAACGTCAAAGTTAACGAAACTGTCAGCCCTGAGTAAGAGCTCTGAGGAGCTGGATCAGCTGTGGAGGCATTCAACTGGACCTAAGGGACCAGAAAGAGACGAGAAGAGTGCTTTATACTTCGCTGAACTAAGAGAAGCCCAGCGACAGGAAAGAGGGAGGAGGAAGCAAACAGGAAAAGAGCTGGAGGTCGTTAGTCAGAAGAACACTCAGGGACAGACACAAAACCAAACCCAGATACAAAACCTTGTGAAGCAGAGCTCAGAGCCAGCAGAGGATGCATCAGCAGGAGAAAAGAGTTCTGCTACATCCACCTCCCCGACCTCCAGCTCCTCCTCACGGGTCAGAGTTCACTCTGCTTCTCCTGGATCTCATGCTACCATCACAGATGAGGTCAGGTCCAGTAGAGCAGCATGTGAGACTTCTTCCAACCCACCTTCCCCCAAAGGTCAAGAGATCACTGAGAAGGAGATCAGATCCACCTTGTCCACACCCACTCAGACAAAGCTTCCCTGTGAAAGCGCATCTTGCTCCAGGTAAGAGTTGACTATGTGAATGCAGCACTTGTTTCTAGGATTTAGCTTCACACACCGCTGTCTTCTTGATTCAATTCTTAAATATGTTTGTTTTTTTCTTCTCCCCAGAGCTGGGACTTCTCCTTCTGTGGCTGGATCAGAGAGGGAGCAAACCGTAGATGAACCGAGCAGCGATGCTCACATGCCTGATTCAAACCATGAAGTGTCTCTGAGCTGCGGCGTTACCACCGACCCTTCGCTGTGGATTCTCCCACCAGAAGAAGAGATCAGAAAGGAGGACCAGCCTTCGTCGCTGACAGACGTTTTCCTTGAGTCCACCAGCTCGGTTCCTCCGAAGCAGACAAGGGAGTCCTCTGTGTCTCCTTCCACATCCGTGTCTGACGTAGACATCAGTCAGCTGGTGGATGAGCTGGAAGATCCAGAAATTGAGGCTGAGAAGGTGGAAGAAGAGGAGGAGATGGAGGAGAGGGGAACACCGGAGGGAGAGACTGAGAGCGGGGAGAGACCTGTTGAGAAACCTCAGTGGGAGGAGCTGGTGGAGGCAGTGGTCAAAGCTGACCAGTCACTGGCCAGGGTGCTGTACCCGCTGGTCAATCGCAAGACAGCACTGATGCTGATGGAGCAGCTGTTGTCAGAGGACACGCTGCTGATGGAGGAGCACTATAAGAAGAAACAGGAGCAGAAAGGAACTGCAGAAGGGTAAATGTTACCACGGCAGCAGAGAATTATCTTAATGTCTCCGTTTGAGGAAACATCCCACTCCTACGAAGAATAAAAGCTGTAAAATAATCTATTTTGGAATAAAATTGGAAGGTGTTGGTATCCTGTATGCACAACTGTTTAGCAAAAAAAACAAAATTTGAATGTGACTTTTTAAGTCATTTTAAAGAGCATGGAGTTATGGATGCAGACAAGGCAAAGCTAATGAGGACTTGTAGTTGAATGTGTTTCCATGAAACTTGACACTGGTTTCTAATGTCTCAAGACCTGAGCTCCACTGGTGTTGCATTACATTTTGTTACATCACATACACAGACACACCTGGCTATTTGCTTACTGCTGCACATGCACTCAGATGTCTGCTCTGTAAGCAGATACACGGAGAATGTGCCCTTGTATTTCAGAGTTTTGTAATATCTAAATACCCTCGAGGCCTTGCTCAGATTCTTCTCCAGCTTAATATTACTATGCAACATGTCTATATTGTAATAACAGGAATCAATGAAGCTGTTTTTACAAAAAAATGTTTCTCTTTGTAGCTCTGAGACGTTTGAAGGACCTGAACCGTCTGCTCTTCCTCCTGCTTCTGACAGCCAGAGATCTCAGTGTTCAGACCTGCAAATCAAAGCTGACATCACTGAGAAGAAGGTAATTAACAGTATATGCAAATTATTGGTGGCCTTTTGTCTGAAGTGCTGTCTTACACACAAGTATGCTTCAATCGTTATAAACAAAATCTGGCAGATAAGTCAAAACAGTATAAAGTAATCCATTACAAAGATAACATGAGCCAACTCTGTTAACTGGCCTTGCTCTTATTTTTAACTCTAAATTTTAACACCTCCATGTTTGATCCACCAAGCAGTAGATCAGAGTTGTCCTACACGACCACATCCTTGCAGATTTGAGATGTTTCCCAGCTTTCGCTCACCCAGCTCAAATTATTGGGTCATTAACAGACAACTGTTTAGGAAATCCATTTCATCTGAATCAGGTGTGTAAGTGTAGAAAAACACCTAAAACCTGCAGAACGGTGACCCCCGAGCACCGAATTTGGACAGCCCTGCTGCAAATGGAACAAACTGTGCAGCTAAAACAGCAGAAGAAGAAGAAGGTGCAACAAGATGGTGTGATTAAAGGAGTGTCAATCAAACCTGAATAACTTGCTACAATCAAACATCTGCTGACAGAGAGAACAGCTAATGGTACAATTACAATATGTGCTCTCGGTAGAGTTCTGGTTACATCCTGGTGTGCATGCATAGGTCATGGGATTTCTGTACATCATTTATTAACTGAGTCAGCATCAATTGCATTTAGCTGCATTTAGTTTTAAATGAGTGGAAAATCATTTTTGCAACATTTGTCAATATTCCTGATCCAAAATAATCTCTGCCCTGCTGTGTGTGCTGTAAAAATGACCAAAAAACCACCCTCAGCTGCACGATTTCAGCTCTTTCAGATTTTTCTCCCAAAGCAGAAACTGCTGATTTCCTATTGATGCCATCTGGATGATATTTGACCTTAAGTAGACACGTTTCAAGCAGAGATGATTGTGTCTCTTATGACATGATGATGTAATGTCTGCCTCTTATCAGCGTCTCCCACTTGTCTCATGTTTGCCTTTAGCAATAGCTCCCCTCTCCCCTCCTTCTGTCAAGCCGTCTCTCTCCTTCCATGATCCCGTAGTAGATAACGTCAGATAACTTCAGATAACGTCAAAACATTTGATCTGGTTCACCTGCTCTCTACCCACCCGGCCTGATATTCTTATATGTTCTAACACATTTCTGCATCCGCTTTGCAGCGTCATATGGTGTCATATATCGAGGAGCGTCTGCGTTCTCTGGAAGAGTCACGCAGCGCCCTGCAGATGGAGGTTCAGGAGAACACGGCCTGCGGGGAGGCGCTGGCTGTGCTGGTCCGCGAACTTTGTCTGCCAGTGGAGCTGGAGCGGTACAACCTCTTCATAGGAGACCTGGAGAGGGTGGTGAGCCTGCTGCTATGCCTCTCTGCTCGGCTGGCGAGGGTGCAGAACGCCCTGAGCACCGTGGACCAGCACACAGATGCTGAGGAAAAGGTTTGTTTTTGTTTGTTTGTTTTGAGAAGTTAAGATATCCTGAGAGCGATTAACTTTCCGATGCAAGATTGCTTCGAACTCTCCAAAATTAAAGATTTGCCAAAACCCCAAAATATTTAGTTCAGGTCACTGTTTATTTATCCAGCCATTTCTTAAGAATATATTTATCCCATTATGTGAATAATTAAAATGTAAAAACTGCAAATCTTTGTACAAAAATATATAAATCTATCTAATGAAAAACCTTAAAGGATATTTATGCATACCCTACCAATAATGAGGGTTAAAGATCAACCGAATCAGTCAAACAAGACTTGATAAGAATCTGTTAGATTGCTTTAATGCACACTCCTGTCTTCCCCCCACTGATGTTGTTTACACACACACACTAAAGCGTGCAAGTCAAAGCACACTGCTGGCGAGCGCTCCTGGGGAACGCTCTGTCATGTAACCTCACAGTTGTCATGATTCATGGCAGCTCATTCTGAGCTCCCGGCTAAAAGATGACCATTAGTGTTAGAAGAGCTCGGCGACTCCCATGCTCTCAGCTACACTCTGGTTTTGTTTGCTTTAGGTCAGCAAACACACCACTAAGGAAAAGTTGAAGGACAACTTTAAAGGAGTCAAGGTTTCTCACTGTGTGGAATGTAAGAAATGCTGCTGGGTTTTCTTTTTTTCCATTAATTGCCCATTTTGAGCTTATCTGTGTTTGAGCCAAATACTTCAGCAGACGTTGAAAGATCATTTCTGATAGATTGCAGTTTGATACCTAAATGGTTGGGTGGGTTCATTGAGGTAAAATGACTTCAATTTACTTGTGAGGCTTCAGAGATGACTCATTAGGAAGTACTTACTGTAACATAAAATTAAAATGAAATAATCATGTATTCACCCTCAAAGACTTATCAGGAATTTATGTAGGATGTCTTGCTTTATTATCCCGTGAATGCTCTGTTTTATTGTACTTCCAAGTATTTTCTGCATCAGTTTACGTTTGCATGGATGCATTAGATTTCCAGATTTATCCATGAAAGAGCTCTTTGTTAGTTTGTCCATCAGTTAAAGCGCGACGACTGAGCGCGCCGCATACAGAGGGCTTGTTAGAGGCTCATTTGTTTTCTTGCTGTTATCAGCAACACTGGTATTTACACTGACTCACTGAAACTCCAGCCCAGTTTCGATGACATTTGTACCTACCCTGCCCTCTGTTGACATAAGAATACACTACACTTACTGTCCTGTGGGTGGAACATGATGGTGCAACTCTTCTATCTCCCTACTACTCTCTGTTATCAATGCAATACATAAACTGATGCTGAAAATCTGGAGAGAATCACCTAAAAACAAAGGTTTTTGACTTGTTTTCCTTTTTTTTTGTTTATTTTGTCTTTTTTTTTTTTTTTTTTTTTAAAGCTAAAAACATAATAACCTAATAATCTTTTTTTGCCTTCTGTCTCCACACAGGAATCTCTGGACAGCCGCCACCGTCTGCTGTGTAAACAGAGGGAGGACGCCAAAGATCTGAAGGATAACCTGGACCGCAGAGAGAACCTGGTGTCCACCTTCCTATCGCGGCAGCTGTCCGCTGAGCAGCTGCAGGACTACCGCCGCTTCGTCCAGACCAAGGCCTCGCTGCTCATCAGGCAGAAGGACCTGGAGGAGAAGCAGAAGCTGGGAGAGGAGCAGCTGGAGGCCCTTTCCAACAGCCTGCATCTGTGAGAGGAGGAGGAAGGAATGCTTTCCATTTCCTGGATCGCTTTCGGCTCAGGCTGATTGCTCTAACCTTTTGCACCCAATCATTTTTTCACAGAACGATAGGAGGTCCCATTATACTTTCTGCTCACCAAACATGCATATAGGCAGTACATGACGTGAGCAATGACTGTTGAGGCTGATGTACTGAAAACAACATCCGCCCAAAAACGTCTGCATAATCAGCATCATGCATGAAGACTTGTCCCGATATTATGTTTTATTTCACTTTGAACAGATTTGAACTGTCTCTGTGTGCCTTGTTATAACTGTAGATGTTGAACATTTTATACTAGAGCTGCTGTGCAGAAACTTTTAGCAATTCAGAAAAAATGTCTTTCACTTTTCACTAAGATAATAGTCCTACAGCCCTCTACCTGCACCTGTGGAAACCCTCTATAAGCTTTAAAGATTGTATCAGAGCAGCGAGGAGGCCTCAGTAGCCTGACAGAGGCTGGCGTACTGTATCACGTCAGTAAAATGTACAATAGATGTAGTAGATTTATTCTTTTTTTTTTTTCTTCTAATGGTCGTGTTTTTAAATGTATTTCAAATTGAGGCACTAAAAACCAAAAAAAAGGTGAATGGAAAAAAAAGCACTTTGTAAAGAAATGCACATTTCCTTAAATCAGATTCTGAATCATTTCAAGTGAAAGCCTTACTCCATCCGTTTAAACAATATTTCTGTTTCCCTATTTCTTTCATTATCCGTTTTTATTAGGAATGTCATTTTTTTTTTAAAGGTACATGAGGTGTAGGTGTGGTTTTCCAGGTAATTTCATACTTCTTGTTACTGAGTCCTGAGGTGCTGAACCTCTGTCAAGCAGATTATTAGTAAGAAACAATTATATCACTGAGTAACCCCCCCCCCCCATGTCATTTTTCTCACAGAAGTGGCACTTGATACTTGAAACACTATTTTGAGATATATATATATATATATATATTAGAGGATAGTCTATAGTCTTTGCTTCAAGTGTCTTAAACTAATTGTTCTCTACCTCCACAGCGTTGGTCCCTTTAGACACAGGAAAGGGAAAGTCCTTCGGTTTATTTCACAGGAGAAGAAAAAAGAAAGAATCTCCCCCCCCCCCCCCCAAACAAAAACAAACAAACAGATCTGTTTTAAACACTAATATCAGTTTGTAGATTTTATAGTTTTATTCATTTTCTTTCAACCACAAGTATCAGAAAGCTGTTTAAATGTGCTGTATGTGTGAGAGATCATGAATGTATAGAGGTTAGTTTTGAACAGGAAAACAAGTCCCACTGAGTCAGGAAATATTGAAAATATTGTCGTCCCTCAGGAAAAATGATGCCTGCTGACTGAATTGTGCTGAAGTGTGTGATTTTTAAGTAAGAATGAACACAAAAAGCATCTGCAGCTTCCACAAAGAAAAGCTGATTTACTCGTCCATCTCACACGAGGACAAACAGAGCGGGTTAGAAGTTCTTCCACCTTCAGATATATTTTCATTTGTTTTTTTTCTTGAACCCCCCCCCCCCCCCTCGCTCTGCCACCATTCCTGAACCATTTCTCTGGAGATTTTTGACTCCATCTGTCTCAGTTTACTAAACATATGTATGCTTGTTTTGGCCTTTGTGCTGATGCATAGCTGAAGGGCTGGAAAGACTCGTGTTGTTTCTGCAGCCTGCTGGAGTTCATGAAGTATGCAAAAACACCAACATTGTGGACAAAATGAAGACACTGGGAGAAAGTGAAGAGAAACGTTCCCAAAAAGGAGCAGCACAATCTTCATTTTAGTTGTTGTTACTGTATTGGACAGCTCCCTTCCTTCCCTCTTTCAGTCAAAGCAGTGTTTGGTTTAAGTCACATTAAAGGGGGATTTTATTTCTAACCCCGCAGATGTGTGTTATTGATATTGTGAACACAACTTGTGTTACAACCGAGAAGGAAGAACTTTAGGAAGGATTTTAAGCCGAGTTGGCGACAGTGATGCAGACATGTTTCTAAATCCACTTTTCCTGTTATTTTCACACCCATTTTTTTTTCTTGAGAGTTGCTGTTTTGTGCCTGTTTGGGGTTTTAAATTCCATGTTTGTAATATTGTGAATAAATTAAGCTCTCACTGTCTGTCTGCTGAACCTTATTTCACTTTGTTACACTGTGAACTTATTTTAAGTGAAATAACATATTCGCACTTCACATAGAGGAGGAACGCGAGAATATATCTGGTGTGTTTATTTATGTTGTGACATTTCTCCTCAGTGGAGGAAACTTTCCAGGTTTGCTCTTCCCAATCAGAGCTCACTTCTGCCCTCTGCAGGAAAGTCAGCACAGTGCAATGATTTACTTTCAGGAACAACCTGAGAATAAATATATTCCTCTCTGGATTTATTTAGATATTTCTACATTGAAGCTTCTTCATGTCTAAAGAAAAGTACTTCCAACTAGGTATAAATTTATGCTTATTATTGGGAGAATTTAAAGAAGAATTAAAGTTGCTGAGACCCAGTCAACTCTGTCTCCTGCCAGGGACCCGTTTAAGCCTTATTGGTGTTTATCAGGGATGTTTCCTCAAGAATAGCAACAGCTACTGTGTGGGAACATAATGGGGTTGGGATATTTTCTCACAAAAGTCATTTTGTTTTCCAATTTATCTCGTGCCAGCATGGAGTCTTGAATAAAGTCAAAATAAAATGAGACAAAAATGTAGTTTTTTAAAGAAACTGTAAAGATTTAAGAGCTAAACCAACCATTTTATTGAATATAGAATACCAAAAGCAATCAGTGTGATCCAGTTAAAGCACAACATTCTCAGACTACATACGTCATAATAATCTGTTAGATTACTTATTAAAGTCAACAGAGCAACTCCACTGTTGTCCAACTGTTTTGTATAATGCTGCCAGTTAACTGTTTAAAACCTGAGCTCCCCCAAATGGGGGACTTTGAGAAAGATTGGTACCCAACTGTGCCAAAATGGCCATTTTGGAGACCTCACCTGAATTGTCCCAACTGTACTAAAACATCTCATTTTGTTCTGCTTCACTTCATTAGAGTTGACTTTGTAAAGATAAAGCCCACATATTGTAGCACAGTTACAGCTGCATTATTCCCAAGGGATATTCATCCTGAAAGTTTTCTTTTAAAGGCAAATCTGAAACATTTTTTATTTTTTCCTATGTGCCATCTTCATTTAATTTTCACCAGTAACAAATGTGCTGATATTTACACATTATAACAAAACCCCCTTTTAAGTATCTAAATAGATTTTGTGGTTGCAGATATTCCTCATCAGTATGCAATTTTTGAGCAGAGGTAAATTTTTGATAAGACGTCAGCTGGCCCAGTTTACTTGTTATATCGAAAATTTATTTTTTATACATTTTTATATGTTATACTCTGTGCCTAACATCCCTGATTTGATAAGTTCCCCATTTAAGGAAATTACACATTGTGCTTATTTTACCTTACTTTGTCTTGTTACTTCACCAATTTGATTAAGTAAAAAGACAGAAAACACATGAAACTTGAACAGAAACTCATCTTCTGAATGCTGTGTGGATGCTTCAAGAT
The DNA here is from genome assembly GCA_037177055.1 of Atherinosoma microstoma. Taxonomy (NCBI): domain Eukaryota; kingdom Metazoa; phylum Chordata; class Actinopteri; order Atheriniformes; family Atherinidae; genus Atherinosoma; species Atherinosoma microstoma. The sequence continues at coordinate 15,938,292 of JBBBVU010000016.1, forward strand.
TTCACCGATTCTGCAGTTGTCTCCTTACAGTTTATTTTCATTATCGGGATCTCCACTGTAAACGCGGTTAGCTAGCTGTTAGCTAGCTGTTGAGACCTAAGTGTTGCTACCAAACCAGTGAGAGAGCTGGAGTACCACGTGGAGCGGCTGTGATTGGTTGAACTTGGTTTTCAGCATGTTCATGGCCCAGAAGAGTCACGGAAAAGCTAAATGAAGACATAAACCATTTAGGAAATGCATTTGGGAAAAGGATTTGAAAATGCGAGGGGGAACAGAAAATGGAAATGGGAATAACTTTTTCAAATGTATCATATGGAAAGGTATTTCTAACCAAGTTTATGAATTGTGTCATTTAATTCTGCTTTGAAAATGGATTTTCAAATCACAGGATCTAATAATGAATTAATGAATACAATATGTAATTCCTCTCTAATAATTCCATTGCAAATGTTCATTTACAAAATGCTTTGCAAATTTGATTTCTTTTTATATCAATTAATTGTTAAATTCAAAATTATATTTAGTAATCTATATTCTTATTTCACAATAAATGAATCATCATGAAAACACTGTATTGCTTTTTCAATGACTCTCCTGGTCCCTAATACAGAAATTGTGATTTCTTTTTCCTGTATGTTGCTGGGCATGGGTGAATTGACGGACAGAGGGGAAAAAAGTTCAAATGAATGACGTTCGTATGTCAGCAGAAGATATATCGTGGTGAAAATGATCGTTTTCCATTCATGGTTTAATTTAGCCCCCAGCTGGGAGGCAAACAGGTATGATTGCAGAGTGAATGTGTTGTTCAAATCTTTATGATAATCTGTAAGTTTATTTTTTGTGAATGTACAGATTTTGAAGTCAGCTAAAAAGCTATTGCTAGCAGTTGTAGCACGGTTATATGTAAAGTGAATTATTTTATGTTTTATTTTGCTTTAATAAATGGGTTGGAATACCCCACCATAGTCCATCAGGTATAATCATTGATTGCATCATCTGAATAAAGTCCGGCGGGAATGCTACTGCCTGAATCTGTCCAAAAATAGAAACCAACATATCTGTAAATAGTGACTTGTTTAAGTTGTTGTCTCTGTTTATGCACAGGTTGAACGACAACATGATGAGGTGTACTGATTGGATTGAGTCGTGGTTGCTGTTTCCCTCCGCCTCCAATCATCTACTGACTCCAGCTCATGGTGTGTTTACATAGATATCTTCAGCAGTCGCCACCACCTATTTCTTATTAAAAGGCAGAAAATTACCTAAGAAATAAAAGGTTGTTTTCTGGTTGGCAGCAGAGAAAACGCCAGGACAGTAGCACCACTTTCAGTACTTTGCATGATGAAACCATTTTCAATCAGACACCCACAGAGAGGCAGCAGAAGATTTCTTAACACAGTCTTTGTCAGACACTAATTGTCAGTGATGATAAACCAAACAAACAAGAAACAACCTGTTGCAGCGTGAGAAAAAGAAGGTGATAACTATAATTCTGTCTGTATGATCCCAAGAAATAGATCGTGGGCAAAGCGAAGAAGATGCAAAAAGGGGCCTGTTTTATTGTTCCTTATGTTAAAATGACAGAAGCCCCTGGAGATTCAGGGTTCAGATCAGTGGGTTTAAAGCTCAGATTTCAAACTGAACTCTGAACTCTGATCTCTCCGTCCGCAGGAATGTCAGCTCACCTTGAGTCAGCTTCCAACCCCTGCCAGTCATTACTCAACCCTGTTATAAAGATTACTAAAGACATGCTGTTGAGACAAATAGCTAAAGTTGAAGTTGTGACTCAGTAAGATTTGGTGGATCTTTGTATTCCCATTGAAGAAAATACGCTCCAGACTTTCCTGAATGCATTTAGTTTAACTCTGTTTGGTACACCTGGTCGACCATAAAGTCTACTTTTATGAAGTCAATAAATGTGTGTGTGTACTTTTTATTAACACTGCCACGAAGCCCTTTATTCAGTTATATGATTTCACAAGTAATGCATTTTAGATACACTACACACATCACTGAAAGAAAGAGAAGAAGAAGTTGTTTAATATTTAGCAAATCAATTTGTGGTTGTTTTGTATCTTGGTATGCTTTTTTAAAAAAAAATAAAAAAATCTTTTTGCCATTTTAAATCTGTTTGCATTCAGAATGTTTGCATCTTTACTGAATTTGATTTACTTTTTTAGTCTTTTTGGTGCCTTGTATCTGTTGGCTGCCACTCCTTTGTGTCTCCAATGCATCAAGTCTCCAATAGAAGCATCACCAAAGATGACTTGAACTGCAATAAACATTTTTCACCGACTTGAAACGGGTGTTTTATTGAGGGCTCTATTTCACAAAGAGGAAGTTCTGCTTTTGTGCAGTTTTACAACTAACCAGCACACACACACACACACACACACACATATCCAGAAGTAGAATTCAGCAGTCACTAACATACCTGAGCATAATGTCATATATCCAAGTTTTTGTTTATATATCACAAGTCATATTATCTTTGCAGTATTCAACAGCGATGTTGCCCATATAATCCAAACCTTACTAAATTACAGAATATCATCTTTAATTTGAAAACCACTTTTAACATTTTATGCTTTGCAACTATTTGCATAACTGACCAAAAGCCAAAATATTGAAAAACAAACACACAAATGTCTATTTTGAATGTTTTATTGAAACTACCCTGAAGAAAGACATGTTAAGGAAACTTGATATCAAATCTGGCCATGCATGTCAGTATGCTTGTGTCTCGCCCCGATGCTCCCGCTTCGAAATATTCAATAAGATGTAGAAATGACACTTTATGATCTGCTGCTTCTTCTGTCTGCACATCATTACTTCCCACCTCTGCACCACAGTAACAGAAAAGAACATCTGCTTAATAAAAACCTGGAAGTTCAGAGATGAGACATCGTCTGGACGGAGACAGTGGAGGCTGCTGGGAGAGTGACATCATCAAGCAGAGAGCGAGACGATGGAACGATGCTGACCACATTCCTCCATTTTTTTCCTCTCTGTTCGTCTTCTCTGCTGCAACTTGCCTTCATGTTAAAGAAAGAGCTGGTGATGCCATTAACACACACTTTCAGACACACACACACACACGCACTCACCTTATCCCAGTCAGCTGCTTATCACAGCTGTCTCAACAAGCCAGAAGATGGATCCCAGCCATATTCCAGATGTGTTTTGGCACGCAGACGCACCCAAATGATTTATGGAGCACCTGCAAACGTCTTAATGAAAGACAACTTTTACCGGTTTCGGACAAGATTTAATGTGTTTCAGAAGAATCATGTGTTTTGTGTCCTTTCAGAGCATTAATTTAGTAGCTATATTATTTAATTTTTCATCAGGCTTCACCACATTTCATAATTATCCTGTTATGATTAATCTGTGAAGTAATGAAGACACAGATCCAGATTCTCCTCAGAGGGGAAAACATTTCACTGATCTTTTTCTTTTATTAATCCTTTTTTGTTGCCACGAAGGATGGACTTCACACCAGACTCATATCCTTACTTGTTTAGTCTGTGCAGTTCTGCCTCTGGAAATCCCTTCCCAGTGCTCATCTCTTACTCAGCAGTAAGAACACAGGAGACAACAAGTTGAGTCTTGATCTCAGTAAATCTGTGACACTTTTCTTTGTTCATCTTACATTAACTTTTTGAGGTTGGAGTATATCAAATCAAAAATGGTGAGAAAACATGCTTTAAATGGAGGGGAAAAAAATCCGAAAGTTACATTTAATGATCATCGATGCACTGTAAAGTCACTTTAAAATAAAATGATTCCCTAAACAAACTCCTGAAGGACTAATCCTAAGCATGATTTAGCTTCCATTTGAGGCTTGATTATTCTTTCACACAATAAAATAACACTCATTTATAACAAGGAGCTCATTTCTTTGTCATGTACTCTGTAAAGTACAAATGAAGCAGAAAGGAAAGATTTGATTAAGAAAATCAAAGGGATGCTTGCCAAGTTTCCAATATTCTCTCCTGAAAACAAGTCAGTAAAGTTTTGCCATCACATAAAAACATCTGATGTGAGTCTATGTCTGAAGCCGCCACCTTCCTGTTCATCAATGTGGTCGTCGTTCAGGGAGTAGAGCTCTGGCCTCTGCTTGTGCTTCTTCTTGTGGCCCATCAGGGTTGGTTGGAAGAGACGGCTTATTGAATGGAAGCCTTTGGAAAGATCTGGGAACAGGTCCGGCTCCTCTCTCTCATGAAGGACCCTTTCCTGAGGTTGTTGAGGTTTGGGTTCTCCCAGCATCTCTCTTAGAGTCCCAGAGATGCCTTTGTGCAGATAGTGGTAGGCCCTTTTCCCACAGTTGTCCCTTACACTTGCATCGGCCCCGTACTCCCCCACCAGCATGGCCATGATGTGCTCCTGGTCGTGCAACGCAGCAATGTGTAAAGGAGTGTATCCTCCGTGTGCTTTTACATTAATGTCAGCATCAATTCCTCCTTGCTTGGATATGTCGATAATCTTCACCAGCATCTCCGAGTTTCCACACTTGGCTGCCCAGTGCAAAGCGGTGAACCCTGACATGAAGTCCTTTTTCTCAGCCAGCTGGCTGTCTCTGAGCAGCAGGCCGTAAACCTGGCTCCAGTGGCCGGCCGCGCACTTGACCAACCATTCATGTTCTGGCTGCTCCAGGGGAACCAAGGAGGGAATCCTTGAATCGCTGGGCTCCTCTGACGCCTTGGTGCTCCTCACCGCCCTCCTCAGCTGAGGCGAGCCACTGCTGGCAGTCATCTCCACTGAAGGCAGCCTCCTCTTGTTCCGGAAGGCGTCTAGTTTTGGACTTTGAGGAGGTTGATCAGGGTCTTCCTTCAGTTTGCGGATCTCGACCCGGGTGGAGCTGGGTGGCACTCTCAGAGGCAAGCCATATGGTTTGCTCTGGAAGGAGTTTGTCTCATGTGATAACAGTCCCCCTCCTCTGGTGGGGAACTTGTCTTTATCTGGGTCTTCCTTATTTATGTCAAAGTTAATCCTCCTTTTAACTGAAACACCTGCATATTTGCTCCTGTGCAGTGCCTGCTGTACTGGAGAGATGAATTCTGCAGGATTTTCATTGGTTTTACTTTCCTCTTCCAGGTCAGATTCAGAAACAGCTGACCCTCTGGCCCCCTCCCTTTCTGTTTCTAAGCTTTCAGTCCTGTCCTGCTGCTCACCTGTCAGCGGGATGTCTTCATTTTCCCTCTTTTCTACGTGACTCTCAGCCATCTCACACCCTCCCAGCTGAGGTTGATAAGCCTTCTTCAGGACAACATACCGGACACCGTCGATTTCTTTGACGACGGCCACGTTGTTGACTAAAGTCTTGAAAAGCTCTCTATTCCGCTCTCTCTCCGCCGGACCGACGCAGTCCACTGAACCTTTGAACTTCCTAACCAAGTCGGACTTTGTCGCCTTGCCTCCCTCCGCTTTCAGGAAAGACAAGATAGATTCTCGCGTCAGAGACATGATCAAAACTGTAGTTTATAAAGTAAAATCTTCTGACCTCCAGCAGCGACGTTATTTTCCCCTTTGCTTTGTTCTAGTGACAAAACAGTCCCGCATTCACCTGGCCGCTGCACTACACTCCGCCCCCCCTCCCCCTTACCTGTCTCTTTCCGGTGACTGTGCAGACGTGGATACTATTTGAATAATATATGCATACATTTTTCTGCAAGCAAAGTAACTGAAAGTTAAAGAAACACAGACCAAATTTAATAAATCCCCCATTGTTCTCAAAATACAGCTTGAACGGGTCTAAGTTGCTGCACAAACATTTAAACCTAATTGATAGAAAATTTGGGCCAAATCAAAGTTTAATCAATATTCCTTCATCATTACTTGCTGTTAAACTTTGCGCAATCGTCACATCAGGTGCTTTTACCAACTCTTCATAAAAACAGTTTGGACAGACAAATAATATTAGTCAGATTTTAAGGCCAGCCTGAGCCATCCCAGGCAAACCCTCGGGCTCTTGGTTACTAATCCGAGCAAATACCGGAAGTATTTGACCCAATGACGTTCATATATAAATGTGTATTCTTTAAAAAAAATAAAAAATAAATAATAATAATAATAATAATAATAAAAAATAATTCAAACCATACATTTTATATTCAGATTATACACATGGTTATATTCACAATTTTTCTTTCAATTAAAAACTTTGTTAAAAATTCTTTATAATCCTACTGCTAATGTCCCAAAACGCACACACACAGAACTTTTGCTTGATTTGTAGTGGCATTGAAGCCAGTTTAAAGTTGCACAAATTTGTACAATCTTTTATTTTGCATGAATTGCAATACAAAAACACCAGTATCGTAAAATTACACACAATATATCACACTTGTCTTCTGATTGGCTGAGTCTTCTTCTAGTAAAACCATCTGACTTCATTAATTAATTAAAATATTAATATTGGCCTACTTTTTGTTATCCAATGTCTGCATTAAAGTAATAATTATATATCTCATAAACTCCACCGCTAACGCATATTTCTGCTCTCCCGCTGTCGCTCCTCGTTCTTGTCTTGGCTTGCAGCATGTGCAGCGTGACATTCCTGAACTGAATGGGAGTTGCTGAGAAGAAGTGGCCATATTGAAGGATTCTCCAACAACCAAAGACGTTAAATACGTTCAAGATAATTCACGTGCTATATTAACGTGGATGTTGACGTTAGTTGTTACCTGGTTGTTACACTACCTTTGAAGCTAATTTACAACACTAGCTTTAGATTAAATTAATATCGACTTGTAAATGAGCATGAAGTAACTGAGTAATTTGTAAAATAGGAAGCCAATTTTAAAATAAATGTGTAAAATGTGAGAAGCTAACATTTGCACGCATGTGCAGAAAGGGCTCCTACTAATTCGTCGTACCTCTTACAACGTATATTATCGCTGTACTAAACCCTAACTACATACATTTTTAAATTAAGTTCAACCACCTGAATATAAGGGATATATTTTAGTAAAGTGTAAAGGGCTGTTTTGGACCGACCAGCGACCAAAGCGGAAACGAAGCACCCAGCCTCAGCGAAGAATAAATGAAGTAGCAATGATTCATCTTGTCGCCTTGCTAGTAGCCTCCTCCTATCCTCCAAGCTCAGTTACCAACTCTTCTCCGCCTCGTGTTCCTCTCTTCCCATATCTGTCAGCTTGCCTCAGATAGTTTAGCAGGCTAGTACGGAGAGACGAGGGCTGCTCCCTTTCGCCTCTGTTCAGTCTGCTGCTCAGCTCACCGACACAGATCATTCCGCACCATGGCTGCCACGGACGTTGACGTGTTTTCGGTAAGCAAATGCCACGGAGCCTCTTGTTTTGCTAACGTCTTGTAGATCTGAGAACAGTAGGTATGCAGTTATAGCAAAAGTGTGTATGTGCGCGCGTTTGTGTTAGCTGTCGTGTGTGGGTATGTAGCTAAACCTCCCCCGCTTTTGAAACCTTTCTCTGTCGAGATGGTGGAAGTGATTTCTGTTATGGTGACTGGGTTTGTCCCTGTTGAGACAAATTAACGACGGACCCATTGTTAACTTCTTCCTCATATTGAGTCTCGTAATGTTTATTGATCTAATTTCGTTTCTGCTCATGCACGCGTGGCTGGACATATGGGTGAAACGTATGGCACCTTTAACGAATTGTTTTCTTCATTATAAGTGCCCGCTGTGCACTACAAACACACTTGAAGTCCGCATAAGGTGTATTTCTGGTAGTTGTCTTGTGCCAAATTTCAACATTGCTTAAACTACCAGGGTATGGTCAGATAACTTAAAAAATATATGAGAGACGCCAAGATGCAAAAATGGTCGTTATGGCAAACGGCAGAAGGATCTTGGCGTCGCTGAAATATATTCAGTCACTACATGCCAAATGAATACTAGTTTAGGTGTTTAATAACAGAAAATGCTATTTAAACTGTTTACGTTTGAATTATATAGCAAGTCATATTAAGACACTGGACATAACAGCAACGTTTTGACTTAAGTATGAGTCTACTATTTCAATGTCAATAAAAAAACAATCCTTTCATTTACCCCTAAACACAGCTGACTGTATTTGCATTGTAATAGTTGAATCCAAGTACCCTCATGAAATCATGCTATCCCAAATGTCTACAGGTGTACTGTGTTATGCAGATGTAAAGTTGCATTAATCCATGACAATGTAACCACAATCTTATTATCCTTTAAAATTGATCTGATCTCTGCTCATTTGGGTTACTGTAATCTGTATTACATCTCAGTTATGTACATTACTGGATAGCAATGCCTCCATTTTGAGACTCAGACTGTGTTTACATACAGTTTTATTTAAACCTCTTGTTCAGGGGCATAAAATTAAGCTGCTGACTCACTTTTTTAGACCCAAAGTGGTATATTATCTCTCAAGAGTATGTTGGTTTTAACTAAGAGCCTTTCAGATAATCTCTGATTACAATTTTTTAGAGTGTAAAGTAGGTGTGGCATACATTCAGATTATCCTGAAATGCATCATGCAATTTTTCGTAGTAACAAGCTAAACATGTTGTCAGGCAGGTGTGACCCAGTAGGAGCAGTCGGGTGGGACCATACAGCCTAAAGAAAACTGTGATATTATTGTGTAATAATGAGCATAGGAGAAACTGTGTTAGATTGCAGTGGCAAATGAACAGCAGGGGATTAAAAAAAAAGGATGAACAACTTTTTGGCCGATGCTTGAAAAGGTCCTTGAATTGGACAGTAAGCAGCACTGAGATGTAGGGATAAAGAGATTAAGAACACACTCTGGGCCACTCCTACTACTTACTGGTGCAACACGTCTTCACAGAAAGAAAAGGATCCAATGCTGCACACTTGGCATCCTCGATTTAGGCTCTTTTCCAATTTTGGGGTGCAGGTATCAGAGGATATTGCAAACTGGTGATTCTCAAAATACCTGTTTGGAATACAAAATGAGAGGACTGATCAGTGAGAAAAATGTGGAGAATGCAGTGCAACAAGCCAGTGTTGGCGGCAACACAGACTTCCTGTCTAACTTTGTGAACTAAGTGAGACCACATTGAACAAACGGTCATGCTTGCCTGGATGTTTGTGTAAAGGGAACGCTGTTGATTACAGCTATTGATAGAGATGTGTGGTTGTTTAGATTGTGGGTCCCCATCGATCCTACTCAGTGGAGACTGTAGCTTTGGGGTGACTTTTTAGGCCGGATCCACAGGAGGTGATCAATGCAGCCAACTATAGAGCCACTTTGTTTTCAGTCAGTCATTGCATGAAGAGTGTGTAGCAGAAAAGGGAGATGTTCATATAAATGGTTATGTAAAGTAATGCCCTGCAACATGTTCAGCATGTACTATGCTTACTGACCCTGAAGACTGTTGCCTGTCTCCAGAGTCCTGCATGCATATAATGAAATTAGCTTCATCAAGTACTTAAAGCCAAAAGACTAGGAATGAGGAATGCTTGCACTTTAAAATGGCATGCATTGTCCTCATGGTATGTATTTTCATTACAGATGTGTTTTGTCAACTCACCCAGCCTTGGTTGACTTGAAACATCATAGGACAAGCAGGAATATGCCTTCCTTGTTGTTTAGGTCAGATTCTTTAGACCATGTTTGCTTACTTTAGTGTGCCATCTGTGCTGTTCGTTGCATATAGAACATACAGGCTAGACCTGCCTTGAGGCGAGCTTGTCAACCCCAGTAACATAGATGGATAATGACAGCCCAGCTGCAGCTTTTGTGGTGATGAGTCAATATCCATCCAAAGAATAGGTCAGAGTTTCACAGAATTGTTGTGCATTTAGGCTAAATATATCTCTCCAGGTAATGATTGGGAAAAACAGCATGATATTTCCAGACAGAACATTATCATTTTAACATATTTTGTTGTAATCTGATTAAATCAAATAATGAAAGTTAGATGATTAATTGTAGGTCACATTGTGCAGCTGCAGGACAGGATGGACTGGAAACTACTGACAGTTCCATGACCTCACCAGTGTGATCCTGGTTGCACCCAGTCAATTCATTAGCATAACGTCGGCTCTGCAACTCATAGTGTCTTCATTCAAATATATTTGCTATCATTTCATTTTGTTTTGATTATAGTTGTGGACAGTTAAAAGGCTGCATTTCTTAGCATGTTTTTCCCCACAGTTAGTCTTAAACCACATGGGTGTTGTGATTCTGCTCCATGCAATTTCTTTGAGGTGTGTATTTGATTGCTTAAACCAAGTTAATCTTCAGCTTGTCCAACCAGACATGACTTAACTTAGCTGGCACCCGGCACAGTGGAAAACAAGGCAGAATGTAAATGGTAGGCCTAAAAAAACCAAAACATGTATAACTTGCACATTCACTTAGTCTGATATCAGTAAACATTAGTAAGAAAGCTAGAAAACAAAAATAAGTGAGCTTATTGTTCTCAAGTCAAAATTAGATGTATGCATGACCTATACAATCAGCCCCTCCCATTATTTTCAATGACTAATCAAAGTTCTTTTAAACTTGCATTTGCTGCAGCAAACTGTTTGTTAATGTCAGACTTTAGTTTTCTCTAGAGCTCCATATATGCCACAAAGTAAAACAATTTTTATTAGTCAGACTGGACTGCAGTAGGAACCACTTTTTTTTCTTTAAGTGTGCAGCAGTCTGTGATTAAATCATGCTCGCCTTTTTAATATTTAGGGCCCTATGGAATCCGTTTTATTTTTTTCCATTTTCGGTGTTTTTCGGTTTTTAATTTGTGAAAATTCCGTTTTTAGCATTTAATGCAAATTTAAGCCCAACAATATGTATAAAGTAATGAAATATAGACATTGTATACAGTTATAACTGAAAATCTTAATGCTTTCACACGTTTAAACATATCTAAGGCAAAAACATGGCACTAATTTTGTCTTACATAGTCAAATCATACTTTTTCATCATACAAATTATACTAAAAACTCCATTGGTTGTGTTTGTGCAGGCGGTGCTCACCTGCAGAGTTGAGTAACCCGCAAAAACTACATCATTAAATTTCACA
>JBBBVU010000016.1:15959260-15975615 GCA_037177055.1 Atherinosoma microstoma
GGGACACTGTTTTGGTCAAAGGTTTTTGGAAAGGGTTTTGAGTTTTTTGGTCTTTTTTTTTTTTTTTTTTTTTTTTTTTTAAAGTTTCATTCGGTGCGTTGACCCAACGCACCGAATGAAACTTTAGTTATTGTTAATTACTCTAAAAGAGAAGCTAAAATACTGTTCTGAGCTGAGAGTAAAAATACAAAAGTTCAGAGAAATGACAGAGATCCAAATTCGGGATTTAATGTATCGGTAACGCTGACCACAAAGCCTATACCCTGTCTTTACCAGCCAATAGAGCGATCAAAACCTGGCCAGCTGCCTCTTGACACCATCCAAACCACCACAGGATGCAAAGCCAACTCTGAGTTTCCTGCTTGGAACTCAGGCATGCTGCTTTACCTGAGCTGTTTCTATTTTTACATGAGCCACAACAAAGCAGCTAACATTAGCTGAATTTGTTGTCTAACCCTAACTAACACTGCATTTCATTTGGCTGCTTATCTCTCATTTATATCAATTAAAGTAGCTTCACTGTAGCTGTAAGAAACAAGCCTCAAAAAGTGCTTCAGGTGTAAAATGACAGTAATGTTAGATGGCAGTGGTGTAAGTATAACAGCAGACTGCATATTTTACTGAGTGGGTGTTAATGGCGAGTACCACGCTGCCTTCAGTGGCTCCATCCCACCGATGTTTCCAGAAGGTGTGTTGTTATATATATATATCTGGATGCGACACTGTTGTTTTGCAGGATGTTGGCAGTTGCAAACAATTATCAGCTTTTGTAAATTTGGTGGTTGTACTATTTTCTGGGTGGTAAATATCTGGAGAATGAACTCAGAAAATACCTGCTGTGGTTTAATAAACTCAGCCCAATCAAGTTTTTATAAGATTAAACCAATAGGTATTTTTCATATTATTATTTAATATTCATATCAGTTGATATTACAGATTTTTTTATTGATATTTTATTTATCTAATTGCATTCTGAAAATGAATTACTTACAGATACAAACTTCCAGCCAATCTTTGCATTTCAGAAACTGGGGCTGGTTGTTTTCGTGCATGTTTTTACTGATCCACTACAGGCTGTAATCAAAATTGATCATTTCTGGCTTCTACTGAATTATTTTTTTTACATTTTCGTTACCATGAAAACATTTTATTGCTGCAAAATACATTTTTGGAATAGTTTTCTTTTATGAGGACTAACTTTCCCTCTGCCACAACATTTTTCAGCGTTGTGGCGATACACATGAGCTAATATTCACACTTGAACATATAAAGGAGAAAGTTTTATCTCGAAACTAAAGATAATAAACTTTCCTGCCAGATATCCCACATTGCAGAAAAAACCAGGGAACCAGACCAGAACCCGCTTTTCCTCTAGCTTTGCTGTCAAACATGATGTTTTTCTTGTAAATGGGTACGAACACACCAGCAGTGAGTGGCTTTTTTGGGGGGGATGAAGGCAGGAAGTGAGATTAGAGTCTAAGAGAAGTGTCTTTTTGTTTTAAATGAAGATATGTTTGAATGTGAGGAAATCATTACCACTAGGTTATCTAATATTAGGATGTAGAGGATTCAGTTTGAGGTCTTATGACACAACGATTGCTAAATAATAAAATGGGAAAACTAATCATGTCACTTGGGTGATAAGTTGAGCTGTTCAGGTTGTGAAATGACTTATAGTTTGATTGTCATTTTAAGCATCTTTTACAGCAAACAATATGTTTATAATACACACACCTTCATAAATAAAAACAGCTGCTTATTAAGCTTTACACATTAATTGGTTGCTGGATATAAATCCCATTTTAGATGAGTGGCAAAACATCTTCAGGAGAAAATAAGTCCAGCTGCCTTTTTCTTCAAATGCTTCAGATTACCAATATCAGGGTGTCCAAGAATTCTCCTGAGACACATAATGTTTTTTGTTTTTATTTTTTCATCGATTATCCTACATGTGAGCTACTTGCATGTAGTTACAGCTGGTGGTCCCAGTTGTTCACAACAAACAGAACTATTTTGGAGTGCTCTTTGGTCAGCTGGGAAAAGTCATCTGTGGGAAGTAAATGCATTTCTGGCCACGTCCAACCATCTAACCTCCATCTGCTTCAGTGCACATACAAGGCTGTTGTCAGCCCCGGATAGTGATTAGAAAACATGGTTTATTAAGGGTTAAAATATGATACTGGCTGCCCTGCTGCAGATTAATGATCCAATAAAGTATGATGAGGATGTAATTTGACTCTTAATCTACACTGGCATTCGCTCTGAGGCACTCTGTGGAATTGATGAGTGAATCTGTGGGAGACCTTCCCATCGTCCCAGTTAGTGATTTGGGTAAAGCAGCTGTATAGAGGAATGCAGACAAACTGTGTTTATATCTGCACATCTGTTGCTGATTGTAGATGGAGCTTGGTTTATTTTCATAATCACAGTTAGTTTTCTGTATTTGTGAGTTCTGAATGAACTCTTTTATTGTTCAGTTAGCTGCACATGCTCTTCCACATTTTCATGGCCATTTTGAATTTGAATTTGTTTAAACTAACTTTGTATTGACTCTGCGTGCTTATGACTGGGTGACAAAATAGTGCTGTTATCTGTAATTCTCTGGAAACATTGAGTCAGACGTGTGCAATTTCTCTGAGAGCCTGATCAATAAGCTATATTCTGTTGGCATTGATCTTCATGAGACATGATGATGCACATCAAATCTGGCTAAACTAAAACACTCCATATTGGGTTTCATATATATTAAACATAGAACAGCTTTCAGTACCTTCTCTGTTTTTTGTTTTTTTTCCATCTTTCTTTAGGTCAACATCATCCCCATAATCGCCAAAGCGGACACAATCTCCAAGAGCGAGCTCCATAAATTCAAAATAAAGATTATGAGTGAACTTGTGAGCAACGGTGTCCAAATTTATCAATTTCCAACGGACGACGAAGCCGTCAGTGAGATCAATGCCTCCATGAACGTAAGTCGCACTTTTTACACCGTTAGCCTGTAAGTCTATCCATCATTTTTACATACCCACTCAATCCAATTCAGGCTCAAAGGGACGCTTGAGCTCTGTCAGGTGAGAGGCAGGATGCTTCATCAGTGCATCACGGAGACAAACAAGACACAACACCCACTCATGCTCACACTCACTCCTTGCTTCGACATGAAACCACACAGGGGCCTTCTAGCTGCGAGGCAGCGATGCTAACTGCCGCACCACCATGCAGCCCCGCCCTAACAATCTCATGATGTCATAGTCTTAAACTAAATGTTGAAGAAATGTGTAGTGTTTTTAGAACCACATGTGTAACACATCTGGTAACAGCAGCATGTTTACAATATTTTATTTGCTGTTAGCACATGTTCTAAAGTTGTTTCCCTTTGCAGCCACAGACTTTCAGCTGCATGTAGGATGAAAATGCACACTTGTTATTGTATGTGCATGCATATAGTAAATATATCAATTTTACATAGATTTTACTCATGGGACAGTAGCTGCGTTAATATGGAGCACTTTTGATCCGCTCGAAAGTCCAATCGAAAAAAAAAGCGTCATGTAAACACCTCAGCTGATCTGATCTACATCGATCGGAAAGAATTTTCAACCCGATCGAGGGGGGTTGGTTTAAACCTTTTCATGGTCGGATCAGCAGGAAAATATAAGCATGTAAACACTCATTCCAATTGTTTCCGGGCGTATGTTGTTTCTGCGTGTTATGCTTGAACCACGAGGGGGCAACGTCACGTAACGAGTTTCAGGAAAGACTTGAACAATGGTGGCAGTAAACCAGAATGGGACTGTACGACGTTTTTGTAGGAAACTGAAATAGTTTCAGGATTATTGACCTTTTTCCTGGTCAAAAGGTTTGAAATAAAAAAAGAAAACCCTCCTTCTTCTGAAACGTGTCGGCTGGATTTCTGATCAGATCGATTTCTATTGGGTAGATGAAATATTTGCCCATGTAAACATAACTAATGATTACAGCCATTACTGGTTCTTCCTTTCTTTCCATATTAAAGAGTGTAATAATTATATGAACTTGAAGGCAACGCATAATTTTAACTTCAGCCTTTTCAGCACTACTTTACAATTTGTCCAAAGAAGAAGAAAAACAAATGGATTTTCAGATGAAGCTTGACTAAAAAGGCAAGAGGAAAAACCAACTGCCTTGTAGCTTGCAGTGATTTTTGCTCAAGCAGCAACCAAAAAAGCATTTTTCTCAGAGTATTAGCCATTTTAGTTCTGATTTTATAATGTGGATGTGTAATCATAATATTCAGACATACACCCCCTCACGTACAAATGCTCAAATGGCAAACAAGACAGTACTTAATTCTCCCTGGCACTGTCCTTGTACAGTATCCTGATGTATTCATAGTCTCATCGGTGCCCACACTCTCCAGTTTGTTCCCGTCACAGTTAAGCAGCCAGCTGCTCTTGTCTCGCAATTTTGAGGTAGCATATCAAGCATCTTTTCCACATGACACATTACTGCCAGTTCTAATGAGGCGTGGTAGCTTTGAGAGCAATAATAAAATGCACATTTAATCACCGAAACAAAAAAGGCCTCTCAGCCGCTTCTGAGGCAACAGTTACACATAAAACAGCTTCAGTTCAGCTCATGTAAACTTCTCTGTGATGTGGGCTGGCTGTTGAAGATGAGAGGGCCAACAAACATGGTGAAATAACTTATTTAACATTTAATAGTTAGTTGTTTTTTATTAGATTTTCACAACAACTGTGTGAAATGAGCTTGCAACACTGTAAGTGGGCTGCGAGGAATGAAGAAAGCAGGAAAATTAAAAACTCAAACTGTAACCTGAAAGATGGAGAAGGGCAGGAATTAGCCTTCCCCAGTTATGCCTCCAGTTAACCTTTTTAACACTCATGACGTCTTTTCCTGTGCAGGCCCATCTGCCATTTGCTGTGGTCGGAAGCGTGGAAGAGGTCAAAGTGGGTAACAAAACAGTGAGGGCCAGACAGTACCCCTGGGGTGTTGTGCAAGGTAAGAACTGCCCACAAGAAAGTCACTCATGATGTATGTGTTTTTCACAATCACACATGACAACTGTGCATATAACGGGTCAACTCCTTTTTTCAGGCTGCTTCAGAATTGATGCACAGCAGTGATTAGCCTAAAGACTTTATTTATTTATTTATTTTATTATTATTTTATTTTATTTATTATTTTTTATTATTATTAGACATTTCCAGTCAAAACCAGCTAGGAAAGATGTAGTTATTGCAGGTCAGCGGCTGTTGGTACATTTAAGAACTTCTCAACAACCTCTTGTTTCTCATTAATCTTTGATCAATTGCAGCAATGACTTCTCTTTAAAGCAACAATGAGCCACAAGTCAGTTTCCCATGGTGGTGTAATTGGAAGAGCCCATTTCAGACGGCTTAACCACTTGCAACTACAAAACCAAACTGGTTTTAGTTTAGTTGTTCCTGTCTTCAGTAAAGCTTTTTATATGTGCAGTATATATTCTTTGGCACCTAAAATATCTCCATCAGTATACAGCAGTAATGTTTATATTCACACATCATCCACTATTTGTACCAAATATAACATTATTCAAATTTTGAAAGGTGTACGGAAAACAGAATTATCTGTTTGATTTTTCTGCATTTTAATATTTGAAGTCAAATAGGATGCTGTATGGGATTTTTTTTGACAAGTACGTTGTAATTTGTTTTTTTTTGCTGCCATATGTGACACATAAGCCTGCTAATGCATAGCTCATTGCCAAGTTTTCTGAGCCAAAGATGATGGCTACAAAGAGTAGTGTTCAGAGGGAGAAACCCACCTACTTTTAAGCATCATGGAAGACTTTCGTATGTGCTAATAATGCAACGTTAGAGATTTAAGCAGGGAAGTTATGTTCACACGAACAGCTCTGTCAGCAGTGGAAACCTTTGGAGAAAAAAATAGCCTATTCTGACATGACTCATGCAAACAGTTGTTTTAAGAGGAATGTACATCTAAATCAACCGTGTAAACAGTTTAAAAGTATTGTGTTTTTTCCAAATAAGGACGAAAATCACAACATAATGTGCAGTAAAGTCAGTACTTAGATTAAGTTATTAAAATGGCTTGGACAGATACAGGATTATTGTATTTTAGGAAGAACATGGCTTCCTCCATATGTCATTGTGCTTCTTTTGGTGTGTTGGGGATGTTTTTGCCATTTTAACATTCATCTAAAGCAGCAAGTTTGTACTGGAACTGCACATTGAAAAAGTAGAGCCACAACAGTTAACTGGAAAAACTTCTTTTTAAGGAAAACTTCAATCCTGGCTGAGATTGTGTTTTGTCAAAAAATGTAATTGTAAAATGAAATAGCGAGACATTGTGAATTAAAGAACTGGAAGTGTTGTGAAGGACATGCCTTTGAGAACATTTCCTTCTGCAGCTGAGCATCTGCATCTTTGGTGAAAGAGGTTTCTGCCTGTGGCTGTGTGACGACTGCATCTCCCGCTGTTTGTCTGTTTATTTATACACACCCTGTTAATTCTGCAAGTGTGACTTCCTGAAGAGTGACACTGAAATGAAGGACGAGTGGGTAAATGATTCTTTTGTGGAGTTGCTGGAGTGTGTCTGTGTTTACTTGAGACATGCATATATTGTAGCTGTTTTTATTCACGTGCAATAAATCTCGGCTGTTATGTTAATGTGTGTGTTGGATGTATGCCTGTTTATTGATTGCATTTCCCGTGGAGTCGTCACCTCTTGTGTCAGCTTTCTTGGGAGTTTTGTTCCCACAGCTCATTCCACTGTTTGTCAGTGGTGGTAAACAGTTTAATTCAATAATGTGACACAGAGATGTGCTGTGAGAATATTACTGCTCACGTGGGAGTTATCCTCCCAGACAAGTTGCCTCCCTCCCCCACTTCCTTCCTCCCTCCCCCTGGTTTACTGCTTTCTCTTTCCTCTCCCCATTATCCACTGACCAGTCTCATTCCCCAATCCTCAGAGGACACTGGTTATTTATGAAGCCTGCTGTGTGTCTCCTGAGGTCCAGATACTTCTGGGGTTATTATTATGAAGTAAATGTACAGTCCTATGACAAATTGATGCCTTCTGCAAAAAGATATTTCTGCTTTATGTTTTCTCTACGAATGTTTTGTGTTATGATTTTTTTAGCAATGGTTGACAGCTGGCTTACAATAAACAAGATTGATGCTGATGAGACAAGATGATTGTCATGACAACACAACAAACACATCAGCAATTATATAATTCCTGTCTTTAATGGAGAAGATTCCAATATTAAGTGCTTTAGTCCTTATATTTGCCCACAACAACATTATAGGGTTTAAGATGATCTATATATGTTAATGTATAAAACATAAATGTAATCTAAAAGGTAATACACTCCCAGAATGAGTTAGTCAACCCACATTTATAATTTATGTTCAGTGGTGCACAGTTGTTGTTGTTAGGCTTGCTTTATCTAAAGTTTATCTTTAAAAGGATGATTAGTTTAGATAAGCAGTGGCATCTAATGGCACACTGCAGCAAAATAATTGTGTTAGTCCCGAAACGGAGATCTGCTTTTTAATTTTGTTGTTGTTTGCATCAGTTATCTAATCAACATAATCTATCTCTGCCCAGTAACAAATGTCTGTACTGATGAGTCAGGGGCTTCCTCCTCACTGATGGCTCATCATTCATTCATTTAACACTTTTTATCTCAGCATCTGAAGACTGGAGGGGAGGAGGAAGACAAACGTCTCTGTGTTTTACAGTTTTCACTTGACTGAAAGGAGAAGCTCTGTCAGTGGAAACAGTACATGCCAGATGTCATATGGACGGGTTATGGTAACCTCTCAAAGAGCCATGAGAAATTTCCATCTGCTTTGGGGGGGGAAACAGAGGAGGGACTGTGCTCTGACAATAAGAGTAATTGAAGGGGGCTCAGTGAGTGTGTGCTTATCTTCCCTCAGGATCTCATGGCTCTGTTATCTCCAAACCCCTGACATCTGTGACATACAGCAGAACCCTGGAGTTTAGTCTCTAAAACTGATTGCGTGTTTGTTCTGTTGTAAAAACACGTAGCAGGAGGTGTTTGTATGTGAACACAGATGCCATTCTACACTAACATCACATTTGATTCTCAAGTGTTTCAATTTTCCAGAGATTTTTTTTGGCCTCTACAGTGAGAAAACAATACAATATTAAAACCATATTCTCTGCTTTACTAAATAGTTATGTTGAATTAATCAGCCTTATGTTATTATTATATTACTGATCAACTTAATTCATGAATAAGATTTAGACAATGGCACAAAAACATAGAAGCAGACCATCAGCCAAGGACAAATGTATCTGTTTATTTTTGTTGGTTTTTTTGCCTCCATTTTCCTTCTTTACCTTGTCTTGAATGTTTGTGTTTCCATGTTGGTGTGTTCTGTCTGTGTGTCAGCAGATCTGTGCTTTTGAAGGCTCAACACTGCAGTCAGTCACAGTACTGGCCTTCATTCAGCCCTCAGCAGGGGGGCCAGTACAGAGAGGCTGTTGGATGCCAAATGAGCAGCAGTCTCAGCAGTTTCGATGTAGCCGTTGGTTTATTTTTTTTTTTAACCTGTTTTTTTTCTTTCCACTAATGATGCCTGGTTTGTAGGACATTTGAGCCAAAATGCGAGTGATTCATACCGTCACATTTTAATTTTATTTTTTAAATTTGGGTTTGTGAAGTGTTGAAGGAGAAAATATGATATTGCTTTTTTGTCCTGGCCTGTAAAGGAAATGTTCAGATGTTTGGATTTATTTATCATTTATTTTAAACCTTCACATACCAAGCTCTGCTGGATGCTTTTTCATTTTCCACCAATAAGTCTAAAAGGTTAGTTAAGCCTTTTGAATGTCACCGTGGTTCTTTATATTATTAGAGCTTGCAGCTCATGGTGGTATTTAAATACAACATAGATCGTGTTTCACATCGCTGTTGTCTTGGTGTCTGTAGTATTACCTCTGAAGGCCATGAGTGTTTGGTTTGCACATTCCCTGCAGGTTCCAGTGTGGTCAAAATCCGTCTGTTCAGTCTTGTCGTTGCTTGCATTTTAAATTATTCTCCATAGGTTTGAAGCATTTACAAATGGATATTCATGTGAGACTATTAGCCATCTGTGTGTACCTGAGCTTTGCCACCTGACTGAGATGAAACACTTGTTTTAATGCAGGGTATACTGTAGTGTTTACCCCCAGATGTTTAAAAATTGGCAAAATATTTGAGCATATATAAAATGGTTTTTAGTTTTCCATTTTTCCAAATAGGCCCTTAAGGTATTGTCAAGCTGTTTAAACAGGCAGAGGAAAGGGAGGAAAACTTGACTTTTAATAGAAGACAGTGATTTTTCCTTAATGAGTGGAGGTCAGAATCTGAGCCAGCAGAAGAGATTCTGACTGAAAAGTGGTGCATTTTTTTGGGCTTTAAAAAGACCTTGGAAGTCATTGAATATTTTTCTCCTGCGTCCACAAGCAGTGGTCGTGGTTATAAAAGGTTTTTGTATCATTTAGCAGACTTTTGGGAGAGGCTACCCACACAAGCCAAAAGTGGGATTGTTGGGACTTTTCATGGAGTTTCAATTAACAAACATCTGCACTGCTTGCTCTGGTTTCAAGAATAATTTGATCATAGGCAGATTTTACATATGCAAAACTTGTTAAATGTATGCTGGAACTCAGATGAATTATTTTCATTGTTAATTCCTACAGTAGTTATCGGCAATAAGAGAACAATTTTAAAGGGGAAGGGCATTTCCACAGCTGCCCATATTGTTATGCTGGACTGAGGTGACCCATGAGTAAAGGCTTCAGTTGAATGGAAATGATGCCCAGGCCAGCAGCACACTCCTCTGCTGTCATTCTGTCAGGCAGGACACACTTCCTGCCCTTTCTCCTCCATGAAGTCATTTAACAGGGAGACTTACTCAGACATGAAGCTGTGTTCTCCTCTAGTTTAAAAGCCGTGGATGAAAACAGTTTGTCTGAAAGACACACCGCTCCTGATGGTGTGTACGATCCAAATATTAACTCTCCCATGTGTATTATGCAGAGTGTTTTACATTCCTGCAGAGTTGTGGTTTGATTTCATGCTTTTGAGAGAATGTCAGTGAAACATAGTAACAGATGTGGTGTTAAAATAAGTCTGAGCCAGTGAAAAAGACGTCCAGGCACACAGTGAAAGTGAGAAGACTCATCATTGAGTGACACAGAGCTGCACACTTATATCTCTTGTTTTATTAATTAGAAAACAAGTTTTCAAAACAAGGTTGTACTTGTGATTTGGATGAATCTGGACTTGTTTTTAATAATTATGGTCTTTGTTTTTCCTCCCCCCCCACTTAGTTGAGAACGAAAGCCATTGTGATTTTGTCAAACTCAGAGAGATGTTGATCAGAGTCAACATGGAGGATCTGAGGGAGCAAACGCACGCCCGTCACTATGAGCTCTACAGACGCTGTAAACTGGAAGAGATGGGCTTCAAAGATACAGACCCTGATAGTCAGCCATTCAGGTAAATAGTGTGGATATGTGCATGTGTGAAGAGACCTGTACACATTCACGCAGAAATAACAATCTGCAGAGTTACTCAACTGTTGAGATCAGGGAAAGTTTGTATTGTTTAACAACAATGACCAATCTATTTTTGTTTGTTTTCACTTGATCCCTTTTCTTCTCTGCAGCCTCCAGGAGACCTACGAGGCAAAGAGGAAAGAGTTTTTAGGGGACCTGCAGCGTAAAGAGGAGGAAATGCGGCAAATGTTTGTGAACAAAGTCAAAGAAACTGAAGCAGAACTTAAAGAAAAGGAGAGAGAGGTCAGTCTCAACACATTTGTCTGTAAACACGATATTGCCTGCTGATATGTTTCATAAAGCAACATTGCAACTTCAGAGGAACTTCTTGTAAAGCTTTTTGAGAATTTGGCACCACAGCAGCACCTACTGCAGTAGGCCAACATGCCACTGCACTCTTGTAATTCAAAAATACAGTAGCACTCTTTTCTGTGCTCCAACTCTTCGCTAGGTTTGTGAAATTTGGCTCAGTAGATTCATAATGCTGCAGAAAAAAACAGACAGACGGAGAAACCGCATCAAAAACACACGTTAGCCTCAGTTCTTCCTCTGGTGGAGCAATGTCTCATCCTGTCTGGTTGACATAATAGTGACATTTCTTTTTTTTTTCATCTGTGGTTGTGTTAACTTTAACGTGCATCGTGTACAGCAATACAATTTTTGTGTGATTTCAAACAACATAATCTACACATGACAATGAATGACTAGTTGTCAGATTACGTGAAATATTTGAGGAGGAGAATGTGAACATTTCACATTTTTGAAGTTTCAATAATTCAATTTAACCTCTAAATTCAATTTGATCTAATTCCACCTTGCCTTCAATGCTCCGCATTTACTGCTAACTGTTTAACTTGAGCGTCCACTTCATCACTAAAGCCCCTTTAGGACAGATTCTTCAAGGGGGGGCTGTAATGCAGTTGCCATGTCTTACTGTCGTGTTTGTCTGACAGAACTGGGAGAAAGTTGTTGCACCTTTTTAAAGATGAATTGATGTTTGTAAGATTGAGAGCTGGCTTGGCTGAAGATGCTGCTTTAGACACAGACTGCCATCACCGCTGATTCAGAAACCGTTTCAGTGCACACCGTTTGATCAGTGTGAAAAAGTCAAGGAAAGCAATGGTGGTGTAACAAGGGGTCTTATCTGCTTTAAAAGAGCTTATATTTTGCCCTCAAACACGAGGGAAAAGAAGCTGTATCCCCAACATGTACACTGCTGTGCATTTGCAATCTTACAGCTGCCATCCATCCATTTTCTATACCTGCTTACTCCAGTGTAGGGTCATGGGGGGCTGGGGCCCATCCCAGCAATTAGCAGACGAGAGGCGGGTTACAGGCAGCCCTCCACGGTGGTGCACTGCATTGTGATGTGGCAGTTGGCACAGCTGCCTCCCAGTAGGAGGGTTTCTGGTTCGAGTTAGTGGAGTTTGCATGTTATCCCCTTGTATGGACGGGTTCTTTCCGGGTTCTCTGGCTTCTTTACACAGTCCAAAGACATGCGGGTGAGGTTAGTTGGTTACTCTAAATTGTCCGTAGGTGTGATTGGTTGTTTGTTTCAGTGTGGGCCCTCCATCCAGGGTGTACCCTGCCTCTCGCCTGCTATTTGCTGGGATAGGTTCCAACCAACCCTGGATAAACGGGTGTGGAAAATGGATGGATGGATGGATGGATGGATGGATGGATGGATATAGCTAAATTAGGTCCAAATTAATCTAGTTCATCATAAGCCAGGTCCTACAACTGCATAGCCTCTAATTTCATACAAGCCACAGCATGTGTTTGAGAATTCATCAGCTGCTTGTTTTGATGGAGTGATGATTAGTTGGAAATGAAAGAGAGCAGCGAGGAAGGGGATGGTTTTTTACAGATGGTTTATAAACAGTTTAACAGTTTTTATGTAAATGTTAGCCAGAGGCTTTTTCCCTGTTTTTATTTCCCACCAATTTGCATTCTGCACTTGCTTAGCCTATTCTCATGTGGTGGACAAATGAATAAAATGGATCTAAATAGAAAACTTTTCCAAAATACAGTCAAATCAACTCAGTTTAAATAGATACTGAAGTGTCTATGATGGTATTTAAAATAAGCTGACAACTCTCTTTAGCTGCTTTAGTTCTTGGAAAACCTTTGGTATCTCTTCTGTTTTCACTACCTACCAGTGAGTAATGGCATTTGCAGCAGCAGTGATGAGAGCAGAAATGTAGGTTTGAAAACATAAACAGTAATCCAAACAAAGCCAAAGGTTTTCTAGAGCTGAAGAACACTGCAGGAGTAATTCTGTAAAAGTTTTCTGCAGTTTTATCACCCTTGTCTTGCATATTAATTTTTGCCCTCTAATTTTTATCCTTCTGTCCCCCTCTGATCACCATCCTCTCGTCTGTCCATCACCACCCTCCTTTCCCCAGCTTCATGACAAGTTTGAGCAGCTGAAGCGGATGCACCAGGAGGAGAAGAGGAAGGTGGAAGAGAAGCGGAGAGACCTGGAGGAGGAGATGAACGCCTTCAACAGGAAGAAGGTGGCAGCCGAGACGCTGTCCTTATCTCAGCCACTCAAGAAAGACAAGGACAAGAAAAAGTAAGGCAGTCTCTCCTCTTCATCCATCATTCTACTCATTCTTCTTTCCATAACAGGACACTGCTTTTTTCTAACCCCACGCCTTTCTTTAACCCGTTTTCCACCCATTGTTTGCCTTCAGTCTTAAAAAGCTGTCTCCCCCCTTTTTGCTTATCCTGCTAGTCCTCTTCTTGTTTTTGATAAATAACCCATTTACTTATACTCAGGAGGTGGGCACGCTGCCATGTCCGGTGCTCAAGTGTCTCATTAATGAGCTTTGAAGGGAGTGTGCTGCACTGTTGTCAACTTATCTCCAACACGCAAGCGTTTCAGCTTTTATAAGGACCTGGCATGTGTTAAGGAAACGTCCTCCCTTTTTGTCCTGCCCTAGCTTAACATTTCCTGTGCTTTCACTCTTTCCCTTTTACCACGCTCTAATTATTCAGGTTACTCAGGGACAAGGCGATGAACTCTCTCTCTGAGGCAGCAAAAAGCTTTTAAATTGGTGACGCAGCTCAGAAAGGCCAGAACTCATCTAAATCACGAATCAGGATGATGTTATATGCAGTGGCACAGATTTACAAATTGTATAGATCATCTGTATTTTTTTAAATTTCTGCTTGATGATATGATAGTATGTAGCATCACTGAGTATCACACAGTGTTGCGTTTGCTTTCATGTAAAAAATAAAAATAAATCCTGCTTTACAATGAAGATTCAAATCCAAAGACATACGCATAATTGGATAGACTTGCAACCAATGACAGCGAAGAAATGTGATGCGTAAGACTGTCCAAACGCTTTCCACATCAGTGGTGAGTTGCCTCCTCTGCTGAGTCATATGACTTGCATACTTGTGATTGGCCGGGACAAAGCCCAGAGGAAATCCGGTTGAGCAGGAGGCTACGCCAGATACATAGTGTCAGAGAGAATAAAACGTGAGCTCTCTGACTCATCTGCTTTCCACATTTGCATTTGAGGAACCTTCAAATCCTCATGTATGTAGACAAACCTGTTGGCTTTTGATCCAAGCTTTTTCTGTTTCCCTCCCTCTGAGAACAAAGTCAGCTCTACACCTTACATTCACCAGAGAGGAAAGTTGCAGGTTTTAAGTTTGTAGCAAGTTAATTGTTGATGTTTTATGGAGAATGACTGAAGTATAACTAATGGCTGCCTGCCAGTTGTAGGTCTGTTGTAGACTGGGCATGGCTTGTAACTGTTCATCTTTATGGAGAGGTTTGACAAGCAGGTTTGTGGCTCCATCTTGTGGCTGTTTGTGTACATTGCTGTGAGAAACTGATCTTCCATTTTGTGAATTTGTTAAAGCAGCATTCCCCGACCCTGTTCATCAAGGCCCACAATCCTGTTTCCCTACTGCAACACACCAGATTCACTCTCCACTTGTCTGCTATTGACCCATTCATTTGGGTCAGGTGTGTTGGAGCAGGGACACAGAAAGTCTCCAGGCCTAAGGGCCTTGAGGACTGGAGTTGGAGATCACTGTGTTAAAGCTCTTCCTCAGTTTGGTCTTTATGTGACTGTTTCACACTCGGAGGTTCATCCTAGATCAAATGTGGCACTTTGGAGCACAGATGATATATTACCAATGCTACCACTACCTTTTAATACCACTGCACTGTTTCTCTTTGCTTCAATGTTTGTAGAGTTTAAGTCTTTAATTTACTGTTTCAGTGAACTAGTTGTTCATCCATTCACTTTATGTTGTTCATTTTTTCATTGTTTTTCAGTTAATTTATGGGCGCAGCACACCCATGACCACGGATATTTCCTTCCTCACCATAGCAACGACAACATCTGGTTATTTTTTCTGTTTTGTTATGTTTTTTGTTTTATTTTTTGACATTCCATCATAACATTGTGCACATGGACCAAAGACACTGAGGATGATGATGGTGAAGCCACAAGAGAGGAAAGAGTGAAAGATGGTGAGAGATAATGAGGAGAAACATTCACTTTCCACCAGTGGCCATCTCATTAAAGTCAGGATCTTTCTTTCTATGTTGTTTTGGACACTTTTTTATATATATATATATATATATGAATAAATATATGTATGTATGCATTTTGTTTTCCAAGTTGTGATTTAAAAATTCAGTTTTTTCTTTTTCTTTTTTGTGTTGTGTTTTTGGCATTAACTATCCACGCAGAGATAAGAAGTTAAAAACCCTTCAAACATTTTGATATCTTGGTACTTAAGTGTAACACCCGGGCAAAATATATATTTAAAAAAATGTACGATATACTCGTTTTTCTTTTTGTTGTTTTTTTTTATAGGACTAACTTTCAAATTGAAGTTTTTGGTGAAATTTAGGCTCTCTTGATTTTTTTTTTTTTGTGAATATATGACCCATTGGAAACATTGTTCAGGTGTGACGTGTCTAACCTTTTTGTAAACATGAGAATTCAGCTTAGTAGAAAAAAAAAATCCCTGTATAGATTGAGTCCAAGTAATACATTTAAATAGCCGTATGTCAAGCAATAACTGAGTACCTGTACACTGCATGACTTGCAGTTACAAAGGTACTGACAACCTAAAATGTAAGTCTTAAAAACCTATGCAATATTCTGGTGCTGTAACTCAGTAAGTGTGTATGAATATTTTCTAGACCTTATTAAGCTTAATATGCAAAATGTAGATTTTAAATATATTATTGTAATAAGCCCATATGATGGTGAAACATGTCTGTAATTGATTTAACATTATTGTAAGCCATGAGTGATCGTCAATCACAAACACGAAGCCAGTAAACACAGGATTCAGGAAAACATTGAAGCCTCAGCTGTAGAGGAGTTTACACTCAGACATAGAGAAGAGAGCAGCTGTATGTACTGTCTGTTGTTGGAAATAAATGTAAACCCCCCTCCCTGACTTTTTCTCTGCCGTGATTTGTTTGTCTGTATTTACGCCGGAGGGAGATGATGGTGCAACTCAGGCAGGTGGTGACCCTGGCTGTGTCTTCTGGAAGCCAAACAGCTGTCAGCTTGAGACGCAGCGTTTCCTGTTTAGTGGTTTCCAACTGAAGAGCTGTGTGATGCTTGTTAGCATGCAGCCTTTCTACTGTCATCACTATGCTGTTAACCTGTGTGTGTGAGAGAAGAGAGGATGGCAAATGAACTGTTTGCTGAAGGTGTGTGTGTGTGTGTGTGTGTGTGTGTGTGTGTGTGTGTGTGTGTGTGTGTGTGTGTGTGTGTGTGTGTGTG
>JBBBVU010000016.1:15975649-15986582 GCA_037177055.1 Atherinosoma microstoma
CCTTGTTGCTCTGAGGCCCACTGGCCAAGTCCCCCTAGACTGTGATAGGGAGGTTGGTAAGACAGGAACACAATAACACAATTATTTTCTAATAGTTATTATACATTACTTTTATACTAAAGTATTGATGTTGTCATTATCTGTTTATCATAAGGTACACATGTCTGCAAAATTATTCCTACCCTTTCATTAAAGAAGAAAAAGAAACAGTTGTCACTGAAATAAGCTGAAACTGACAAAAGTAATAAGAAATACACATTTTATGAAAATAATGACATTGTTTTTTAATTGTGGTTCAAAAGAATTTTTTTTTTTTTAAAACAAGCAAGTTCAAAGTGTCAGTTCATTTCAGACTTTTGTATTTTCTTTTTTTTTTTTTAAACTGGTTGAATCCCAGCTCCGTAAAACATGAGAAATTAATGTACGTTACGTCAATCATAAGCTAATATTTTAAATCGACAATCCTTTGAGGCGATCAGACTCCTGCACCTGTTGGCAGGTATTCTGGCCCACTGCTCATCAGCAAAGTGCTCTCATTGGTCCAGGACTGTTTTTTAAAAATTTTTTTTCAACTTAATTAAATTAAAAAAACAATGTTGTATTTCATTAAATTATAATTTTGCAAATTTGTATTCATTATTACTTTTTTCAGTCTCCAGTTATTTGAATTACTGTTAAAAATGTTGCCTTTTCTTTAATGGAAGGGTATGAATAATTTTACAGACGTGTATATGGAACACCTGTACACAGTCCCATTCAATTTATTCATTAGTGCAACCAACAAATTTAAAGTTGCCAGAAACATCAGTCATGTAAAGTATACATACCTGAGAATACTACAGAAAGTATTTGTTCATGGTGTTTTTTTCTAGAAGCGATATGTGTGTAATAGTTCAGACTTCAACATAGTTGCACATATTTTTCAGTCGAATACATTCTCACCTATTTATTTACTGCAACTACAGCATTAAACGTCAAATTATAGAAGATTAAGGTAAGCTTGCATTTTTGGGGGTTTATGTAACATGTAAAATGTTCTTTTAAAGTAATAGTGGTCAGAAAACCATTTAGAAACCACTATAAGTTTCTTTACTTTTTGTATTAATTTCTCCATGTTGTGTATGAGCTGAAAACAGACACAGGAAGTTGTGGTGCAGCCATTAACATCTTCCCTTCCTAGTGGTTTTCTGTTTCCTGTAAGCAGCTCTGGCAGCACTATTATTATTCTGTCCAGCACCTGCAGGGCTCACCAGATCTCATCCGGCAGCACAATATGTTCAGAGTGTTCTGTTCTGTCCTTCAACACCAGCACACTGAGCCAACAGAGCTGTGTGTTAATCACTCTGCTGCTCCTGGTGTTTACTGCTGTGATGTGTTCAGGGTTCGCTGCGTTTAAATTGGTTGGTGTAGTTAATCACAAGCAACGTGCACCATTTTGTTGAACTCCGTGGCTGAATAAACTCAAAGCACTGATGAAATGGATTTACTGAAACCTAAAGTTTCTCCTGAGATGCTCATTTCATAGACCTTAATTAGCTTGATAGACGGAGAGGTTGTTCATAATTACAGGAAAAGGCCTCTTTATACAGCTGTATGAAATCTCTCAATTTAATTATTTGCATAATACAGGAGAAGACAGAAGATGGACGTGTTTTCTGGTTTGAAATATAACTGAAAACATGGTCATTAACAGGAACCACAGCCCGGAGAGGTGGTGCACCGTTATACTGGTCAAAGCTTTGTGACCTTTATACAAGAGTTATTACAAGAAAACACTTTGTACATCCTCGCCATAAAACTCTGCTTCAGAAGTTTGCAAAAGAAAAAAAACGTTGATGTGTTTTAAAAACAAGTTAAAGTAGAACTTCTCAGCTGCAATGAGCCGAAGTAAGTTTGGAAGGACAAAAAAAGGTACTGAATTTAATATGTTAAAGAAAATTCTCTCTCCAACTGTTGAACTCCGGTTGTTTGATTATACTTTTGATTTGTAACCAGTTTTTCACTTTTAGAGGAGAAATTAGATTTAATTAAATACATTACCAAGAAATTTTGGTAGCAAATGTCAGTTTGTAAAACAAAGACAAAAAGATGGCTTTTACAATTATTCTACACACTACTTGGAAGGCCAAAGTGAAGGAACATGACAGTCACTGACCTCAAAAATCACATCTCAGAAGAAATGTGCATGGAAGATGAAACAAGAATCTCACAGAACTAGAAACATGTTAAACCGGAAAGAGTCTGAAAACTTCCTTTAACTGAGAAACTGCCAGAAGAGATTTAACAATCTGTAATCATTTCCAAAAAAGGGGTTTATTTAGTACCAACTGGACTGTTTTCCTTGGTTGGTTTGGGGACACTTTTTCTGTTATTTCATTCTAAAAAAGGAAAAAAAAAAGTTGAGCTAAAACGCATGTTTACCAACATTTAAAGAAGCGGAATTACAAGAACATGGGATAAAACCATTTTGCATGCTACTGTACAGGGACTGCTTTTCTGTTTGTAGGTTTTCATTCAGAACTTTGTAATTTTACAACACATTCAACTCCTTGCATTTATTTCTTTTTTTAAAAATCAACTTTTTATAAATTAGAAATGTCACTAAGAATTACAAATATGCATTCTTGCTTTTAAGGTGCTTAATGATGTCATTTTATTTTCATCTTCACCTCTTTGGACCATTTTAAACACCGCTCCTCGAAGGCCACTCTCCTGCAGGATTTAGGGGCTTTCCTGCTCCAACACACCTGATTCAAATGGATCCACCAGCTTGTGGAGTTCTACACAATGACCCTTTAATTCAGGGATCTCAAACTCTGGTCTTCAAAGGCCACTGTCCTGCAGGTTTAAGATGTTTCTCTGCTGCAACACTTCATTTGAATGAAATGGATCCAACAGCATGTCAAGTTTTACACAATGACCTTTTTGATTTGAGCCTGGTGTGAAGCAGGGAAACGTCCAAACTCTGCAGGACAGTGGCCCTCAAGGACCCGAGTTTGATTCCTATTATGCGTTCCCATGAACAGCTTTTAGATGGAAATTCAACTTGGGAAGTCAGACGAGAAAATGAACAAAAACCGTTCACATCTTTATGGCTCTGACTCCATTGGTCATCTATACCTGCTTATTCAAAAGCAGGATCATGGGGGACTGGAGCCCATCCCGGCTCCTTACTCGCAGACCAACTTAGAATTTCTCTCATCTACCACCACTATTTAAAATTGACACCAGAAAAATGACACGTCAGACTTTTGAAGTCTTAGCTTTATTCTTGTGGTTGACAAAACAAAGATAGCTGCCCCAGTATCTGAAGGAAAACTGAAGAATGAAATGATACAAACTTACACATCGGTCACTGTGCAGCTTGGTCCAGCTTATCTTTATGTTAAAACAAAAATAAAAAACCTGACAGTAACCAGTTCACATTAGAGACAATATTGCTCAGTCTGTCCAGTGTTTTTGGGCTTCAGCCCTCTGGACACATGTTGCTCATCTTTATCAGCCAACTTTAAAACGCCACATTTGTGTCATTTTAGCTGACAGTAATGAGGCAGAACAGACTGCACAGAGTGAGCTTTACAAAACAAAAAACAAGATATTTTTATCCCAAACTTTAATCTCACATTTTGTGCTCGGATACAGAATGTAATTTAAGATATTGGAAATAAAATGAGGTCAATCAGGTCAAAAACTATTTTGTGATTCTACTCTAGTGTTGAACTAACCTGCCAAAAGGTGCTTGTTTGATATGTAACAGGTGCAATTAGTTAATCAACACATAATTATGTATAATAAAACTTTTTTTGCTTCATTAAGTTATGAAAATAAAGCTTTAAGTGAAATGTAAATGGTAAATAAAACACTTAAATTTTTAGTGAAAAGTAAGAAAAAAAAAAAAAAAAAGGCTGAAAAAATATTTGCAAGAAAAAAAAATAGCACGTACTCATCTCAAAGTGCTTTGTGACTCTGGGAGGACTTGAGCACAAAGATACCACACAGCAAAGTCAAATCTATAAAAACACAAATACATTTCTGGCCTGGTCCACACGCTTAAAAATAAACTGCTGGACTCCAATGTAATGAAAGCTTGCGGCTGATATGAAGGACAGTTTGGCTAATAGCACCTAAACAGACACATAACCTCACTAAAAAGAAACATTCACATCTTCTTTTAGTCAGGCTCAGTGATTCCAATGTTTCTCACAACAGAATAAAAGTTGGACGTTGATCCGTACAGCGCTCCGGTGCAGGTGAGGACGAGAACACAAAGGACTAAACTCGTTCTACAACTTGGCAACATCTGGAGACAACAGCCTGACACTAGTCCAGCTGCACAATTGTGACCAAGACGTTGATAAAAGGTCCAGCTAGTTGACAGCGGGGTGCAGCGGCGGGCACGGTGAGACTCCTTTTTGCTGGGATTCAAACAAACCTTCGAAGTCGCCAGCCTTCGCCTCTCCATCCGTTTCCTCACTGTACAAACGCCTCAAACCGTCGTAATATTCATCCAAATCCGTTTGCTCGCTGCCGTCACGGCCCCTCCTGGTCAGCCTGAGGTGCTGGAAGGGGCTCCGGGCTCGCCGCCGCCGCTGCTGCTGCATCTGGGCGCTGTCGAAGATGTAGACGGCGTTGGTCGGCAGCGAGAGCTCCAGGCTGTGTAGGTACTCGTCCACGATCTCTTTGCAGTGGATGAATTCGGCACTGTCGACCTGGGAAAGGCGAGACGAGTATTTAAAAATGTGTCTGAGGTGGTCTTCAACTTTTGGCCACATTTACTTCTTCATAAAAACAGCCTGAATGCCTAAAATTACTGGGACTCACTTTTTCTTCTGTTTGTTTATTACAGTGGCTGGAAATGTTGAAGAAACCAAACTGCTTTAAATGAAAGATTTGCCTGTTTTTAGACAGGAAAGCACATCTGTTTATTTGAATGTGCCACCGTGTCTTCAGTAGATGCATCTCTCTATATAACATTTGAATAAATTAAAAAACACCAGATTATTAGAGCATTAAAAAGAATAAAGCAGAGGTTTAGTCCTCCCGCAGGCCCATGCCTTCCCCTTACTTGTGCTTTCTTCAGCAGATCGGTGAAGACGGAGAACCAGTCGGGCGTCAGCGCTTCCAGCTCCAAAGTGATGATGGCCAAGGCCAACGTGGAACCCTTGAACTGCCAGAGCTGGTGGCAGGCCATACAGTGCTGCACCTGCCTGGTCCACAATGCCACCTGGAGGCCAGGAGGCCTCTTCTGATGCCCCGGCTCGGTAGGGAGCGCGTTGGGGTCTGCCGCTGGGTCGACGCCGGAGCCCAGACCGATGGAAGGAATGAGGTGTGGGTGGCCGGAGACGAGCAGGGCGTGGAACTGGACCGACAGAGAAACGAGGCCAAAACATTAACATTATGATGTCATTGTTGTCCCATCATCGATCTATCCATCACCCATCATGTCTACTTTCACATTCATATCAAAACACACACTCGTGCAGTTAAATGTACATTTCTGACAACTCATCGAATTTCACTCATCCATTCAGGACAGTTTGCAGATGTTTTTTTTTTCTACTCTTCATTATTTAAAGTTACTGCAAAGACCCAGGCGAGAAGCTCAGTGCAACATTAACAATGAAGCTCCCACTCTTTGCCTCATTGCAATCTTGTTCGTATTGTATGTGCAGTGATTTTCAGAAACTATCAACCTAAGTGGGCCCTCGATGTAAAAAAAAAGAAGAAAAAGTTTCATTCTGTGGTCAAACAGTGATGATGAACATCTTCCCAAAGCTTGCCAAATCTTCACTGAAGCCAACAGCTTCTGGTTTACAGACAAGTGGCAGGTGAAGACAATCGCCACCATTGACTTTTCAACATCTTGCATTTCCTTCCTTCATTCATTCATACGGTGTTTCGTTCTTGTGCATTTGTTTGGCTCCAGTAGAAATAAGCCATGGATGAGAAAAGGAAGTGAAATCCTACTGAGAGGTAGATTCAGCAAAGTGAAGCCCAAGTCGGAAACAAACATTAACTTTAAAACTTCCTAAAATCCCACCACGTTGCAGAGGAAATGCAGACATCTGGGTCACATAGCAGAAAGAAAAAGAACATTTCTTTAGGTTTGACTTTCCAGACCAGCGTCCCCAGCATCACACTGCTGATTATACCTCTCAGAGCTTCACTCAGAAGATAACAGGGAGGAGAAATGATGGTTAATCTGTAAATCCTCTTATTTATTCATATCAAAGTGTCATGGTGGAGAGTCTGTGACAAATTGCTGTTTTGTAGATAAGAGAGAATTAGACTTTATTCAGTATTTAAAAAAAAAAAGGAAATGCTAAGTAATTTCTTCAGAGCAGGGGGAATGTAAATGTGAGATATCTAAGGTATAGTACAAAGTATTTATTTGATATATATTTATTTGAATAATATAAAAAAAGAGAAAATGTCTTTATTTTGTTATCATTTTTATTCTTAAATTATGTTTTTTTATTTTAGACGTCTTGGATTTTGTACCTAAAGTAAAATGCTAGGACAATAATAGATTAATAATAACGCTGCACTTCTGTGACACAAATATCAATCTAATCCCGTCGGTAACAGAGAGGGAAAGAAAGTGCCATAATTTTTCTTTTCGTTTGGCAGAGGTTTTTTTAGTGAGTTTTTATGGTTTGTGGCTTTAAGAAAAGAAGAAAGTTTCTATTCATCACTGATCTAAAGCATTACAAACACATGTAATGCTGTCACTTATTCATTGAGGGAGAATGTAATTAGCTCTGGAGGTCAGGGACGAGACTGATGAACACATCAGTTCTGATCTATCCAAGTATATATTTAAAGGTTTAATGGATTTCACAAAAGGGTGTGAGAGAAGATTCATAAACGAGGAAACATTGAACTTGTTTAACTATTTGTAAAGGAAACTACGGGCTGTATTCATAAAGCATCCAGCTGCTGGCTCACATGCAGTCATTTTCTGTTTCTAGACAACAACTCATGCAAGTTATCTGCTTTCTGTGTCATCATGTGATCTGAACCTCAGCCTCAAAGTTACAGCTCACCAACTTCCAGAGAGCCATACGCATCTAACAGGACCCTGTAGTTCAGCTGAATGATTCCAGGCAACCTGCACAGGAATTGGTTATTCCTCTGTAATCCCTGCACCCAGTCTATTCATTATAAGCATTATGGATACAGCCCAAAGCCCAAGTACATGCATGGACCTAAATTATGTTCTGTGTCTTTTTGTTTGCAGTTCAGTCAGCGATTACTGCCTCAGGCTCTGAGGGTTTATGAAGTATGCAAGAGTGCAAAGATCCAAGTTACAAAGTAAGCCGTTTTAGTACAACAACACACCTAATTTAACATCAGGACCGGACTCAACAATCAAAAACACGTCTTTAAGTTTCTTGCGGTTCGAGGACCTAAACGGTGGCAGCAGGGTTGCTTTTCCACATTAAGGCTGCAGATAAAAGTGCCTTGGCCCGATGTGCAACATGCATGTTTATTTGCTGGCAGCTTGCAAATGCAGTCTAGCATTGCTGGAGGAATATCACGAGGCTCCATTTGCTGATTTTTGTTGCCATGCACATCTAGATAGCTTAGCAAGATACGATTTGCTTGTCCTGTATGAGAAAATTAAAGTCTAAATTGTGATAAAATGTTTTCTTCAATTCGTCTGATTAGGTCTGAATATTCAATTTATCTCAAATATTTCATATTTTTGCTTAGACACATTTTGACTACCCAATACGTCTCCAGAAATATTTTTATGTATCCAAAGATTTTAGTTCAGTTTATGCATCACAACAAAAGGAAAACTAATTCTTGCATTTAAAAAGCTGAAACACTGAAACGTCTTTGGCGCTACGATAGATCAGACAACTGTACCCAATCTAACATCCTCCAATCAGGCGCTTTGATTTTACATTTGTTTCACTAAGACTCAGCGTTTTTATCTGTTCTTAGCTGCAGTTATTAAAAAAGTGTAAGGACAGTCCATTCAGAAATGAATGGAGTTTGTAATTACTATTAATTATTGTGGGCACAGTGAGTCATATCAAGTAAATGCACAATCTTGTCTTGGACCAATTCTTATGTGTGTGGGGCAGAGGGAAGTGTGAGGGTTTGTAAACACCATCTTGATGCAAGCATGATGGTTTATAATGTGTGCTTTTTGTACTGATTGTGTTTTTATGCAAGACCAGGACCTGGTTTCGTAGTCCGTCCAGATCAATTTGAAATGTTCAGGTCCAGTTAAAAAAGAAGAAAAAAAGAAAAGAAGTGGTTCTGTTTGCCTATTTATCTGCTGATCTCTAACTTACAATGTGAATGAAGTCGACTGGTGTTGCTGTGTACAAATCCCACTGCAGCTTGTCAAGAATGATCCTCTCCATGCGAAGAATCTCCGCTGTTGAAAAATTGCATCCACTCTGCACAACCAGGTCTTTAACAGAACCAATAACCTGTTTCAAAACAGACACCAACGAAATGGAAATAAACCTCCTGTTTTCAAAATGAATCAAAGTGGATGGTGCTTTTTTCTTCCTTTTGCTTTTCTAAAAAAAATTACAAAAAAAAAAAAAGTCACCTCATCTTCCTCGTTGATTTTGGCAGCCAGGACTAACGAAGTCAAAGCAATGCATTTCAGGTATTTTGGTTGAGCCTGAAAAAGAAAACATCTTATTTTGTTTGTTCTAAGAGCCCGAGAGAGAGCCATAGGAGTAAAAAACAACAATAATCTGCCCCAGAACAATTAAAAAAAATTCAATATGTGGAGTCCACAATTGATTTCAGGCTGTAGATTAAAAAAAAGAAGGTAAAACTCAATTTAAGTGCATTAAAATATTCTCATGAGTGGGTATGTAACTTTGTGTTCTTTCAGAAACTATAAAACAGAACTTTGGAAAGCATTATTTAATGTGATCTACCTTGACAGCAGACAGCAGTCGGTTGAGGACACACACCCCCAGTGCAAAGGTCTCTGGACAGAAGTGAAACATCCTGCTCATTTCACCAATCCAAAGGATCATTTGCTGATGTTGGGATGAAGAGATGTCAGCACCCTGCGTGGTTAAAGAGGAAACTGGTGGTTATCAAATTAAACGAGAGGGAGAAAGGCAGTTTGGTAGACAAAACCAAGTTAAAATCATTCGTTTACTCACTGATATACACTTTTAATTGAAAGAAACACTCATATTTTCTATGACTATTGTTGGTTCCTGTCAGAAGAAAAAATACTTCTCTCCTAATATTACTGAAGGGATAAAAGTCAAATTTGCTGCTTTCTTAAGAAAAAAACAAAAAAACAACCAAAGCCCACTCTTGTTTTCAGACAGAATCTCCAACTCTGTTGATAAATCACTGCAATATACTCACATCTCAAAATACACAACTCGTTGCACTTTTTCCATCAAAAAAGTGGAATTCAGAAATATACAATTGCTACAGGCTCACCTGAATGCATCCATTCTTGAAGGCCGGTACCTTCCAGAGTCGAGCCTCTCTGACCAGAGTAGCCTCCAGCAGGCTGACCAGCCGCCGGCTGTCTGCAGCTCCTGGGTTCTTCATGACCACCACAGCAGAGGCCAGGCTGCACCCAGGGCACACACACCTGGTGGGAGGATGGATCGATGGGAGGAGGTCACAAAGAAATCAGATCTACAGCTAATAACCAATCAAAATACCACAATCTTTCCTCAGTCTACAGGGTTGACTAAAGCAATGGCTCATTCTGTTCACAATACCATTAACTTTCACAAGACAGCTGTTCTACATTAATTTGTAGTTATATAAAGTCCATTTAGCTACAATTCGGTATTTTGGTAAGATAAATTGCTTACTCTTAGGGGGGGGGCGAGTATGCAGCAGGAAATGAGCTGCGCGTTCACTTTCATCAACAACAGCGCCATTTTCAGACTTTGTACGCAGACAATTCAATACTATGAAACCAGGACATGCTAAACTTCAACGTTACTGATATTGTGACTTTGTTCAAATGTGCAGCGAATGCAACACAGCACACATATATTGGCAAACACATCCAAACAAAATCCAGGCGGGATAATGAGCTGCAGCTGCTGCAGCCTCTAGCACAGTTGTTCCTGCAGACAAAAGCGTTTTCCTCCCAGCTACCTTTTTCTCCACCCCCTGTTTCATTTGTCTTACCTCTTCGATCTTAAAGGCAGGGAATACCTTCGACGGCAGGTGCATTTATACGGCTTTTAAAAAAATAAATAAATCAGTCCATGTTCACCGAGAAGAGCAAATAAACAAACACTAGGATGCTATTTTGCAAAACAATCATGGAACAAAACGAGTTTCGCAAACAATATAAGGAGGGCAGCCGCATTATATATGACATAAAAACTAAATAAATTGGTTAAACTTTAAAAATGAAGTCTTTAACAGAGGCAAAGAAGAAAAAGGAGCGCAAAGCGGCCAGGAAGCGGAGATCAGGCAGGATTGAGGGCAGGATGTGTTTTGAACACAGCTGGCTCCGCCCCTACGTGACGTCATTCAGTCTGAATTGTGTAAGTGTGTTAGTGTGTCAGACGTGCTGGACTACACAAACAAAATGGTTGAGCTCACACTGGAAATGGAAGATTTTGGCTGTCTGTGTGTGTGTCCTGAGGAGGTGTTTGTTCAGGTGCTGAAAGAAGCCGCTCTGTGAATGAAATGAATCCGGCGGCTTGCGTCACGTCCAGCAGCTGCGGCGTGTCGGTGCTCATCCAAACAC
The DNA here is from genome assembly GCA_037177055.1 of Atherinosoma microstoma. Lineage (NCBI taxonomy): Eukaryota > Metazoa > Chordata > Actinopteri > Atheriniformes > Atherinidae > Atherinosoma > Atherinosoma microstoma. Next base: position 15,986,373 of record JBBBVU010000016.1, read on the forward strand.
TGCGTTTTTGACCAAATTGATCATTTCTGAGTGATATCTCAGTAAGGCCAATTCACCTCCCCTCCTCGCTGCAGAGAGCCTTTTAAATGTGCTTTTGTTGTTATGCCTGACATTTTTCTCTCTCTGAGACTGACTGCTTTTGACAGTCAACAGGATAGATAAATATACCAAATTTAATAAATATTCCATGTTACACACACACAAATATAT
>JBBBVU010000016.1:16002848-16028819 GCA_037177055.1 Atherinosoma microstoma
GAACGGTTTGGGGAGGAATTTTGGAAAGGGACGAAGGGAGTTCCAGAGCAGGAGTTTTAAGAATTTTTAAGGCTCTTTTTTTTTTTTTTTTTTTTTTTTTGTGTGTTTTTATTTTTATTTTTTACCTTGCAGTAGAAAGTTTGCATCTGTCCATACCAGCAAAAGGAAGTTGGAGCCTATCCATGCTGTCACAAGGCAAGAGGCAGGGTACACACTGAACAGGTCACCAGATGGCATCATCACTGGGTCAAAATTTTAGCTGTTTAGGACTTTTAGAGGTGTTTTAGCCTGACATATACAGTAGCATGCAGACATTTAGTCAAGATTTCCTTGACTGTGACTGTGAAGATGCACCCTGGTATAGTCCAAAATTAGAACAAAATGAAGCCCATAAAGCTTTTAGCAGCAAAGAGACAAGTCAAAAACACTTTTGTTTGTAGAAAGTTAGACAAACTGTGAAGAGGTGGTGATCTGTACAAATGACTTCTATGAAAGCCTCATAAGAAACAAACCTTTCCATCCAGGTTCAGCTGTTTTCAGGTGAACAACAAGTGCTGTTTAAAATGGTTAGGCATGGGTGCTGGAAGAACTGATTATGAGCTGAAAGAGTCTTAGATGGATAAACAAAGTATTTACAAGATGGGATATCAGCCAAAGGAGGAGTTATTACAGTAAGTTCTCACCATGCAGGGTGCCCAAATGTTTGCCAAATGTTCTTTTCCTTTTTTGTTATTTTGAAACTATGAAATTATAAAAAAATATATTCTTGCAGTAAGTTGAAAGAAATCTCTTGATCTTAACATTAATATGACTTAACTTGTCTCAAATGTTTCTGAACAGAGCATTTCCATTTTGGTTTTTGCTACCCTTCGAATGAATGATGCTGCATTCAGTGTCTTGAAATCATAATGTCAGCATTGTGTTCAAGGTTAAACCCCAATAGTTTTGTGCTGGCTCAGAAAGCCGCCTTTTTATTGAACCATAGAAAATATGAGCTCTTTGACTTTTGACTGGTTAAAGATCACAAACTTCAAGTTTCCACTTGCCATTGGGTGCAACACAAGGACAGCTGTGTGTGAGGAAGTGATAAACAGACTGCCAAGTCACAGAGCAAAGTATTAAAATTAGAGAAGCCAATGAAGTTAATGGAGTAAGAATGTAAGGGCAGGGTTTTTATAGTCCTCACACCTGTCAATGAAGCCTACTGCCACAAAATGTCCGATACACATGAAAAATGAAAAGAAATGAGAGAAATGGCACCTGAGAGCTACTACAGAAGGCATCAAATAAATAATGTACAGTCATAATTAAGTGTACATTCATACACTTCCATAATTAGTTCTATATATTTCCATGTTTGTCAGGGAAAATATTGTTCTTACTGCTTCTGTCCTTACATAGCCTTGTAATCATATCATGACCTCTAAAACCTATCTTTTCAAACAATGGGGAGCTCTGCCTTCCAGTTTAAAAACACTGGACTGCTGACATTGTATTCTTGAGGAATATGAGAAAGAATATTCAGTACTCCTACTGCACAATGCACAAACAACCACCCACATGCCTTTTAAAGAATTGATCGGACAGCATCACAAAGTCTTGCTGCTCCAATTTGAAAACCATGACAACCAACTGGTGATGTCATTGTTTCTTGGAGAAACGACAGAGAGAGATGCACCGAAGAGAGCGGCTATTGTGTAGGCGTAAGAGGATACCAACCTTTCAAAGCAAGCAGAATGCACGAAAAACCACAACAACAAAAATTGAAATTGCTTAAAAAGTTTGGCTTTTCTCCTCAAAGGCATTAAGCTGTGAGAGACACATGAACGGCTGGTTTGTTAGGCTCACTTTATAATTAGACTTTGGGCTGCCACCATCATTTCTCATCTCTGTGGAGAAGAGAGCACCGGTCCTCATCACAGCAACCTGCCTGGAAGGTGCTCATTAAAGAAGTGAGGGACACACACACACACACACACACACACACACACATCTACACTTAGGAATGTTTCCTGTTTTATTTACTCCAACAGCTCAAATAATTGTTTATCATTTCATTGTAAAATGAGGACAGGTTTGTTAAACAGCTGTGCGATAACGCCTGCCCCGCTAATCTGAGCATGACAGGATGCACGCTGCAAAGAGGAAAACTAAACATCTTAATTATCACGTTGAAGTCACTTTTGAGTATACTGGCATTTGTTCTTCTGTTCATCATCTGCAAATGATCTCAAAGCTGTAAAGGTTGATATAACAGGCAATAATATTTTGTTATATCAATCTTTTAATTTTAGGTATGAATACACAACTATGTCAGTTAATTAAACAGGGTTAGCTCCCGGTAAAGTAAATTTAGGCCCTTTTTCCCATTGATTAAAAACTCACCAACACCTACTGGCTTTTGGCTTTTTTTGGTGCAGTGGAAAGTGTTTAATCAACATTCATTTCGCCATTAGGCCTACATTATTCTGCTCTTAGCATTAATAGGAGCAAATCAGAGAGTAGACATGCTAATCAGGGTAGGGTGCTGCACACAAGGCTGTAAGAATAGGCACAGTTCTAAAACAAACAGCAAAACCCCTAGAAAAAAAAAAGACAAGAATGATTCATTTTACAGCTGACAGCTCAGTCTTAGCCTTGCTAATGGGGGCAGATCAAGGATAGTTTATTAGCCAAGTTATCTGTTTGGATTCTCCTTTTAATTAGTAACCAGATTGGTATTTTTTATACCAGGGAAATAGTACACACAGATACATTTTCCCAACAGTTCAGAGAAATAAATGTTTGAAATAAAAAGAAATGTAAATACAGTGAAAATGACACCTTACAAAATGCCTCATTACCATGCAGACAGCTGGATTTGAAAAACCCCTGAAACACAGAAAACTGTCTAAAGCAGCAGAGCAGCAGTCAGTCAGTTTCAGTCGCCATTTGGCAGCGCACATGGCCCCAAGAGACAGTCATTTCAGTTATGCAAGGAATTTGTAGGACAAAAACATACTTTAGGTCATATTTACAGGTGTATAACGGGAGCAACGTGTATGTGGGTATGTTGACTGCAGACTCAGCTGTATTTAGTCAAATAGAAGAATATCTGTTCTGTCAGATGTGCACAAGGCACACCAATAAATAAATGTGTCTGAAATGCCTCCTGTGGTTTTGTCGCCATGTACAGCTGCAACAGCTTTGAGGGGGAAAATCAAATGGATACAAAAAGGCATCATATCTGTAAATGAAGACCGCTCTCTGGCAAAGTCATGGTCACTCAGTCATGTATGAACCCAAAAGATGTGGATCAATGACAGAAAACCCTGTGAGCTCTTTTTTTTTTTTTTTTTTTTTTTCATTTCAGTTGCAAGTCAGAATGAAATCTTAAGGTTAACCCCTTCTGACCTGTGCAGTCCCAGGAAGTTGTCATTAATATGTTTTTTAATGGAAATAAAACTAGACAAAGCTTATTAAAAGAATGCAGATTGATCAGCAGGTCTATAATCAACTCAAAAACACTGAAAATGAAACATACAGCATATTGGAAACTTAATTCTGCTGGTATAAATGCATCCACATGTAATCATCCTTGTCAGTTTAACAGCAAATAGAATATTGTACCTTGGCTTTTCACATGTAGCGTGACTATTTTTATGACTGAGTGACTCATGTTAGTGGTATTATGAACATTCCTCATTGAATCTAAAGAGATGTGACAGCTTCATCCTGTCTTTGGATTAAAAAAGGTACAGAGTAATGCGCATGCATACAATACATTGCTCATGACTAAAAACAGTCACTTGCACACAGTATAAAGTGACAGTGCTGGCCAGCGACGAGGCCTCTAGCAGTGTTCATCCATGCTAATGTGATTCCTGCCTCCTGCTTGTCTCAGCTGCGATGGTGCCAAGGGACTGCTTCAGGACATGCATGTTTGGGTTCTATTTAATTCCCATTTTATGCCTCTCTTATAAATTACTTGCTCCCAGCTCTTACAACACAAAGGCTGACATGTGAGAGCAGAAGAAAAGAAGTGCAGGATGTATCTGACGAATCCTTGAGTATGTTGTCTGCGTTTTTGACTAAATTAAAATATCAAATACTTTTGAGGATGTAAGTAAATTTGCATCAAGTTAAGTGCATAGCAGTGTTACCTGCTATTGGACATGTGCTCAGATTATATAAGGCAGGGTTATTGTAAACAAGGGCTGAAAGACATCAAGCACAACACCTCTTAAATTTGAACCATCTGACAAGCAAAGTCCCATAAATCCTCACAGGATGTTCAGTCCAGACTCTAGCCCTGCCACTTCAGCTTTCCAGGTATTTTCGCTGCTTGTGTTCTTTGTTGTGTGTTTGGTTATTGTGTGTATGACATTTTATCTTTTGTGCTGTGATCTAGATTCTTTGGATTTAGATTCTTCCTCTTTTTTTTGCCCTTTACCTGCCACTCATCTTCTCTGCTTGCAAATGTAGCGGCTTCCTTGCGTTTGACCCGTAGGCTATCTGGTAAAATACTCAGATTGTTTTGGACTACCAAACTGATTTCTTTGTCTGGCACCTCACTCTTTTCTATCTCGTGTCTAAGGCTGCACCTATTTCACTTCAACAGAGTTTAGTAACTCTAAAATAAGTTTTAAAACACAGACCAACATTTAAAGAGTTTAGGGTTCAAAAACATCAATAGGATAAAAAAAAGAAGCAGCTCTTATGTCTTCCCTTAAAATCTTTGATTCAGCTCAAAGGAAAATGAAGGCGAGGACTGATCAGAAAAGGATTTTCAAAGACTTAAGAACAAAGGAAATCTGACTACACCTTGACTGCAAAATGGCTTTATGGAAGTGAATCTGAAACTACCAGGGATGACAAAAAGCTATGACACTACAGTTTTATCTTTTCCACTTCATGGGAGCTGTATTAATGAACACACTCCAAGAAAATATGATTTAATTGTCAAGGTCTGTGATTGTAATGAACAAAAAAGAAAACTCAGAAAAATAATCAGTCATATTAAGAACAGTTGGTTAAATTCAATCCTCTGCCTTTTTATGTACACTGCTCAAAGAAATAAAAGGAACATTACCATGCAACTCAAAGTCAGTCACACTTCTGGGATATCAATCTGTCCAGTTAGGAAGTAACACTAATTGTGAAGCAATTTCACCTGCTGTTGTATAAATGGAACAGACAACAGGTGGAAATGAGAGGCAATTAGCAAGACAACCCCTATAAAGGAACGGTCCTGCAGGTGGTGGCCACAGACCATTTCCTTGTCTATATTCTTTCTGGCTGATTATTGGTCACAATTGCATTTTCCCAGTGCCCTCACTGCTAGAGGTAACATGAAATGGTGTCTGCACCCCACAGAAGTTGCTCAGGTAGTGTAGCTCATCCAAGATGGCACATCAATGTGCACTTTGGTAAGGTTTGCTGTGTCTCCCAGCACGTTTTTGAGAGCAGGGAGGGGGTAGCAGGAGAAAGACCAGTATACCAGGAGAGATGGAGGGTGCTGGAGAACAACCCAGCAACAGGACCGCTATCTGCTCCTTTGTGCAAGGAGGAACAGGAGGAGCACTGCCAGAGCCCAACAAACTGACCTCCAGCAGGCTGCTGATGTGCACGTTTCTGCTCAAATAGTTGTACCACTTAATTTGAATTAAGTGTGTTTTTTAGCAGGGAAACATCCAAAACCTGCAGGACACCGGCCTAAGAGCTCTGGAGTTGGTGATCCCTAATTTAGGGTATTTTATTGGCAGAAAATGCTATATCAAAAACTATGCTTTTATTCATGAGTAAAAATGAGAGGGCTTGTATTTATATTATTAATGAGTGAGCTACTTGAAGTATATTCAAAAACTACAGCTGGCAACAATCCTTACCCATCCATGTTGCAGATACTTATTACAGTAGTTCAAAAGAGACAAAACAAAAATTGGCTCCAGAGCTGAATTTTTATTTTTTCCCCACCATGGTTTTTGTTGGTTGGCTGATGTTTGTAATTTGACCCTAAGATATCACAAATTCCTACACACCAGGCTTGATTTCCCAAAGCCCGGTGCTTGCAGAGCTTTTTACAACTCTTTACTGTACTTTTGATTGAAGAAGGGCTGCTTTATGCTTCAAGACAACACCAAAATAGAAAAGAGGAAACAAGGCCACGGTGCAAAGTATGCAGGTCATCTCCTCACATTCTGAGCATCGGCTCCACCATAATTTGTATAGAATTAAAAGACTCCAGCATTACTGTTTAATGGCCGTGAACCAAATTAAACATTTAAAAGGCTCCACCATCAAAGTGATGTAAAGGGAAATAAATATTAATGAATGAACCAACACTTGGTTCAAAGGGTTGGAAGCTGGGAAAATTTAAAAGGGAGCAGGGGTCTGCCTAAGGAGGGATGCTCTGAGGGGGAGAGATCGTAACACTAACAGCGTTTGATTCCCTTGTGACAAAACATGTAACCAGATGTATGACTGCAACTGTGAGGCATTTTGGTTTAAAGCGCATCGGTTGCAGTAAATAAAATCTGTTGAAATCATGTGATGCATTAAATTATATGTATATAGTATCACGTCTTTTTATTTCTGGTAAATTGCACTTTTTATTTGGGAGAAATTCTCCATTTGCAGATACGTAAAGGCTAGCTCCAAGCTACTGCAGTCTCACCAATTCTCATCATTTATTGGTGACCTTGTTGCTTTTACAGTAGACATGAGTCCTTTTCAGGAATTATGAATTGGTAATATTAAAACTTCTTTTAAAAAAATGCAAGTATTTCAGAAGTTTAGACTCAGTTCAGACTCTTATCATTGTTTTGTTTTATTTTATCTATAATGACGTACGAGTGAGAACTGTTCTCTATGCTTGCTGATCTTAAAGCAGTCTTAATCAGAGGTCAAAGCAAACTGTTACTTTATACTGATCATTCCAGTAGAAATTAAGAAAGATTGAACCCAACACAAGCAGAATGACATTGTTTTAAAAGTTGTCACTTATTTCTTCCAAGGACAAGCTTTGGATTCCACTTATATAATCACTGTTTGGTTTATGTTGATGATTTGTTGTGTATTTCTTTGTTCTTTGTTGAGAAGAGGTAAAACATGTTCAATTTGTTTTTAGGATTTATTTAGAATATGCAAAACAAAATAAGGTACAAAATCATTTCTGAAACTAAAAAGAAAGGAAAGCATAATTACACATGTTTGAAAAGTAATGAGAATAAGCAGTCCTTATTAAATTCCACCCCTTCTCCATAAATGTAAATTAAATCACTTGTTCCGCTTCCTCAACTGCCCTTCATTGAAATGTATGAATAACTGAAGAGAAAAAACAAACAAAAAACTCAAAAACAAAGCAGCAGAAAAATGAAACAAAATGAAAAAAAGTAAATAAATGAAAGAAAATGGAAAAGAAAAGAGAACACAATATATCACCTTTCACTTCGAGGTTATAAGACATTTACAGACTATTCTGTATGACACACCATCAGTGTGTATTTGTCAGTGGTTCAAGAAGTGCTGGTTACAAAACTTGTCATAAATAGCACCATTAAGGAAAAGGTGGAACAAGAACATTATTTTTCATCTTGATAATTCTCCAACCCCGGTGGCAGCTTGCTGAAGGCAGGCTAGACAGCTTCTCACAATAGGATGACAAATGTGTGGGTGTGAACTTGACCAAAATAGGGGAAGAAGTGTAGATTAATGACTCATCTCTTTTAATTTCTATTTTTTCTTCTTCTTTTCTTCTCTCTCTTTTTTTTTTTTACTTGAGGCCAAAAGTCATGTTTGTGTGAGAGGGCTCCATGTTTTACAATGGCAGGAAGAGGCATTTTCAGCACAAGTTAGAGATGAATTAAATGTTTTCAGCGACAGGGAGTCAAAATGTCAGAGTTTGACATTTCTATTATTATTTATGCCTGAGTTATAATCTGCTGTTCTTGACTGCTGCCCCATTTCCAAAAAATAAGGAAAATGCGACAAACACAACATCAGATGCTGGAAATTATATTTAATCTGTTGTTTCTGAAAAAGTTCATATTAGACGTGATGCTCCGAGAAGCTTAAAAATTAGGACAGAAGCATATATCACTGTTAAATCTATTTGGGAAGACTTTACCCATTCATTCTGATTTCAACAATTCAAGGCCACTTTGATCATGTTTTTTTGTTTAAAATGTTTTTTGGTTGGTGACAGTGCCGCACTGCAGACAGAATAGTTAGGCAGCGGACTCTTTTATTACAGAGCCATGCTCTTGTAATACATGCTAAATGTCTTGGGGGCCTGTTGCTCCAAAACTTATATATTTCATTCATCATGGATTGTGCCTCCGTAGAGCTAGTTATCTACAATGTACACTAATACTCCTTCTGACTTCAACCACTAATACTAGCTTTATAGTCTCTCTTTAGACATCTTCCATGGTTTACACAAACACAGATTGTTGAACTGACAGATCACAGGAAGAGTTTTTCACTTAAAAGAGATAATTTTTTAGTTTTTTAATTTGTAGATTCTCATCTTTTGTATATTCATAGACGCAGGAACAAACTTATTTCTCTTGATTCGTCCATCCACAAGTCATTAATGATAAGCTCTCATATTTTCAGCAGTTTTATGTTGAGAAACATTCTGAAAGTGGCACTCCTGCACTTTGACAGACTTTCACACTTTGGCACCCCTAATAAAGGCAAAATGGGCATCTGTATTGCTTCCTGTCTCTTCCCTGAGATCTCTCAGGTATAAGTCAGTCCAATGGTGGCATTTGTCTTATCTCTTGGTATGTCACCTTTTCTCTTTCTTTTCCTATAATGCTATCTTGTTTTTTTTTTTTTTTGCATGGACATGGTGCGCATTCAAAACTGCAAGTGTGTTCATATGTAGTTGCTAAACTGTTGTCCAGACAGCATTTGTCATGGTGGCGAACTGCTCCCCGTCTTGAAAGGCTCAGCCTCTCTGATACGTGCTTGCTTGATTGCAATCAATGATCCTTCGTTGTTGTGAGATGGTCTATCAGGTTTCTTTTGCAGTTTTGTCACCCTTCCCCCAAGTGTTTGAAAACTTTTTGCTTGATAAAACTGTTTTATCAAGCAAACTCAAACAGGCATTACTCTGTAAGCTGACATTGCTCTATCATGTCCGCAATCCATATCTATGATTGTTCATTTTGATTGCAGCACAACCAATTAGACTCTGGGGAGGAAGCACAAGTGGACATGTGACAAATATCAGATCTGACACAGCAGCCATATCAAAATGTTTTTTGAGGCCATGTGCTAACCCGTTTTCCCTGCTGCAGTGATGTTATTGACGATGATGTGTCTGATGGACAACAATTGTAGTGAAGTGAGCAGTCATTGGGATGCACTTGTGCAGCTGGTGGACTTGTCATCTACAGGAACACAGTCACCAGAGCAAGTGAATGCCTTATTACTCTGCAATGAATCTCACTCATTATTTGCCCCAAAACATTCTGGTCTGCTTCAATAATAAGCTTTGCTTTCTATCCAGTCACTGGACCCCCCCGGTAATCCCCTTACCCTCCGTCAGGCCAATGAGGAGGGATACACCACAAGTTGTATTTTTCAAACACCCAAATATTTTCATATGCATGTTCTTGGTGTCGAAGGACATTTAGGGACCTCAGAAAATGTATTCCGTATAAAAAAGGTTGTGTCTGTTACAATGCCTGAGTAAATCACATAAAATGCAGAGGGTTTACAGAGGACAACACCATGCTAACAATGATTCCGTATACACAGATCATTGAGAACCTCCGCAATTTTCTGAGTAAATGGTTTGTCTAAAATTGGATTAACAGTTAGAAATAAACACAATTGTTATGTTTTATTGTCTTTTTAATTATGTCTGTTTTTTTCAGGCCTTTTGAGGCCTAATCGTGCTCAAAGGATTCAGAGATGGGCAAAAATGTACTGAATAGTTTTATGAAGTTTCAGTATTTAACTCCTACCTAATAATAAATCACCATTTTTGAAGCATTAATTCAGTGTGTACTGTTGTGTTTTTCTCATGAAATGGTTCCAGGTTTTTTTTGTCAATGAATCTAATATCACACTGGCATGTTTAATATCATGCCCCGAAGCATAAAATTATGCAGGAAAGTAAGCTTAGTTTGTAGATGACGCAGCCAGGTTTTTTATCATTATATTTGACACATCAGCAGGACTTTTGAAATTAATTGGGCAAAATGACTAAATAATGCAACTACATCTATAGAAACAAAAACCATTTACAGACTGCAAATGTGTTTTCCAGGAATGCTTTGAAGAAGACATAATCAGTGTCAGAGTTTATGCCCAAACAGTACGCATCATTTCTCCAGCCAATGTGCTGTATTTTTGTGCTGCGGAGAGGTTGTGGGAAGATGATGGGGTTAGATTGTTAGGATTAATTCATGTAGAGCAATGGATGTGCTTAGTTTGAGACAGAAACAAGAACACTTTGGGTAAGATTGCAGTTTGGCCAAAGTGGTTATAATGAGTAATTTTTTGGTATTTTTAGGTCTGCTGCAGTGTCTGAATGCAAATAAAAGGTAAAAAAAGGGTGAACATTGAATTAACACTTGTTGGTGGACTGAGTCAAATCCTCAAGTTAATGCTTATATTCTTACAGCCGCTATTAGCATGATTGCATGTGTCAACTGAATCATCCTGCAGTTTTAAATGTTAATAGAATGATCATTCCCTGTCACAAGATGTGATTTTCTATTTATTCACAATCTTTTGCTTCAATTGCTTCTATTCCTTGAATATGAAAAATGTAAACCATGGTTTAGTTGTTCTAAATGATTGTGTAATAATTTAGAAAAGTGGGATTAACCCAGTGTAGTCTATTCTGTAGAGGAATAAAAACATGATCAGTGACCATAATTCCAACTTTATGGGGTTAAATACATTATTCAACAACACTGTTAAAATGTCTTTTCTTGTCTGTGAAATCTCACCCCTTCCATGCACATTTCTTTGATAATTTATTCACTTGGTGCTGACCGGCACATCTGCACTTGTCCATGCATGGAAACCAATGTGCATGGAGGCATAAGGGAAGATGAGAGGTGGTGAAATGGGCATGTTTAGTCCTGACCTTGAGAGCAAGAGTTTGCTTTTGCTGATGTTGTCAGTGAAATTCCGGTTCAGGTTAAAAGTGGTTTCCTTTGCAAAATTTGAACATGACCTCTGGACACAGTCAGAGCAGTTTATGGAAATGTCAAGAGAAATATCTGGTATCCATGATTACTGCTTCTCTTTTATTCATGTGCAACAACATAGAATAAGATGCATGACTGTCTCATATTACATCTAATAGATGAAGATGGCACATTACTGAAAATAAAGTTTCAGGCTCTCCTAAAAAAAAGAAACTTTCACGGGATATGAATATATCCCTTTTATGCAGCTGTAGTTATAAACCTCTATCTAATAATAGTGATTTGTGAACGTTTTCTCTGCAAAGGCTAACTCTGATAAAAAAAAAAAATGATAGTACAGTTTAGAGGAAGACTACAAAAAAGACTATTTTGGCACAATGTGGCAGGTTTAAAAAAAGTTGATCATGATGTATTTTCCAGTATGATCAAACTCATCTGTTCATCATCCTCAAAGAGAAAAAAAAACTTTTCCACAGAAAGAATTTTCAAGATATATTTAAGATGCAAACTGAAACTCACAGTAATAAGATCAGATGGGAAGTGGGGTTTTAGAACAAATTATTACAATGCAGATTACAGTGCATTAACTGTGATAGATTAAATTAGATTTTTTAATTATAGGCACATTCCTCTTATGTGGTTGGCATAGTCATCTTCAAAATCTTCTCATTTTTGTTTTCGCTCAGTTTTTCTGTCTTCTCCACAAACTCATAGGCGTCATCCCCAAGGATTTAAAAAAATATCTGTCGACTATCCAGCAAGAGAGCTCCAGCCAGCCTTAGTGTTTAAATTACTCATGATTTAAACTTCTCCATCTTTCTGTCTCCATGGCCCCAGAGAAGTAATTGTAGAGATGCTGTGCTATTCTAAAAAGCACCCAGGGAGTATTTGTTTCGAAGGGATGCTCTGTTGTCATTTAATTAAGGCTTAAAGCGTGACAAGGTTGCAAAAAGCAACTGCACTCTTTTAATTTGAGAACAGAATCTCAAGTAGATGTGCATCACTTTTTTCAGACTGTGCAGTCGTGTATCGATTTCATGTGATTTGTGATTTAATACCATTTTTATGCCTTTAGTCAGTATTTGACAGACATTTTTTTGTCATCTGTGAGAAGTATTTGTTTTTGTATTCATCTGTTTGCCATCACAGCAATTTTTCCACTTACTTGACAGAACAATTGGAAACTGAAAAATATGAAAAATGAATTGGTTGGGATGAATGCACAGCATAGGGAAAAAAAGCAATAATAATCTCTTGTGTTTGAAGTCATTACCTGCCACCACCAGCGCCATCATTAACGTCACTGTAAGAGGAGAATAAAAAGCTTTGAAAGATCTGCCACCTCTCAGAATATTAAAGTGCAGATGAGTACATTTCAATGAATAATGCAAAGAGAAGAAATGAAGCATGAGCCGGCTCCTCAAATGCACAGATATTTGTTGTGCAGGTTTCGGGGCTGTTACTGCTGTTGCATTGCTTCATTCACTTTGGTGTGATATGTGTGTGTGTGCATGTGTGTTTGTGTGTGCGCATGTTTCTTGGTTTGAATCTGGCATCCTGTGAAGAAGTGACTGCTTGCCACCCCGAAGAAGTGTTTGGTAAGAAAAACAAAAGTTGCTGCATGGCTGACAGTCAAAGATTAATGAGACATAAGGGAGAAATGGCCATGAAACATTATGAATAACTGGTACAGAAGACAAAAATGCTTAAAGACAGCCTTGACTGGTGTACCCTGCTGGGTGGGAGCTGTGAGCAGGCAGACTAACAACTCAGTCTCTGCATCTATAGCTCTGCCTCCAAAAATGTTGGGATTTTGTGTTAAATGTATAAAGAAAGAATGCACAGGCTCATATGGTCCTAAAAAGTCAGATAGATAAGAGGATGAAAGGCCAATAGTAAGATCTTAAAATCTTTCCTACAACATTCTGGGCACCATTTTTAAGATTCTAAAACAGGTGTAGTGGGATTTCTTTTGGTTCTAAAAGTCTAGCATCTGAGTTCTGAACCATGTTTAGCTGATCAACAGATGGTTGAGACATGCAAAACCGCTGTTGCAATAGTCAGGGTGAGGAGATAGAAGATATAAAATGGTCTCTGTGTATTCAAAAGATAGACTGGATTGTATTTTAGAGATATTTCTTAGATGATAAAAGCACTGCTGCACAAGTTATGTGCTGCTTAAAACTCAAGAGTCAAACTAATAGTCTAGCAGCAAGACTTCAAAAAAGGCTTTAGTTTTGGAGATACGCCTACCCGAGGTAGAACAGAACACAATGTTTTTTTAAATCTTCAGGGTCTTTCATTTATGAAATGGATTTTCTTCAACTTTTATTTTGAGGTAAAAGTAATATTTTGGAGTATTCTTTCCAACGACCCCAATCTCTGAAAGGGGACAAATTAGGCCATAAGGGGAATGAGACAAAAAAGCCAATTACTTGGGAATGCTCACTCCTTTCATAATAATATTTGCAGAAGTATCAGCCAGGTGAAGCAATTAACGAACCTTAAGACCATGTGACCCGTAGGTTTCTGAAGAGCTGAAAAAAGGGTCATTGGTGGTTCCAACCTTTGCCATCTTGGCAGCGTCATGAGTCTCGTCACTCCCAGAAAATACAAAAATGGGCAATGAGGTGGCACTGTGAGGAGGGCTGTGAGTGTGGGGACGGATGATTGACATCCATCAAACTCTGAGATGCCTGTAGCTACGAGCTAACAAAGCTAACCCAGAGTTAACCAGCTAACGGAGGTAGGCGGGCTAAAGCAAAGGCGTGCTGTTAGCTAGCCAAAAACTGCGGTTGTGCTCCCTTCTGCCTCCTTTTGCCGGATATATGGCACCTGTCAATCAAAAGGACACCCCCCTATTTATAAAGAATTTCCAGATTAAATAACATCTAAACGAATGAGTTATAAAACATGTCCCTCCCCTACAGTTGTCACGAAGGTAAACCTAAACCTAAAACGTTTTTTTTTTTTACCAAGCTGTAAAAATGTTTGTTTCTTCTGTGAAGTTGGCCATTTTAACATGGTAGTCTATGGGGATTTGCTCTGTTTTGGAGCCAGCCCTTAGCAGATGAGGGGGGAACTGCAATTTTTGGCACTTCCGCATATGCTTCACATTTCTTAGCCAGAGGTTGTCGCCTGGTCCTACATCACCAAAGAGTCAGAAAGTAATTTACTTTATAAATTTATGAGATATAACCCTGAAAACATAGCTTTAGTTTAGGCGGAAATTGCATTTTTGTGGTAATAAGAAAAGAGGACTTCTTTACATTTGTCTTATTTATCAGAAAATCATCAATTCCTGTCAGATGGATGGATGGATGGATAGATGGCATAAATGATAGTAACAGGTAACAGTTGATGCCCAGTTATAACAAGTGAGGTAATCTTGTTGATATGCTACAAAGTTATATTAAAAAAGTAATAATACCATAATATATATCTATAAACTTTGAAAGCGGTCTTGTAGTGAACTTAGCATACCAGGACTAGAGGCTTTTGTAGGTAAATACAGTTGTGTGTCATCAACATAAAAGTGAAAAGAAATACTTTGTTTATGGACAATATGTCCAAGGGGAAGCATGTAAAACAAACTAAATGGTCCTATAACTGACCCCTGTGAGACGCCATATTTTACCAGAAAGAAACTAGACTTTCAAGGACAATATTTCAAACGGGGGTTAAGGAAGTCTGATTTGGTCTGACTTGGAAACTTCAAATCTGAGAGTGTACACCTCAGCTGAAAAAGGGTGGAATGCTCTCTGTGAGTCACAAATGAGATCCTGCCCAAGTGGGGGAGTTCAAGTATCTCAGGGTCTTGTTCACAAGTGTAGGAAGAATAAAGCGAGAGAATGGCAGTCTGATCTATCCAGCATCCACAGTGATGCACTCTGCATAGGCCTGTTGTGGTGAACAAATCACTGAGCTAAAAAGCGAAGTTCTCGATTTTCCGGTCAACCTTCATCCCTACCCTTATATGGTCACAAGCTGCGGGTAGTGACAGAGAGAATGAGATACAGGCGGCGGAAATGAGTGTCATGTGTAGTATGGCTGGGCTTTCCCTGTAAGATAGGATGAGAGGGGATGTTCTCAGAGTAAAGCCTCTACTCCTCTGCATCGAGAGGAGCCAGATGAGGTGGCTCAGGCATTTGGTTAAGATGCATCCTGGATGCATCCTTTCTATACTGAGGAGTCCTGGGCATGTCCCATCTGACAGGGACCACAGGGACAACCAAGGCAGACTGGAGGGATTATGTCTCTAGGCTGGCATAGGAACACTTTGGGATTCCCCCAGATGAGGTGGAAGAAGAGGCCTGGGAAAGGAAAGTCTGGGCCTCCCTGCTTGAGCTGCTGCCCCCGTGACCCAACCCTGGACAAGTGGTAGGAGATGAATGGACACGAGACCTTATGCTAATGACTGCATAACTAAATTTATTATTGGATGAATATGATGTGAACCATTCTAATGCTCTATCTGATATTCTAACCCACTGTTATCACATTCTCATATGCAAGTAGGGCCTACGCTAATTTAAGACTGACTGTGGCAAAGGGGAAAACTATCCTGAGATCTAATGAGTTAAAGTCTAAAACTCTTTGTAAACCATGGGCACTGCATCCCTCTGGGCTAATGAGGAGATGGACAATAACTGATAATTACCTCTAATTAGGTTAGGATAAGACAAAATGTCTGGTAATTGCCCCTGACAGAATCCACAAATCATGCAACAAATTGCCTGTTTCGGTTTCTCCATCCACTCGAGCCTGAGAAATTTAGATGTGTTTCACCAAACAATGTCTTTAGCTTGTCAATTCATACAACTGGTCTGAGGAATATTTCAAATTCAAGAGAGCTGGGTTCAAGGTTTCAATCTGAGATGAAAATTATAACCCCCCTACATTCTTCCTCTTTATTCTCTTAACAGGGATCAATAAAAGAACACATGGCTCCTGTTTTAGCATCTTTCAGTTGATTACTGGTAATTTTAGAATTCACATTAAAATCTTTGTATCTATTTTTAGTTCTCAGCATGATGAAGCCCTGCAGCATATTTTAGGTATGTTAAAACTGCACTCCTTTATTCAATGATAACAAAATAAACTAAAATCAGGTGTTGAAATGCAGTCAGTGGTGGAGAGCCATGAGTGGATAGTTGTAAAGTCCCAGTCCATTACCTTTTGAATCATTTGGAGCAATTATGAAATAAAAATGAAAATCCTGTATCAAGGAAGAATGAAAAAACATTGTACATTATAAAGGGGGAAAAAAAGGTAATTGGTCTTCTCAGTTCCCAAACAGAGAACTGTTAAAACAAGAAGTGATGTAACACTGTGATAAAGATGTTCCAACTTTCTGTAACATGTTGCCAGCATCACCATCAAAATATGCATATTTATGCCAACTTATAACATTTTGCCCTTTGTACTGTTTTCAATATACAATTAATATTTTATAGAACAAAATGTGTAATAAAAAGACTGCTTTTATTACACATATAATAAAGAATAATAGCAACTAGTAGACATCTGTCCATCAATTATATTAATGGTGTTATTGTTGATATTTGTTTGACTTTGCATTTAATTGCCCTTACATCTTTCCCTGCAGCCATCATCCTTCAACATTTCCACCCACTTATCAGTTTTCATATATTTCATATTCACTAAACAATTATGTTCAACCCTCAGCTGGTGGTGTGGCACATGCTGTGAAATATCACAAGTTACACAAGCTGAAGCAAGCGGAACAAAAAGCATGAAAAAGAAACAAAATTCATGAGCTGCATTAGTTTAATAGATGCACTGCACAGCAAGTAGCAGATATGCTAAATACAGCAAGGATGAATGAGTTGACAGCCCCAGGTTAAATTTGAGCTGCATGATAACCGTGCAAGATAATAATACTTGAAGAGCTGCACGGACTGATGATCACTGGAAAGAAGGATCTCCTGTGATGTTCACTGCTGCCCTTTAATAGCATCACTCAGTTACTAAAGGTGCATCTGTGTTCATCCAAAAGGGCTTAAAAGCGGGTCAGAGGTTTTGATCTCCCAGGTGGACTACACAACATTTGTAGTCCAAGCAGTGCTTCATGTGAGCCTTTGATGGAGACAGGCAACAGGGAAGTCTTCTCTCTTGTGAACCCCCTCCTCTCTAAAGCCTTGTCTCTGTGATGCTGAGCTGCAGGTGGTTCAGCTATCACTGCATGACAAACACCGGTCCCTGTTGATACGCCTCTCGATAGCAGCCATGCAAGGACTGAGTGGAAGGAGATACTGTAGGTCTGTCCACTGAGAGGCCACACTGCTTCTCGCTTCATGTGTTGCATATATTGGGGCTGGCCACGGTTCACAAGTCCAAATGAAGAAAACTTCCTGCTGCACAACACATTTGAGATTTTTCCGGTTTTTCTGCGAGGACCTTTATATTTCACTGAAATACTGGCAAATTTAGTATTAACAGGCCTTAAATATCATTATTATTTTGGGTGAACAAGCAGGATGGAGGATAAACTTGAATCCAATAATGCATGCAGCACCAGAGCTATCTTTGCCTGTTGGCTGCTTTTTTGTTTTTGCCTTTATATCCTTGCATTTTAAAGCAACACTAAAAATAGATGAGATATAGCTTCACTGACACAAGTAGCACTCCCACTTTCCATCTGCGTCATCACTGTTCACGTTTCCGTCCCCCCCCCCCCCCTTTCTGGAGGTGTGCAGCTCCTAAAACTGCACAATTTTTCATAAATCAGTGCAGTATATTAGTCCCATGTGTAAAAAAAGGAGGAGCTTCATGTAACTGCTTAAGGGGCACAGTTACTTTGCAAAAATAAAATATGATAATTGCTACTCACACTGCGGAAATGTAATTTAGTTTTAAATGAACCAGAAATGCGCACACCAACACAAAGATTAGAAAATATACACGCAGGCACTCTTACAGTAAAAATATATGAAAGAATTATTTAGTTTCTTCTCTGTACCCTGTCTTTTTAACCTTTTTCTTCTCTACTAGAGTTCACAACACAGTGAGGGATGCTGTGTTCTTTGTCCCCTTTGGAGAACTTCTGAAAACATGTTCATTTCTCACCAAGAATTCTATATTGCACATTGTATTTTGGTCCAAACAGAGAGCAAATGCATGTTCGAACTTACATACATAAGGTGGGAGTCTGTTCTTTAACATCAGGTCCTGGGATCAAGTTAGCTGAGCACCTGCTGATTAACTCAGTGAGTCATAAGTCTGTTGACAAATGATAAAAATATATATTCTTAGGGTTCAGGGGGCACTATTTTACAACAGATGTTGTCTTGGCTTTCTATGGAAGTGACAGGTGGTAGAAATAAAGATAATATTTCACTAATTCTTCTCCCTGTAAAGCCATGTTGTCATGATGGATGCACTTTTCCTCAGACCATTTCAAATTAACTTTGGCCCATAGAAGAAGGTGGTGATTCACTTATGATTTCTTTGAGAATCTGTGGTTTCCATGACAAACTGTGTTCACACACAGTGATTTCTGGAAGTGTTCCAGAGCCCATGCAAAGATTTCCAGTATGGAATCATGATTGCCAAGGTTGAGATCATGTATTCGGCTGTGTTGGTTTGTATTTCTGTCTGTTATCAACATAACTCAAAAGGTGATGGATGGATTTTGATGAAATTTTCAGGAATCTTAGAAATCAGGAATAAGAAACAAGTGATTAGATTTTGGGGGTGATCCAGATTCCCGCTTGGATCCAGGAATTTTTTTAAAGGATTCTTTACTATGGGGAGATAGGGATAATTTTTTCATTAGAGCTCCTCACTCAAAAATAATACTCACAATTATTGGCAAAAACTAATTACAATGGCTTGACAGAGGTCTGCTCTCTCATGCTTCTAGTTTTTAATACAGTGCTGCCTGAGGGCCAGTAAATGAGAGGAACCCAGTTTTGACCTTCATCCTTCTCCTCTGAGCAAAGTGATTCCTCCTGATTTAGGGAACACGTTCTATTGACTTTATTTGACCATATTTCTGTCAAAACTTTTACTAAATTCTTCCACGTCTGATCGTGAGCTATTTCCCCCGGCCACCTATCCTCGCATGTGTGTATGTTTTCCCAAAATGTTGTGTGCTGAACACACAATGCACTTTTCTTTGCAGTCCACTTCCTGTATTTGGGCCACTTGAAATAGCCACCTCCTGGATGGTTGCAGGGACGTCTTCGTGGTGGGGTGGCTGCTGATCGCCCGGGTCTTGGGTTCCCCCTGGCCTGCCTCTGAACTTTGTGCAGGCGGGGTCACATCTGCATGATTTCTCCTCTCTGAACCCCCTTCACTCCGTATATTCTGCGTGCTGACTCAGTCACTGTGTTGTCCGTAGCTTTATTTACTAACAGATACTTTCGGTTTGTTTTCTTTGTGTGTGTTTCTGGTACTCTGGTTTTAGTTGAGATACATGGTTTCTTTTCAACTTGTTCATCTCTCACTGGTGATCCTGACGGTTGTTGGTTTTCTCCTCCTACGGGGGCCGTGGGAGGTTCTCTGTTGTGTTTCTGTATGGGTGTAGCAGGTTGTCTGGTTGGATTGCATTGTTGTCTATTTGGAATATCTTTGTCTCCTTTTTTTCCCTATTCTTCCTTTCTTTTCTGTTCTCTTTCTGTCCCCTCCGGCCAGGTCCAGCAATATTACGTAAATGCAGTACTGAACCATTATTCAAAACAAATAAATAAAAACAGAATTCAGACTATCAAAAGGAGCTTTTATACTCATAAAGCACAATCCAGCAGCCAGACCATCATCCTGCTTGCTATGATGCTGGACAAGACGAGTTTAAAAAAAAAAAGAAAAGAAAGAAAGATTAATAACATTTTGTGCTAGAGACAGTAGGAATTTCAAGATCTTAACAATTTTAAATTTTTTTGAAATTGTTCCACAATTTTAAGAAGCAGTTTACTGCAGATTAGTGAACTCTTGTTCATCTTTACATTTGAGAGGCTTTGCCGCTCTGAAATGCTCTTTTTATACCCAGTCATGTTACTGGCCTGTTGCCTATTAGCCTAATTAATTGTCAATGCCCCTCCAGTTGTTTTTAATTTGTGCCAACTACTTTTCAAGCCTATGGTTGCTCCTGTTCTATCTGAGATGTGTTGCTGCCATCAAATTAAGAATAAACCATTATTTTTCCCATGAAATGCTAAAATGCCTCAGTTTTACCATCCAATATGTTGTTTATGTTCTTTTGGGAATAAAATATGAGTTTATGAGATTTGTAAATCACTGCATTATGTTTTCTATTCACACTTTTTCTTTGGAATTGGGGTTGGAGAGCAGAGTCCCCAGCTGAAATGCTCAAGAGAAATCTGCCATTTCACTTCTCTGATGTGCTGCAAAAAGAGATAAAGCTGCCAACAGTCTTCATCCATTAACTTTATTTGGCCACTCTGTCTCCTCATGGTGTGTTTTATTTAATTTGATTCACATAAAATACCAACATAAAGTCTAGATAATGTAAGAGCCTCTGTAGGCTTTATGGGGTATTACATCCATCTGACACAACTGACTTTTATGACCTTCAGATATTTTTAAAAGTTAAGTAGTAGGACTGTTTCTGTATAAATACATGTATTTTTTTAAAGTTCTCCAAAGCACTTCAGGCTTTTCTGGTTTAGCAGATGCAAGGTGGATCAGGCAGGTAACTCATACACACATTAAGAGGCTGTTTATAATATGTCATTAATAAACAAGAGTGTTTCAGTTTATATAAAATTAATTAAAAAATGTATGTTTTCATGACGTTAAAGGGATACCGTGAATTGTTTTCAATTAAGCTACTTAACATCCAGTACTGCCACACAATATATCACCAACATTAACTAAACGACTCTAACAACCATTGTTCATATATGTGTCATATATCAAGCTACATACGTTTTATATTGCACTAAGTGGTGTTATGATTGATGCTACAGGGATACTTGAGACCTTTACTGATGAGGCAGATTTTAATTTCTTTATTCATCTTGTACATAAACAGCAAGTGTTTTTGTTTCTTCTGTAGAGAAATGTAGATCCTCTGTTCTCAATCAGTAAGTTGATGTCAAACACATTACAGGTTTGAGTTTTTACTTTTGTAACAGTTTTCTTACAATTAAATTCTGGTAAAGAAAAATTGCACAATATTGTCTTACCTATAGTATCGTAACATATCGGGATATATCGTATCGTTGCCCCTGTATTGTTATATATATTGTATTGCCAGAATCTTGCCAATACACACCCCTGATGCATATATTGATGTTCTATCTGTAGTTTTGATAAATAAGTGTTATGACTCCGCATGAAGGTTTTGCATTCTGAGACATGAAGTAATTGCTGCACAGACTTTGGTGCTTGTGGGACTCAGGGGATATCAGCCCACTCTTTCACTGGCCTGGATCCACAAACTTATCCTGCTCTTGGCAAAAAGCTTTGATCACTTTGGTACTCTAAATAATTTTCATCCATCTTTTTAAGGCAATTGGAAAAGTTAATTGGCCTGTCATCTTTGTTCTGGCACTTGGCTCTGCCACAGAAACTGAGCACTCCTATCTACATCCTGGTTGTGCATGAACATCTGTGAAACCTGTCTTTGAAATATCTTCATAAATAGCTTTTTTTCTGATGCCAGCAATTAAAATGAAAGTATCCATATATGTACAATGGCAAAAGCCCTAGACTCACAAAATAATCAGTAATGTTTTAATGTAATCTTGAAAAAAATACATTTGATGCAATTACCTGTTTACAATTCATGTTTTTTTGTTGTTGTAATGTGTAATAAAATATATTCTTAGTTTTCTAAAATACATATGCTGATCATTTGTACCAATGCTTTTAAGAGTAAGCAGTGACCTTAAAACAAGGCACTTGAATAACAGCATCCACAGGTAATTGGATGTCTTAATTCTAAATAATAAACTACTGAGCAGTTAAATAATTCATTCATGAAAATGGGAGTTTATCTAATAAATCCCCACCAAATCATATCATTGCACTTTATATTCTAAACACAAACATAAAGCAAAACACAAGCAACCAAAACAGTAAAGCAGCAAAATGCCCGATACCATTTCTGATGACAGCAAACCGCTTCATCTTCATTTGTAATAAATCCACTAAAGAACCACGTTTCAATATACTGTACTTCCTCTGTCAACATGGACATAATGTCAAGTGTATGCATGTTATGTTGAAATGATGCTGAGAGGGAAAGATGATGACCAGAAAAACCAAAAGAAACTGGGCAAAACAGCTTTGAAAGGGTGTGCGTACCCTTGTCGCCATGTAATCAGTGTCTGTCAGATAATCTCTTTTTTTTGTGAGGTAATGCAAAACTGATTGTGAGGTAATGCAAAAGTATTGAGGTAATGTAGTTGATCTCCGTAGGTGATGCCATAATAAATGCCTTTGTTGTAACCCCTTTTGGTTATTGCACTGTGTTTATTATAGGGCCTTCTTGCACAGCAATAACTAATTAATAAAATGTTAGGTACAGGATGAAAGGATGCATGCAATCAGTACATTAATATTATCAGACAATCTCAGCCTGGCTTTTCTTTTGTTTCATGTCGTTTGTCAGCTCAATTGTTTCTAGTTTATGTAAGTAACTTAAGACAGCTCAATCCCCTGTCAAACTTTACATCCATTTATTAGCAGGAGTTGGCTCCATTTTTACTGTTGCATAACATTTATTATCATGAAACTGTCAGCTCCAAGCCATGAAAAATGGCATGGGTAGCCATTTAATATGCTTCAGTTGATTATTTTTATTATCATTATTTAAGGGGAAGTTGGTGGAAGTTTACAAATTATACTTCTTACTCCTTTACAGATGAGTATTTTTACGTCTTATATGTTTTTTCTCTTTTTTTTAATTAATTTTTTTCCTTCCATATTCGAAATTAAGACTTCAATCAATCAATCAATCAATCATTTTACGCATAAATTATGTGACTTAAGCAGGTCAGACATTGTGTTAACCCACACTGCTTGTTTAACTGGTCCGTGTATATGGCATAGACCTGCCACTTTAATTGATCTTAACCCCAGTTAATTTTGTGCTGTGACAATTATAGTATAGTGTATTCATAAAAGGTCACTGTAGTGTGTTTAGTCAAAGACATAAATGTTTACAGTCTCATTATAGTTTTACACACAGCGTGTGAAACTCATGTACAGTACTGCTGCACATCTCGTCTGAACTTGATTTACTTGGGATTTGCCCTAATCTGGTCCGTGTTAGTTGCCTGTTCCGTGCTGTACCGTCCTCTTCTGCTTATCCGGGGTTGGGTCGCTGGGGCAGCCTAAGCAGGGCAGCCCAGACTTCCCTCTCTCCGGCCACATCAGCCAGCTCATCCGGGGGGATCACGAGACGCTCCCAGGCCGTCCGAGAAATATAATCACTCCAGTGTGTCCTGGGCCTACCCAAGGTCTCCTCCCGGTTGGATGTGCCCGGAATACCTCCCCAGGGAGGCGTCCAGGAGGCATCCTAACCAGATGCCCGAGCCACTTCATCTGGCTCTTCTCGATGCCGAGGAGCAACGGTTCTACTCTGAGCCCCTCCCGGATGACCGAGCGTCTCACCCTATCTCTAAGGGAGAGCCCGGCCACCCTGATGAGGAAACTCATTTCGGCCGCTTGTACTCGCAATCTCGTTCTTTTGGTCACTACCCAGAGCTCGTGACCATAAGTGAGGGTAGGTACATAGATCGACCCGTAAATCGAGAGCCTCGCCTTTTGGCCCCGTGCCCCACCCCCAGGACTGGCTACAGGAGGAGACCCCGGTGACCCACGTCCGGGCAAGGGAAACCCTGTGCCCCTGTTTGGTGTCATCATAGGGGTCTTTGGGCTGCACTTTGTCTGGTTCCTCCCCTAGACAACTATTTGCCAGGGGTGACCCTACCAGGGGCATAAAGCCCCCGACAACATAGCCGCTAGGATCAACAGAATGCTCAAACCCCTCCACCATGATAACGTGGTGGCCCAGGGAGGGGTAGTTGCCTGTGTTACAGTATATTTCATCCAATAATTGATTGTTGTTTGGGTTGGATTTATCTCTGTCACAGGGCTGAGTTTGGTTCACATCATTTGAGGAATTATGTGGGCAAACCTAGTATGCCAATTACGGAATATTGCACATTTTTCTCTTAATTTGATAAAATATCTTCAGTTAATTTGCTCATTTTATAATTAGTTGGCAATGAGTAATTGTTATAACTTGCATGTCTTAATTCAGACCACACAGGTGGTCAAGTAAACTTTTGCTTAGATTTATATATATTAACATATCAGGTCCCAGTCCCATTCTTCCACAAAAATGGAATGTTTTCTGTTTTGTAGACAATTAAATGAATAAGGTTTCAATCCCAGAGCTCATTTAACTAAATTAGAAGACAAATTACATTAATAATGGAAAGTAATTGAGCATCCTGTAATTAAAAGCAAGACAAACGGGCTTGTCATCCCCACTTTTACTCAGCATTATCCCCACATTTAAGTTTTAATTCCTCCATTTGTCAGACTTTTAAGGCCACTCTAAAATTCAAAATATGGGGAGGTAATAAAAGGAAAAGCAGGTCCTGATTATTTGCTCACCAAGTTGAATATGGAGGTCTGGATGTCAGGCTGTATTGAGAAATGACTGGCTGTTTACTGGTGCTGAATTTCTAAACGGGTGTCTATTGACTTATTTTCAGTTTTAGTTTATATTTTGAGTCACTTTCCTGTCTTGTTCTCATACCACAGACTTGCTTGCTGACCTGTTTCACAACACTTCATCTGATGACTGACTGCCTGACTGCTGATCGGCACGATGATCTCAGTGTAAGTATCCGCATGCCAGATGTGGCAGCTTGCAGTAACAACATACAAATTATTATTGACATTCACACTCGCATGTACTAATTGATCCCTCCTCTGTATGACTTACATTATTATTGAGCAATTCAAGCTTAACCAAAAAACTTGCGGTGAGGCCTGGTTCCATCACTACGGCCCTCGACTGTGGATCAGCCTTCCAGAGAACCTCGGAGCTGCAGAGACCGCTGATTTTTATTCAAAAGAGGCTCACGACATACCTTTTTAGCTTAGCTTTTAACAGAATTTTTATTCGATTTAGTTTTTTTCTTTTTTAATCCTATTCATTTAATTATTGTTTTAATAGATTTATTTTTCCTTATTTATTTTTGCATATACTTTCCCACTTTATTTATTTATTTATGTGGCTCTCTGTATTTAATGTTTTGTTTTGTTTGAACTCCTTTATTTATTTGATTTTATTCAGTTTTATTTTAATTGATAATTTTCCTAAACTCCTTAATCTGTAAGTTTAAATTTGTGTCGCCCTCACCTGTTATTGTTTTTAAGTTTATTTGATCTTGTTTTTACTTTTTAACTCCACTGCTTTCCTCACGGGGATCCTCCACATCGTGGGCTTTACATGCTCGGTCTGCAGGGTTGCTACGGGGATCGCCCTTATCTGGGTGGCTGGGGGTCTTGTATTGCAGCCCCATGGCTGGGGTGGTGCCCTGTGCGGCCATGGGTGGGCTGACTTCCGCTGAGGATGGATCCTCATGATATTGTTTCCTCACAGCAGCCAGATGTTTATTTCTATCGATATTTTTATACCTACATTCATATAAGAGACAGTAACTGGGGATTGGAGTTCATGTTTGTGCGAATGGGGTTGGATGGGGGGGTGGGTGAGTGTACATGGGCTTTGTTTGTGTGTGTGTGTGTGTGTGTGTGTGTGTGTGTGTGTGTGTGTGTGTGTGTGTGTGTGTGTGTGTGTGTG
>JBBBVU010000016.1:16049723-16062021 GCA_037177055.1 Atherinosoma microstoma
TTAAACAGCAAACTTTCTGCGGTGCCTGGACTCATCCGCGAGATTGATTCTAACTTGACCAGTTTGATTGCTCGGCTGGATGGGAAGGTGGATTGACCCCGTTTTGGCTTATTGGAGTTTGCCACGGACCACTGATGGACTCAAGGCTGTTGCAGAACGAGGCACCGCCTGTCCCAAAACAAAGTGCTGTTATCTCAATCTGGCTCCCCATATCGTCAACTTTCCCGGGAAGGAATGCACTGTTGCTCAGTCCCTCCCCCACTCCCATCCCACGGGCTCTGTGGATCCTGCCTCAGCTCTGCTCAAGGTCGTTCCATCTGGACTTGACATGAGCTGGGTGAAAGCTCACAGACTCGTCCCATGACCTTCACCGCCTCTGTCTTAACCCCTTACTCCACCCCCTTACTACTGGCTCCAATCGTTGCCGGAGGCGCCGTTGGGCAGCGTCTGCTCGGGTTGGGCTGGGAGCGAGTACCCCCCACCCTCCGACCCTCCTGATGTTGTCTAATGTTGTGACTGTCTGATATGATGTGCTTACTCGTTATTGAGCTGTTTTTTTTTTAACGCGACTCAGCAAAGGGCCCCGCCCTCGGGCTCGGTGATGAGCCGCCTTTTTTTCTCCTCACCCCCACCATTCCTCTTGTATTCCTTTTCTATGCGAGGAAGCACCTAGCTGATTATGCGCCGAGATAAGGTGGCTGCCTCAGTCCAACTGGATCCTGTATGACTATGTCTATGTTGTGTCTGTTCTTGGATTGGTTGTACTGGCAAAATGCAATATCCCCTCGGGGATCAATAAAGTATAATTCAGTCATTCATTCATCAGGTCGAGATCTCTCGCTGGAGCAATTCGCAGCGTGTGAAGTGTGAAGCGGTCGGGATGAGAATCAGCACCTCCAAATCTGAGACCATGGTCCTCAGCTGGAAAAAGGTGGAGTATCCTCTTCGGGTCGGAAGTGGGGTCCTGTCCCAACTAAAGGAGTTAAAGTATTGTGGGGTCTTGTTCATGAATGAGGGAAGGATGGAGCAAGAGATCGATGGGCGGATCGGTGTTTTTCTGCAGTGATACAGACTCTGCATCGATCCATCGCGGTGAAGAAGGAGCTGAGCCAAAAGGCGAAGCTCTCAATTTACCGGTCGATCTACGTCCTACCCTCACCTATGGTCACGAGCTCTGGGTAGTGACCGAAAGAACGAGATTGCGAATACAAGCAGCCTTAGAAATAGGGTGAGAAGCTCGGTCATCCGGAAGAGCACCTCGGGATCCCCCCTGATGAGCTGGCTGATGTGGCTGGGGATAGAGGAAGTCTGGGTTTCCCTGCTTAGGCTCCTTCCCCCACGAACTGGTCCCAGATAAGTGGCAGAAGATGGATGGATGGAAGGATGGATAGAAGCTCTGAGTGCAATTAAATGAAGAGTCATTTGGGAACCGAAAGAGCCGACTCTTCTAAGGAAACCGAGTGAAAAGTGCTGAATCTTTGGAAAGAGCCAAACTTGCCAACACCACTAAATATCACATCTCTTAGAGGTCCTACAGGCTGATATTTAAGATATCTTTTAAATTTAGTGGAAGCCACATTGTGTAAATGACACATAATAAACTTTGTTTAAATGATGGTAGACTTCTGTTTTCTTTCTATCATGCCACATTCCTATTGGCTGGTTTGCAGATGTAAAATAAGTAGAAATAAGTAGAAAAAGTAAAAATAAAGTTGTGCAGAGCTAAACAAATGCAGTTGGTTGAAGAACAGATGTGGAGAGTAGGTGAGATGGGTGTGGTGGACAGGTAACTGGGAGCAGAAGGAGAAACTGAAGATATCTGGTAGGTGGATTGAAATGAGAGAGATGACATGGGTGATACACAGAATACACAACAGGGCTCAGATATAGACTGACAATATGCAAGACAGGTTGTTATGATGAAAAATATTAAAAATCTTGGATCAAATGAGGACAGATGACTAATATTCAGAAACAGTTACTTGAATTAAAAAGTAAAAAAAATACTTCAGTCAGACACAAGATGGGGGAAAAAAGTTGAGCTGTACCAAAGACATGAAAGCCTAAAGCATCTGAAGATGCAATGAACCTTAAGGGGATTCTCTTTAAAGACCACATCAAGAATTTAACATAGATGTGAACTCTGAGCTCCCCCTCAATATCTCAGCCTCTGGCCCACCATTTAATAAATAGCTAGTACTAAATTGGAAGAGGCTTTTTGTTCTTTTATAATGAATTCAACCATTGAGGCTGTTTTCTGTCGCCTGGGCTTAGAATATTCATTATGTTGTAATATTACATACGTACCACTAGATAGTGTTGTACTAAATTGAAAGCCCCATTGTTATTGACAGAATTGTAGTGGGATGATTAAACCCAGTGGGAAACTTCAGAGATATAACTCCTATTACAAACCTATTGTGAGTTCTTTTATGGCCTGAAAACATAACAGAAGATTAACTTTTGTGTATGATTAAAAAGCAGCAGTGAAAAATGTGTCCCAATTTACAGAGGAGGAGACATAGATAGAATGATTGGTAAAGACAGATGGGACATCAGGCAGTTGGTTTCAGGATTTCTTTTAAGTTCCTTTCCTCCTATCATTTCTGCTCCATCAGGAGGATGGTTCTTGTGAACTGAACTGCTAACCCTTTTTAATTTTCTGCGCTCAAATTTTAAACACTCTCCAACTCATTTGAAATAAATTGCTGTTGTGATCAAACTGTCAACCTATGCATACAGTTGATGAAATAATGATACCTGTGATCCTGTGACCTGTCTAATGAGTCACTGGTGAGAAAAATAACAGAGTCTGTTACAGGGTTGATAATAATGTAGCCCTATGTCGCAAAGGCAGTCTGCCATGTCACTTTGATGTTGCACATTACTTTTTTTTTCTTTTTGCTCCTGGTAATGTGAGATTTCGGAACACAGCCTTCCATTCATCTGCCTCCTCCCAACGCACTCTCCCCAAGATTTACAACCCTCCTCTCTGGACAGTTGCAATCAGAGGTGCAAAACCATGGGACTTAAGTCTTCAAAGGGGCTGGACCCAGAGTGTGAATCTAAATCCTCATTCATTCTGCGTTCACTGCGAGAGCTTTTTTGTGCACTACTCTTGATAAATATTGCAAAGTGAATACATGCATAACCTAAAATACACCCAGGGAAGCACAGGGGTGTTAAGTGAAAATCTAAAACTAAAAACTAGAGCGAAAAAAACTGTAAAAAAATACAAAGAGTTAAATGTCTGTTTTCTAATGTGTTGCTCCTTTCAGTGTGTAAAACCAAGACAATAAATTTCAATATGAAAATAGAGTGTGTACACTGTAGGAAGTTAAACCCTCAATTCCAAGGTCAGACATACACTCCTTCCCATAAATTTCAGTATTATTATAACTCCTTTTACTCATCGTTCGCTGTGCCTCACAGACCACAGTTAGTCATGGAGTTCCTCAGGGTTCTGTACTCGGACCGATACTCTTCACATTGTACATACTTCCCTTAGGTAATATAATCAGACAGCATGGTATAAATTTCAATTGCTATGCGGACGATACTCAGATTTACTTATTCATGAAGCCTGATGAGATGAACCAGTTTGTTAGACTACAAAGATGTCTTAAAGACATTAAAGACTTGGATGACTCTGAATGTCCTCCTTCTAAACTCAGACAAGACTGAAGTTGTTGTCTTTGGACCCAAAAAACTCAGGACTAAACTTTTTAGCTACGTAAATACTCTGGATGGCATTAACTTGGCCTCTAGTACTACAGTGAGGAACCTTGGAGTTATTTTCAACCCGGATTTGTCCTTTAACTCACATATAAAACAGGTTTCTAGAACCGCCTTCTTCAACCTACGTGATATTGCCAAAATTAGGGACATCCTGTCTCAGAGTGATGCAGAAAAACTAGTACATGCTTTTGTTACTTCAAGACTAGACTATTGCAATTCCTTATTGATAGGCTGTCCCAAATATGCCCTGAACAGTCTGCAACTGATCCAAAATGCGGCAGCCAGGGTTCTGATGAGAACCAAAAGGAGAGATCATGTTTCTCCA
Organism: Atherinosoma microstoma; assembly: GCA_037177055.1. Taxonomy (NCBI): domain Eukaryota; kingdom Metazoa; phylum Chordata; class Actinopteri; order Atheriniformes; family Atherinidae; genus Atherinosoma; species Atherinosoma microstoma. The sequence goes on from JBBBVU010000016.1 coordinate 16,053,787, forward strand.
GTTTTAACTTCTCTTCATTGGCTTTCTGTTAAATCCAGGATTGAGTTTAAAATCCTTCTCCTCACATATAAAGCTCTCCACAACCAAGCTCATGTGTATATCAAAGATCTCATTGTTCCATATGTTCCCAACAGAGCATTTTGCTCTCAGACTGCAGGTCTACTTGTGGTTCCCACAGTCTCTAAGAGTTGAATAGCAGGCAGAGCCTTCAGCTATCAGGCCCCTCTTTTATGGAACCTGCTCTCAGCTTTTGTCCGGGAAGCAGACACTCTCTCTACCTTTTAAGATCAGACTTAAAACCTTCCTTTTTGATAAATCCTATAGTTAGGGGTGGTTAGCCATCCTTTAGTTATGCTACCATATGTTTAGACTGCTGAGGGACATCCCATGATGAACTGGGCTTTTCATCCTCATCTCTCTGCTCCTTATCTCCCATGTATAAACGTATGACAGTACTGCCATCATTGACATATTTATCCTCTCTCAGCAGATCTCACTGGATCAAATGTGATGTCTGTTGGTCTCTCTTTCTGTCTTCTCCAACCCAACCGGTCCAGGCAGATGGCCGCCCTCCCTGAGCCGGGTTCTGCTGGAGGATTTTCCTTCCTGTTAAAAGGGAGTTTTTCCTTTCCACCATTGCCTCTAGCATGCTCAGGATGGGGATTGGATCGAAGACGAGATTCAATGCTGTCTGTTGGTTTCCTTAGCTAGACTATTTGTTATGAATCGGCTTGTATGAATCAATGTATGACAATCACATTGGCTCAAACTGATTGTCTGTGAAGAGCCCTGAGATGACATTGTCGTGGATTGGCACTATATAAATAAATCTGAATTGAATTGAATTAAATAGATGTCATCATTATACCCATTATAAGATCTCAGTGTTCAGTGTCCCGTAACATCTTGGTTAAACAAAACTCTAGTCTGACCAAAACTACAAATTCAGAGAGATTGTTTAATATAGATTTAAGACAGCACTTGGTTGCATGAAAATATTTCAGAACAACAAAAGTGTGGTGAGACGAGACAGGTGGCTTTGTTATTGATAGATCTCCAAGTGTGACAATTTCGTAATTCATTACTGAATTACCAATTTATACTTTTACTGTTCATAAATTCTGAATGATGTAAGACACCCCACCCTACCTGCACTTTCCCCAGTGATATTTCCTCTCTACCCAGTAGATGGAAGCAAAGTCACACAAAACCCGGCTGAAATACATGGCCTGGTATAAGTTTTTACAGATGGTGAATGACACACTTGAATCTTCTCTCCTGGCAGATAGGTCCTTTAAACTCACTTCAATCAAGTTTACATAAAGGCAGAAAGTGACCTAGTTCTCCCTACTGTGAGTAGGGGGGCTTTGTGTTGGCATCCTTCCAGTGTGACAGATACAGTCGACCTGCATCTTGACATGGAGAGCAAAAGTGGAAAGAAAGTAGCCTTGGTGAGAGGAAAGTGAGCAAGGTACCGGCATTGAGAAACTACAGATTTGATTAGCAAATGCAGTTTACAGGAAACCCTGTACACAAATGAAATAAAAGCAGATAGTTGACTCAGGCTTTTTGTACACCTTTTTCCCTCCTGGCCCTTGATCCAACTGTGAACTTTGAGTTTTAATACCTTAGGTGCATGTGATACAGGCTTTTTCTCTCTCTGCTGCTCTATCTCCCTCTCTAATTAATGCTCAGCTATGTGAACCCAGGATTAGATCAGGTCAGGGAAATCAATGGCTGACAGCACAGAAAAGAAGACGAGTAGAGTAATAGGCAAGCTGTCACGTTTTAATCAGGGCAGGTGAGGATTGAAGGTAATGGTAACCAATCCCCCTTTGAGGTTGAGTGGGTGTCTTTGTTCCTCGCAGTCATGCTTATGTATATATTGTATGTGTGTGTCTCCACACATGGAAGCGAGTACTTAAGGACAATGTCTGTGGGAGAGTTTGGACCCTGAAGTTCCCACAGAAGTCCAGCTGATCCTCGCAAGTCTTAGAAGAATGCATGACGATGCAGGAGTGCGACCTCAGGAGGAGCACTTATGGGAATGTGAACCACTCTACAACGTGCTTTAAAAAAAAAAAAAAAGAACTAGCTGCAAAGGAAAAACATTAAACACAACTCTGCTCATGATTTCCCCACTACTAAATTTGAGTGTTTGATCAGAGAACCCAGGACAAATGTACTAAGATGTATCTCTGATTGGAAAATGGTTGGTCAAAAAACAACAGATGAAGCAATCTCCAGTCAAACAAAAAGAAAATCTAATTTAAGAGATTAGTGTTTGAATTATAAAGATTTGATTAAATAAATTACAAATAGAAGAACAACACCAGCAGATGAAAATCTGCATTTTGCTAAAATCTGAAGAAATATCACTGATTGATGCTTCTCCATTAACATTGTAGCAAAACTATGCAGATGCAATGCTGTAGTAAGGCAAGGCAAGTTTATTTATATAGCACATTTCATGTACAGGACAATTCAATGTGCTTTACATATAGTATGCACATGCTAACACAGGGGTGTCAAATTCAAATACACAGTGGGCCAAAATTTAAATTTTGAACAAAGCCAAAATTGATATTTATTGAAAAAATCTTCCTCATAACAATGAACCTTTTCATTTGGTAAATGGACTGTACTTGTATAGCGCTTTTCTAGTCATGTGACCACTCAAAGCACTTTGACACTACATGTTCATTCACCCATCACATTCATACAGCACCTATATTTATACATACTTGGTGCTTCTCTAAGCATGCATACACCTGATAGGCTTATTGGGAGGCAATGTAGGGTTCAGTGTCTTGCCCAAGGACACTTTGACATATAGTCAGGGGAATCGAACTGCTGACCTCCTGTTTAGTAGATGACAACTCTATCCACCCGAGCTATAGCCGCCCAAACAAGTTTTGTTTAAACATTGACTATGGAACAAGCAAAGCTTAATGCTTTACAAAATATAACTTAATATTGCACACATGCAAAATGGAATCTCTAATAAAAAATGCATCAGTGGCATTCACTTCTTGAATAAAATTGAAATAAAAATTACATGCCCCCTTTATTTTTAAGCCTTCTGATTTAAATTTCAACATTGACCTTTTTCCACAGGCTAATAATACATTTTGAAAAAAACCCAAACAATAACAAACCAATAAACTAATGATAATATCCTTCAACAAATATGCAACTATTCAAGCCCATGCCTTGGAGTAGCAAGAAAAAGTGCATTAAAAAAACGTTAATAATAGCTTAGTTTCCTACACACTGATCTACTCTGTGTCCAAGCCAGATACTTGCATCTCTTCTTTGATGCTAATTCATCAGTGCCTGGGCTGAGGCTCTGAGCTGAAGAAATCTTCAGGACTGAGCGAAGGTGTTCATAAGCCAGACATTTCTGACTGATGCTTTGGTGTTTTGGCGCCAAAACATCAGCAGAGCATTCTGGGATTTATAGTATTAGCAGTACATGTGCTGTACAATACCAGCGGGTCAGCTCTAATAGTCATTTGGTATTGCCTCTTGGGCCAAATATATTTACACTGCGGGCCAAATTTGGCCTGCAGGCCAGAGTTTGACACCTATGTGCTAACATGTCGCTGGTGTCGTTAATTTGTTTGTAAAGTAGGTCTATACACATATCAATTTTCACAAAAACAAGACAACATGTTGGTCTGTATGTGCAGTCAGCTGTGAGATTAGTGAGCAGGAACGGTGTATAAAAGGTAATGCAGTACAAAGCAGTTAGCTTATGTGATAATGTGGGATATACTGCTGGTAATTTTCAACAAAACAAACAATGGCCATAGATGCCCTCCCAACACTCCTGCAGAGGGACTAGATGTCAAACTGTAACATTATGCATGCAAATAAAGTGGAAACTCACCTGTAATATAGCAGTAGAGCCAAGCTGGTTTTGCAAACAGAGAAATTTGGTCTTCATTTTGATATATTTGAGTAAATTTATGATCTGATTTGGTTTTGGAGTCATTTAAGTATCAATATTTAATCATGAAAATACAGTTAAATATCAAACAGTAATTTACAAAGACGATTTGGAAATGCTATCAATAATAGTAGTTAAAGAATGAAAAAGGGAATTGGAGAAATAATGGAACTGGTGAGTTACAATAAAACCAGTGCATGAGACAAGAAGGTGCATTTGGAACAATGCAGGAGAGGATATAAAAATTGGCTGAGTATGTCAGTCCTGGTGTCAAGATATTAGTTATTAGATTTTAGGCCACAGTAAACTGATTCAGTCTCTGTTCCTTGTTCAACCTTTCCCTTGAATATTGTCATATGGTTTAACCTTGTTTACCTTCTCTGTAAATAATCTGATTTTACAAAACAGTAAATGTGTGTTGTTGTAGTCAAACTTTCTTAATGTTAATTACAGTGGTTGTAGATAAGCAGTTTAGTAGTTAATGTATTATTGGGATAGCTTTTCAGTAGGATTTGTTCCTGTGTGTGGCTGAATATCCTCTAGTATACTTTGTTTTCATTACTGCCAGCCCCATTACTAAAGGGAGACTCCTGAGAGGAGCCACTGCGTTTACAATTAGCTTGCTAAGTGGTGTCCTTTCATTTATTGCATTGTATAATGCAAACCAATGCATGTTGGAAGGCCCTTCAGGACAACCCTTAGCCGAGCATTCTGCTGCAAAGACAGCAGTGCGTTTTTACATTAAAGATTTACATTGATTTTGTTAAAGTCTGCAAAGCAAAGGAGTGTATTTACTGTAAGTGCATGCTGCTTGGAGAAAGGAAAGTTGAGGTCAGGTAGCTGAAGTTGAAAGAAATTCCATTCATCATTGTGTTGGCTGGTAAAGCACCTGTCTCATGCGGTTTTTGTTTTACTGTAAGGTCTGATCTTCATGTGCAGATCAGACCTTAAACACACACTACACACTTTAGTAGGCAGATGTTCCTATTTACCCTCTCATTTCTAAACACGTACAACATTTCTTCCCTAGAATATATTCTTGCTACATGTAAAAGTGTGAAGAAGGTATGATTAGGGCTGTTATGATAATCATTTAAAAATCTGAAATGGATATTACCTCTGCCAAGATGCCAACTCAGCATAAAAAAAAAGATAAAGGTTGTGTTTACAGAGGCCAACTTTTTTATTTTGAATCTTTTTTTTAATCATTCAAAAGTAGACAAAATTTCAATAGATAAATAATTAATTGATTAGCATGTGAGATTACTTTGGGCTTGTATTTCAAGTGGAAACATTTCAAATCCTTTCTAGCTTACAACATTCACTTATCAACCAGCAAAACAAATTATTTTAAAAAAAAAGTTTTTATTTGAGGGGGAGCAATTAGGGAAAAAAAGCATCATGTTAGAGTACACATGTAGCTTACAATCACTATGAATGAGGAGTGAATGAATAATGCATACAATGTAAAGGGCTTTGAGTGCCTTCAAAAGTGCTATATAAATCTAATCCAATACTGTCCATCTGTCTTCTGCGTCGAGCATAAATTAACCTTTACTCAGCCACCACAGCTATTTATTTCTAAATCCTAAAAGGAAAACAAAGTTATCATTCTTATTCATGTTTTCAGCTGTTTTTGACAATAAAAGGCTGTTATTCTTTATAAAGGTGTATTATTGCACTACATTTCATCATGAAATAAGGACAGTGATTTAATCTCAATTATTAAATGAATAACATGAAATTGTTTGTTAAAATGTACTAATTGTGGCAGCCCTAGGTATATAGATGCAGTCTTGCATTTAATCTTGTATCATTCCTCCAGCTGTGAGCTACAGCATGACTACATTCATTCTGTTCACTGACAAATCTACACACTGGTTTTTCACTTAATTGTTTTACACAAACTTGCCCAGATTTCATGCACATTTAGCAGACAGGCAAAGAGATCAGTGTGCATGTATGAATAACTGGATGTGAGAAGTGTGAACTGTTGGACAGGATTCATATGGATGTGGTGCTTTATTTATTATTGCTGGGCGGTGGTCATGCTGGATGTGTGGAACTGTAGTGATGGTCAGTCACAAGATCACACACTTTTTGTCAGGCGATGTTATGGGCTGTTATGTTATGGGCTGGTGCCTGCACAGCTGCTTGAAAGTTAAACCATTTTCCAAGCTGCACAAGAGAAGTGAAGCAACGGACCCTGATTTAAATCTGGGTTTGCAAGACACCACTTCATTTAAAGTGAAGAAACAAGACCATTAACACCTGAAATGTGTTTGTGTTTGTGTACAGCTAGAGGAGGGGAGGAGGGAGAGAGAAGGTGAACGATTAGAATTAAGAAAGGAAACAAGAAGACACAATGAAAATGAGAAGGAATTGATTATATTGGTCTACATATTATGTTTGTCCCATACAGTAAAATAAACTGACCATGAAAAACAGACTAATATTTCTATTGAAGTTGCCACACCAGAAAGACTGAACTTCATGCCTCTTCGAGGAATGATTCTGCAGATTTTTATTGAACTAAACAGTGGAACTGACCTTCAACTAATAAGGGGAGACTTAAAAGTAAGACTAAAACTCAGTGTGTAGACTCGTATACAAGTACCGAAAAAATGGTTGGAATCAACACAGATTTTCTGTTGTGCACGAAAGGGAGTTGAAATTTGGACTTGTTGGTTTTAATATTGATCTTGAGATTAACATCAGCTTTAAAAGGTCAAGTGTTTACCATTGCTAGGCAGATGTTCTGCTCAGCTGCTCCAGGTTTTTATATCTGATACTATCAGGATGGCACAGATGAAGGTTGATGTTTTTTTTTTTTTCTCTTTTCAAACTTTTTATCCCTGTCACATTTTCAGGGGAGCTCATGTGGTATTAAGAGGAGCTAAACTCTTCGAAAGTGCCCAAAGTATGGATGAACTCTGTGTATGAACAAAAGTGCACATAAAATTTAGAAAGGGTGTAATCAAAATAAAGAATTAATATATCTTGTGCTTATAATATAATTTTGTCTACACATTGTTTCAAAACATCAAATATTTTTCTTTTTTTTTTTACTTATTAACTTTATTGGTAACACAGTGGCAAATTGAACAGATTAAGAAAAAGTAGCATCATACATACTAAATGCTCATCTTAAAAGTAATTTGCAATCCCTAGAGAACCAACAGGCACAGCCACATCTTAAATCATTTCCTCAATGAGGAGCAATGAACAGGAACTCCTGTTAACGGGTGTCTGATGGGAATTTGACTGTCAGGATATTAAAGAGATCCCCTCAAATATGTTTCCATGTTTTAGAAATTACCTTGTCACAAATAGGAGCACATTAGGAAAATTGGTAGGAGGAGCAAAATAAATAGATTTAAATAAATCTTTTTTGAATTCAGATTTGGATGGCGTCGTGTCACAGCAAATTCAGATTCACAGCAATTAGTCTTTTATGATTTGTGCTTAATAATCACGCTGAGATGGAAATTGACACTGGCTGTGTTAAATGTACAGCAAGCTTTGAATGTAGGAGTTAGAAATGTGCAGGAGGGGATATTGGAGGTTAAGAAATAAAGGAAAACATCTAGGGAAGAGAGGACATGAAAAAGGTTTGACAGTGCATTAAATAGGAAAGAGACCACAAATACAGGAAAGAAGCACCAGTGAAACATGAGACAAAGAGTTTGAAAAATAATCAAAACATGACTGAAGAACACATCAATGAGTTGATATGAGAAAAAAGGCCCATTTATCCTTGACACCAGGGCTATTCAAATCTGTCCCAGGAGGGCTGCAGTCCTGCAAGTTTTTGACGTTTCCCTGTTCCAACACACCTGATTCAAATGAGTCATTGTGCAATACATCATAGACGGGTGGATCCATTTAACTTGAGTCAGGTGTGTTGGAGCAGGGAAACATTGAAAATCTGCAGGACTGCAGCTCTCATGGGACTGAATTGAAAGCCCTGCTCTATGGAGCAATTCCTCCATCCTCTATGTCTTTTATGTGCATAATTTATTTCTGTTTTCAGAGAACTTACGGATGATGTAGCAAATGGAGCAATACCACCGCAAACTGCTGTGTAACCGACGTTCAACCAGCTAAAAGAACAAAGAAGAAGAAGCATCAGTGTATTTAATGGCTGCACAGACTGCCTTTATCTAGACTAGACTACTGTAACGCTGTCCTTACAGGTCTCCCTAAAAAGTCCATCAGACAGCTGCAATTAGTCCAGAATGCTGCTGCTCGAGTCCTCACTAAGACCAGGAAAGTGGATCATA
>JBBBVU010000016.1:16062121-16077551 GCA_037177055.1 Atherinosoma microstoma
TCTGTCTGTTGCAAAAATGCAGTGTTACCATGGGAACCGAAGCCATGTTGTTAAACTCAGCAAAGCCTTCACGAACAAGGAGGGGAGGGGTGGGCGGAGTTATCGTCTGCTCGGCTCCCCTCCCCTTCCCTATCTTACTCGCCCCCTGCAAACGAAACTTAGCCTGGAGAGGGCGCCAAGATTTAAATGAGATATCAGAGAATAGTTTAAGATTGGGAATAAAGTGCATAACATGGGACCTTTAAGTGAGCCAAAGATTTGTGGTGTGGATGATTGTATATGGGCCGGTCTGGGTCAAAATACTAGGGCCAGTTTTTTGTCCCAGTCCGCCCCTGCTTCAAACACAAAGATATTTTTGCCTTTTTTTGGTGAAAGCTTTAAAGGAAATTGTCAACTTATTTTTTATCCAAGAACTTATTGTAGAAGTTCTTAGAGATTCCAAATAAGACTTAAAATAAATGAGCAAGTATCTCGTTAAAGGTGAGTTTTTATTTCTCAGATTCTAATTACAAATCAAACAAGTTGTGTTAATTTTGTTTCTTGCTGTAGCAAACAATTTTTTTTATTTACGTTTGTTTTGCCCACAAAGTAAATAAAGTAAAAACTTTGTTCAATAAACCTTTATCCACTCTATTTAATAAAGCTACTTATTTTCAGATTAAAATTAATTTCGGACTACTTAAAATCATGAGTTCAGTTTAAACATTAAACTTGCAATATGAGTTTTCAACACAATCCATCAACAACATCTCCTTACTTGCATATATTTGTGACCAGCATCAGTCTTTTAGTAAGTCCAAGACAGATCTGAAGGGAAAGTCTCTTTCTGTTCTTTTGTAATCAAACATGAACTCATTTCATGTACTGTTCAGGGTGTATGACTCTTTTTATGCTTATATGAAAAAAGTTAATGACATTTGAATTCGCACATCTGTATTTACAGGAGATAAAATGAGAAGATATACTGAGGTGAGCTTAAAACAACATGTACACTTACTAAACAAAATCCTGTGGCACAACACAAATATAGATAAAAAAAATAAAATAAAACACTGTCATTGTGCATGGCAATGGTCTTTTACATGTAGATGAATTTTGATAATAAATAGTTACATCTTTTAGCACCTATTGTGGCGTTATAATCACGGCTCAGCTAGAGTAAAAGGAGTGGCAACATTAAGACTAGAAAAAATGTTTTAGGTAAGGTAATTGGCAAAAAAACAATAAAAGGAAAAGAAAAAAATCTGAACAAATAAGTCAAGAGAAAGCAAATCTAGAACCTAAAAAAACCCTCGCTGAACTTGCACCCATAAACAGCAAGTAATTATTACCCAGTCAGCCACAAACACTTAGGTTCTTCACAAGTTTTACAATTTACACAACTCTAAAACTCTAAAATGGGCCCAACTAAGGCCTTGTATAAGTATCCAAAATTTTACACAGGTCAAAACCCAAAGCACAGTAAAATCATGAAGTCAGATGACAATCTGCTCTACTTAACCACAGCTGCCCTGCTTGAGTATCAGCAGCATGGTAAAATTGTGGAGCAAGCCCTGGCACCAGCTTGACAGAAAATGAACTAGCCAATAGCAAACGGGGATCTGCACAGCCGGCCAATATCAGACAGGGAACTGCACAGCCGGCCAATAGCAGACAGGGAACTGCACCTTTTTGAAACCCACATAAAAATTTTAATATTTAAACTAGCGCACCGACTTGGGAAACAAATTGCCTTTTTACAAAAGTTAATACATTTTATGTCTTATTGAGATATCTATGCTATGCTTTGGTCAAAATACATTAAGGGTAAATTAACACCATTCTCAACCCTGACTTCCCATTCTTGTTTTCAACAGTTTCAATAACTTTAAAACATTGTTATACTGTAAAAGATAGGCAGTGCTGAGACTGCTCACCATCGAACACAGCAAACTGAGTTCATGTTACAATGCTGAAAACCAGCAATTTCACCGGTGATTACAATTCTCAAAAGATAAATCAGTTTTCTAAAGGTCATTCTAGTTATTCACACATTGCAAAGTGTGCAGCACATACATTTTCAAACACCATGCTAATTTAGTTGACAGCCAAAAATTCACATAGTTTTTAGAGGGTTGAAATTTCCCTTGTCTGTACTATCCAGACAGTTGACAATGATTACTCTTTTTGGTACTGTGTTATTGTGAGTAATGTATAAACTGACCTGCCCTGGTAAAGCATTCTGATGAAAGGTGTTTGACAAACTAACTGTTGTTAGAAAATGTAATCAAAGTCCATTCCTTTTGGTTCCTTTTATCCTCTGAGGCTGATGGTAAGTATCTGTAAAGTAGATTGAATCAGAGAAAACTGGAAAACACCTCTCATGGTTTGAGCCAGACAGCTTTTTCTGAGAAAGCTGTAGGTCTAAATGTGGCTCTAATTATCAGGTTGACCTGGCAACAGCTGAAAATCTGAAATTCATAAAAGTCAGTACTTTCTGAAAGGCTGCACAATTTGATTCTGGGCTGAGATGTAAATGGAGCTGGGCCTGGTTAAAGCTTGAGATCAAAATCGAGGTGAAGTTCATCACAGCTTCCTGCTATCACAGCATTTATATACACAGCCTTTGCTCAAAAGAGATCACTTTTGTACCAAGGGCTCTCGTATGCTTGCCACACTGCCAAACAGAAATGCACCTTTAAAAGTGGTCACTGTAATGATGACAGCCAGCATTCTTTCAGTCCCAACACATGGTTATCCCAAGGGTCCTGAAGCCTTGAAGCAAATTAGGGTGCCTGTACCTTTATCTCAGGTTGCTAATACAGAGGTGTGTATATAAGTTGGCTTGTAGTTTTGTCAAATTGTTTGTAGAGTGTTTACTCAAGATTGAACATTTGCTGCCTTTTACCCTTGCACCTGTGATGGTGACCCTGGCCCGAGTGCTGGCTGAAGACAAAGTAGCCCTGAGTGGACGGAAGCTGTCACACACATCAGGAGTTTTCAAAATGGTGCATGGACTGGGATTTTCATGTTCAGAGAGCATCTTTTGCACGGGCTGCATGGTGGTGTGGTGGTTAGCTCTGCGGCCTCACAGCAAGAAGGTCACTGGTTCAAGCCCCGGTCAGAGTTTGAGCCAGAGGGGGTTGCTGGTTCGAGCTAGGGCGTGGTTTGAAACAGTGGCCTTTCTGTGTGGAGTTTGCATGTTCTCCCCGTGCATGCGTGGGTTCTCACCGGGTACTCCGGCTTCCTCCCACTGTCCAAAGACATGAATGATAGGCTAATTAGTCACTCTTAATTCTCCCTAGGAGTGAGTGTGTTGGCCTTACGATGGACTGACGACCTGTCCAGGGTGTATCCTGCCTCTCGCCTGATAATTACAAGGCCTAATTGGATTAAGCAGTACAGAAAATAGATAGATGGAAGAGAGCATCTTCAGTATTACTCAGAAGTAGCTATTTCCCATCAATTGTGATCACTACTAATGGTGATAAAAAAGTGCTCTCTGTTGAGGTTAGCTACTTCAACCCAGACAGGAGGACAGTAGATGTGAAGAACCTTGGCCCTGTAGAGGTCTTGAAGGTTAGTGCTCTCAAGCTGGAGAAGTTACTGGATAATTTCTTTGAGGATAACAAGCTCTCATGGTCCAACCTTTTAAACATGCTAGTGTACTCCTTTGGTGTAAGGAAATAAGATTGGAGTTGGATACACGAGTACCAGAGCCATTACCCAACGCTTGATGTTGATGGTGATAATTAGAATGGCCACCATATTCACAATGCTGCAAAGGTTTTTGCAGGTCCTTTCATTATGATGCATGCTACTGATTACAATGGTTGACTACGCAAAACCTAATTTTCATCTTTACAGTTTACTTATCTGCTGCTATACTTACCTGTTATACTTATCTGTTTGGCAAAGTGTATTTTCTAGATGAAGATTATAGATATAACCTATATTTTAAATTGTTCTATAGTGAACTCTTATATAGTCCTTTTTACACTTTTTCATAGCAAGGTGATTCTAAGTACATCCTAGTATTTAACCTTTGGGAGTCCTGAGTTAAAAATGGTATCTGTTCTTTGTGTGCATTTTTGTACTTTGAACCACAGTGTTCATGTTATTTTCTTCACCAACTTCCTTGCCTGCTTTGTCAAATCTGAACATCTGAAACAGAAGACCTAAACTCTGGCTACCCTGGAATCTGACCAGAACCTGCTACCTTTGAAGCAGATGTATGTGGGGCGTATGGCAAATTGATTTAGAGCACTACATCCAAACATCCAGTGGGTAATTCAAATTGTATACTGTTAATAAAATGATTAATAAGGAGCCTCTGCAGGGTTTCTATTATTACATGTGCAGTAGTAAGTGTTGTTGTTCTGTTTTAGTGTCTCAGGCATACATTACTTGTGCAAAATACATGCAGAAAAAGCTGCTTTTGCAGAGCGAAACCCTGCAGTCTCTGTTGGCCGGGAATGTTGTTGCAAGAGGTCACTCGCACACTGGGTTTAGACTGAGGAAACTCACTGAAATGATGGGTCACCTGCTGCCACCAGATGCTGACACACACCGGGAAATTCTGCAGTATAATGTGGACCAGACCCTGCCCAGAAAATGTTGTGCCGTCTTTGATTCTAGGAAATATCCAGGCCTCTGTCATGCAGTAAAGCTGCCATGTCAATTTAGTCATTCCATGTCATGGACTCCATTATCGATCAAATATCAACCAGCATGAACATCTCCAACTTCCGTGCAGTCCAGACTGTCAAACATGCTTTGTTCTGCATGAAGCAAAATGCTGTGGAAATGTTCAGAAGGAATGATGTGACGATTGGGATATGTCTCCAGACCGCCCATATAGGGATTAATTTCAGCACCTTTTTCACACCTTCTGAGTTTGCACATTTGCTTAAGTATTGGTTAGGGAGTTTAGATTAATCCAGAGCAACACAGTGTGTACAGTACAGATATCAGGTTTAACAGAAGCTACTGTAAATGTATGATAGGAACACGGAAAAGTGTTGGAGCATCTAAAATCCATGGTAAAAACTATTCCTGTAGGAATTTTAGTGCATACAGTGCATGATGTTATTAAAATTCAGTTCTAGCACAGACAACATAGTCAAAGGAATTACTTCTCTGCTTCTCTTGACATACATCAAGTTTGTTCTATGATTAGAAAATCAAGCTGTCACTGTGTCTGCTTTGTGGTTACATGCACATATGAAATTAACTGTTTCTGGCTTATTCTGCTACCAAGCAGACTCGTCCAATATCCATATACTCAAGTGCATCTCACTACATCCATTATTTTTATGGTCTCTGAAGCTAAACTAATAAAATTCTCATTTGGAGTATTAGAAATGAGTCACCTTACCCTTCTGAATCTCTGCTGAATCAGCGTTGCCTTTATCATCCAGACTCATCTCTTCTTACATCTCCTGCCAGGGTGCAATCAATTCTCTGGTTAGCCTGGGAACACGAGGAAGACAAGACCGACAGGAGTGTTTAACCTTAACTTGTTCAAAATATATCCATGTTATTATTGATCATATTAAGTTATAGACTAAATGTTAATATATAAATCATTGTCAGGTTAAGTAACACATAATCCATATAGGAAATGGAAATTTAGCCACTTTTTGTACTAGTGAAAACGTACATGTGCCCCAACCAGCATTGGCAAAAATGTCTCCTCTCTGATACATATTATATTGGTAAATTACAAGATAAATGGATTGTTAATAAATACAGCCAACCACCTGAACACAACAACTAAAACTAAACAGCCTCACAAAAGCAACAACCAGCCATGAATAACAACATGATTATGAGACAGCAAACTGGTAGAGCTCAAAATAATCTAATTTAGCAACTTTCTTGTTGTTGTTACACCTACTAACATCAGCTGAAAATGATGTAAAGCCATTTAAGTTTGTTCAACACTTCGATGAAGTTGAGTCGGGTCCAGAAAAAAACCCTGGTGGATGAGATGTGCATGGCATGAAAGATATAAGGTCCCAAACTCAAAGTGATTAGTTTTGTTAGTGACCACTTGCTGCCAAATTGCTTGGCCAAAGTGAATGTCTGTGTGGTGCAGCCAAGAAAAGTCACCTCTTCCCTGCTGAGTCAGCATAATGCCTCAGTTTGAGATGTCCTCATGCCTTTGGTCAACCATCAATCAATAGCTGCTGCTGTTGTTTAAACAGCACTATACTTTAATCATGTGGGTCCTTCTTTTTCTTAAGATCCTCATTTAATGGTGCGCAGATCATCTATTCTAAATTCTGTGTTTAAGCCGCTTGCTCACCCAAGGTCTGGTAATAGGGATGATGAATTTCTCTACATTAAGAGACAATTTCCCTCGTCTGACAAGAGCTCTCATCTTTTTTGGCTTGTGTAAAGGCTCTACAAACTTGGAAGATGTGATCGTACATATTGACATGACAAAGCAGTTGACTGGGAATGGATTAAGACAATTTTACAAAGCTATTCATCAAGTAAACGTGACTCAAATGCTGATGGACATCTTTTCTAATTCATTACAGCAGCTTCAAATAAAAGAAAAGCAGAAGAAACGAAGTAACCTTTCCTAATGATTTATGCCTGCTCTATAATTTCTTTAAGCAAGACTTTCTGAGTTCTGTTGTGCTCCAAAAATGAACCCTTGGATCTATATCACTTGGCTAATTTTGCAGTTTTATACATTCAGCTTATTTTATGTTTTTATTGCTTTATTTCAATCTACATCACAATACTGAATTTGATTATGCTGTCAATGTGCATTCGCTTAACTTAAGTTAGATTTCTATCTGTATACAATTTAATTTATTTTTACATTACACATCATTAAGTAAGCGACATAACACCATTATATTTCCTGTCTCACCTCCACGTCCTTGTCTGCTGTCAGGCTGTCGCACTCACTCAAGAAATTACAGTGAAGTATTTCTCAGCTTCTGTGAGTTAAAATTTGGCTGCCCTCATATTTGGAGTGAGACTGCAATAACATGAGTTCTTCCCTCTATCTGCCTGCAGCATGAATGGGCTGCCTGAAGTTGCTATAGTTTTCACTAGGTGCTTTCTTCAAAAAAGGTTACTTAAATGGAATAAGGCTTAAATTTTACAGAAAATAAACAAAACACCTGGGAAGCAAGTATAACTCAGCAAGCCTTTCTTCCATACATATTGATTCAGTGTATATGTGTCAATAAAACTTTGTTCTATCATCCAACCCTAATGTCACTCCACTTAAGAGTGTCATACATTTTTTGGGGGGCTTGACTCTGATCAAACACAAAAGAGTCACTGAGACAATAATCCCACAACAGAGCCTGAGATGGATATTTATATATATAAACACTATGTGCACAAAGAAAGTGTTATTTAGTCAAAAAAGATGGTAAGGTGCAGGAAATTCATTGCAGACATGAGCTGATATGACAAAGAGCAAAAAGAATGGATAAGTAGGGCTCGGTAAAATGGTAGAAAATATCACAATATTTTTTGTGCTGATTTATCTCTATCTTAATGGAATGAATGAAATGAAATGAAATGTACTTTATTTATCCCTCTTAGAGGGAAATTAATCATGATGTATATAGTTAATGCTGTCAAATTAAAAAAATATAGTAATAACAACAGCATGAAGCATCAAGTCGTTTGCCAAAATATGGAACTGTTTTTGTAATCTTTAGTTTTCAATGGTTTTTATATAGGGTGGCAGTCACAAGTGATGAAATTATGGTTTTCGGTTTTTGGTGTTCAGTTCAATTCAGTCAGCTTTATTTGTATAGTGTCAGTTCACAACAAACTCTCCTCAAGGTACTTTGTACTTTACAGACCTAATCAAGCCAATTTATCACAATCCAATTAAAACAAATCCATTAGTCCAACTTATAGGTGTTCATACAAACCTTATCATAAAAATACATGTCTAGCTAAGGAAAACCAATGGATTGCTTTGTATCTGTTCTTTGGTCCAATTCCTCATCCTGAGCATGCACAAATGAAAAAAGTAGTAAATTCTCAGTGGATCATGGGACATTTCCCACCAGTGTAAGCCCATGACAGCATAAATAAGGGATGGCTAAACCATCCCTAACTATAGGAATTATCAAAAAGGAAGGTTTTAAGCCTAATACTAATGAAGGTGTCTGCCTGTCGTACCCAAACTGGGAGCTGGTTCCATAAGAGAGGGGCCTGATAGCCGAAGTCTCTGCCTCCCATTCTACTCTCAGAGACTCTATGAACCACAAGTAAACCTGCAATCTAAATGTGAAGTACTCATTTGGAAATATATAGAACTAAGAGATCTTTGATATAAAAAGGAGATTGGTCATGGAGAGCTTAATATGTGAGGGGAAGAATTTCAAATTCTGGATTTAACAGGGAGCCAATGAACAGAAGCTAAAACTGGAGACATATGATCTCTCCTCCTAGTTCTCATTAGAACCCTGGCTGCAGCCTTTTGGATCAGTTCGAGACTTTTCAGGGCATATTTGGGACAATCCAATAATAAGAAATTGCAGTAGCACAATCTTGAAGTAACAAAAGCATGGACTAGTTTTTCTGTATCACTCTGTTACCGCATGTCTTTGAGTTTAGAAATATTATGTAGGTGAAAGAAGGCGGTCCAAGAAACCTATTTTAAATGCAAAGGAAAAATCACAGTAAAAAATAACTCCAAAGTTTCTTATGGTAGCACTGGAAGCCAAGTGAACACCATCCAGCTTAATTACATAGCTAAACAGTTTTGTCCTGAGTTTTTTAGGTCCAAAGACAACATTAGTCTTGTCTGAATTTAAATGGAGAAAAATTTAGAGTCATTCAGGTCTTTTTGTCTTCAAGACATCTTCATAATCGGACAAACTGATTGCTTTCATCAGGCTTCATGGATAAGTATGTCTGAGTATCATCTGCATAGCAAGAAACATTAAGCTATGCTGTCTAATGATATTACCTAAAGGAAGCATGTACAGCATGAAACAAATCGGCCCAAGTACAGAACCTTGAGGAACTGCATAACATACTCTGGTGTGTGAGAAAGATTTATCATTTGCATTAAGAAACCGTAATCTAGCAGATAAATATGATGTAAACCATCTTAATGCAGTACCTTTAATCCCATTAACCTGTTCTAGCCTCTGTAGCAGAATGTTATGATCAGCGGTGACAAATGCAGCACTGAATTCTAACAAGACAAGTAAAGACAGCAGTGTGTATGAGAACTGGCACACCCAGTCCCATCACCCCACATTTTCATGCTTTCTGTGTAGCCGCTAGGGTGATACCTTTTTCATGATTAAACAAACTAGTTGCGTTTCTTGTTTTGGTGAACAAGAATTGATGGGGACATTTTCACATTGTAATAATCTGTTAACATCCATGTTAGAGGTGCATTACCACCAACTAATGGATTGAAGCTGGCTCGGTAGATAGACTAATAATGTTTCATACTCATCACTGAGATCAATATATTGAATCATGATCTAAATTGAGATTTGATTTATTTAATTTTTTTTTTTTTTTCACTCACCCTAATTGATAAAAGAATAACTGCCTCAGTTGTGCTTGCTTGACAGGCTGGGTTAAACTGAAGGGGTTGACTGCCTGCCCTACTTACCACAATGTTTATTGTTTTATGTTTTAAAGCCTACCACAAGGCTTTAATAATTCAACTGTCTTGTGTATGTGGTATGGTTCTCTTCTTATTCTGAATTTTTTTTTTTTATGTCTGCAAACACAACCTTGTAAAACTGATACTAACTTCCTCTGTTCTATCTAAAAAGTCTTTCAATTAAAGTCAGATGGTTGTCTTAATTAATTGGACTCATAAACACTATAATTGGTTAGATGTCACTGCCATGTGAGGCAAGCAGACCTTAACAATGTTCACAGTAGTGACAATGAAATCTCCATTTAGGGTACATCGGTAATGCTCACTCAACAACTCTCAGTTACTGCTCAGTCTAATGGCCATTAGGCTCTAGTACAGAAAAGGCCCGGGCAACTGCAGCTGCTGATGACAGTTTAATCAAATTCTTTGAGGTTTCAGTGCATGTACGTGTGTTAAAGTCATAGCATGCTGCAGTGTATTTATGTGCGCTGTGTGCTTTGTTACTGCCATTGACATCTTGCTGATGTATATTCCTCTTGTAACAATTTCCTCATTAGGGACTTCATAGCAGGAAAGGGTATCTTTATCTTCATTATCCCCCATCCTACTGTCCAATATCTCCAGGGACCATGACATATCACACATGTAGCATTATAGCAGCACTGTTGAATTTGCCCCTTGGAGGACACAGAACAACAATAAGCTGCTGGGATCTGGAGGTTTCAAGCTCTGTGTGCAGTATAAACAGGTTTTCTATGGTGAAACACTTCTTTGCATGGTTAACTAATTATATAATCATTTAGGAAGTGCATTTTATGCGCATTTTTGACAAACAAGAGCAAGATGCGTCAGGATGCTTTTTGTTGACTACAGCTCACGTTACATACCATGGTTCCTCATATTCTTATTACAAAGCTGTCAAACGTGGACCCCCCCCCCCCCCTTCTGTGTGCTTGGATTAAAGATTTCCTAACAGACCGACCAAGACTGTAAAATTGGCCCCTTTAGCTCCTCCACCCTGTCCCTCAGCACTGGCTCACAGGACTGTGAGCTAAGCCCCCCTATATATACATGATTGCACTCCCAGCCACCCCACTAACACCATCATTAAATACGCAGATGACACGACAGTGATTGGTCATATAGGCATGAGGTTCTGTAACTGTCTGCATGGTGGTCCATAAATAATCTGTACATCAGTAAAACCAATGAGATGATTATTTATTTCAGCAGACACAAGGCAGAACCTGCCCCACTTCACATCCATGGAGTCAGGGTGAGTCAAATTCATGGGGGTGCACATCTCAGAGGGCGTCTTTTTGACTTCAAACACCTTGTCACTGGTTAAAAAAAAAAAAGGGCCCATCAGAGATTACACTTCCTTAGACTATTATGGAGAAATGGTCTGAACCAACAACTGCTGGTCTCCTTCTACAGATCGACATTCGAGTGTTCTGGTCTGCTGTATCTGTGGTATGCAGCATGCTCTGCAGCTGATAAAAAAGCTTTGCAGAGGGTGATAAGGGCTGCATAAAAGAATAGCTGGCTGCACTCTGCCCTCTTTGGAGGACATATCTGGCTCAGGGTGCTAATAGACTGTTCACACCCTGGCCCTAAACTGTTCTCTCTGCTGCCCGCTGGTTGGAGAAACAGAAGCCTGAAGTCACAAGCTGACAGACTTAAAAACTGTTTTTACCCCTGGGCCATTAGGCTGATGTAAGTCACTACCCTTCAGCTGTACACAGTGATTTTAGTCTCTACTTATGTACATAATTTTAACCTTATTTATTCTGTGAGTCTAAGTTGTCGATATTGTCTTTATACATGTCTTTTTGTCTTTTAACCCATGTGGTTGTCTTTTAACTTGTCTTCTAAATACCTAGCATTGTTTCAGGATTACTGCTAATTCAGTTGTATCTTGTCATGTCATGCAATGACAATAAAGGTATTCTTCTTTATTCTAGAAACTTGATGAAATAACTTTTTCAAGATACAGCATAGAGCAGGACCAATCTCAAGTTTATATTTTTTTTATCATTTGATTCTGCATATCAATGTAGAGTATTCTCAAAATGACTTGCAGTGAATGCTATTTTTGCAGTTCTGGTCATATATGTGTGTATATGTATATATTTATATATATATTTTATTTTATTTATTTATTTTTTTAATCTGTTTTAGCTTTTCTACTTAACCTATAGCCAGGTTAACATTAAACGTTTTTTTTTGTTTTTGTTTTAGTGCTGCTTAAAGGATTTCTGCAGGTAATTATGGCACTTTGTTTTTGCATCTGTTATGATGCCATGCCAATAACAAAGTAGTTTTTCATGTGGGACCAGCTAATTGAGCTTTCCACAGCTCAAGTAACACCATGGACAAAGGCCAGAACTCACTGGCAATGAATGATGTGCAGCAAAGCAGCCACCCATATTGTTTTCTAAACGCAACTCCCAGTGCAGAATGGTGCATCGCACCGCAACACTTCCCTGCAATGGCCTATTTTCAAACATAGCTGCTCATCGGGTTAATCTTTCTTTTACACTTTCCATGCAACTACTTCCTGCTTCTTCCAGCATTGCTTCTTTTATGTTTTAACAATTAATTTTCCTTGATTTTATTGCAGTGCTACCTTGTAAAATGAGATCAGAGAGATTTTTAAGGTCCTCTTGGTAAAGTAAATTTGTCTGGCACAATACAGCAGCCAGACCATAATTCTGCTGTCATGATGCTGGACAGGTTAAAAAAACAAAATGAATACAAAGCAATTGACTAGCCTTACTTAATGAACATGAATTTATAAAGGTAGTTATTAACCATTAACTGCCGTAAAAATGACAAGTTCTCTTTTTTTGATGGTTAAAGAGGATGTGTGTGTGTGTGTGTGTGCGTGTGTGTGTGCTTATCCATGCTCACATATTTATGCAGATTATTTCAGGAATTGCAAATTATAAGTCACCGGGGACGTTGACGTGCTGCTGATATGGCTGATTTATTGGCTCTGAATTTGATAAATGCTTAAAGGCACAAAGTCGTTAAGATGGCACAAATGTGATAGGAGGACAGGATGAATAACAGCAACAAAGTTATTATAGATAGCCTGTTTCTAACCTTGTTGTGACTTCTTGTGACTTTAATGGAGGTCAAACTGCTTGGGATTCATAAACCTGTGGGACGACATGAGTTTAAAAATAAAGGCAGAGGCCCTATGTGGGTGCGAAGAAAATCTTTTCATGCAATTTCTCCAAAGGAAACGTTAAAAAGTGTAAATCAATATATAGATATTGAACCGGCATGTAGCTGTTTGCAAATGTGGCCTACCTGTCTGACTCTCTGCATTTCCTATAGTCAGGGTACGTGTAAAGCATTATAAAGAATGAGGAAGCTCTTGTTCTAGTTTTTATTCTTAACACATTCAACAGAGAATTGTTTACTGCAAAAGACAAACTGAAGTAAACTCAGGAGGAGTCTATCCATTTTCCCAGTGAAATGTTGGGACTTTGTACACGTATCTCTGACTGCAGCTGCTTTGACTTTGATCTTGTCTAACCAGTTGTTTCTTGTGATGTTGCCAATCTGTATTTTTTCCTGTTTGCCCTCCTCTTGATAGGCTTGCCACCTTCAGTTCTGGAGTTGCCAGGAATACTAATGTAGAAAAAATACAAACATTTGAGGTGACTCAACAGTGCAACCTGTATGACCAGTGTACACATCTGACTGTGGAGGTCTGGCTGTGTTGAAACTGTTGGAGAGACCTGCTGGTGCTTTGGCTGGTTTTACAGTTTGTGTTTCAAAACTGGAGTCTGACCCAAGTTCAGGTGTCCCTTCAACTCATTTTCCCCCAGGATGGTGATTCTTGCATCGTTTGGAGTCTTATAAAAGAAAATGTTTCTTCACAATAACCTAAAATTAATTCACTTTTCAAGAATGTGATTTTTCTTTCTTTACAAATTTCTAGAAAAAGGCAAGTTATGAGTCCTTTTGCTATTTGCAATTACTTTTAATGATAATGCAGCCAAAATGTTTTGTTTTTGTTGCATTTTTTTTTCTTTTGCAATCTGTTGTCAGACATTGTCCTATTGACACTCAGGCTGAATTATTTAAAAAAACAAAAACAATCTAATTGCCATTTTTCTGACAAATATTGCAATTTGGTTTACAATTTAATCTTTTAAATTCCAGCTTCTGTTCATTGTTCACGCAGAAATATATTCATAACATGAGATTGAGGATTTCCACATGAGAGGACATCCAAATATGATCTTTTCTATATCATAATGCAATGATGCCTCATAGAGACGCAGCTGAATTGGCTGAATCATAGTATTGATATCTGAGATGTATTACAGATTAGAATAGATCCAATTTTCTTTGTAGATTTCATTTATGTCAACGCATTATCTGAGATCTGGACTTTAAGAATATTTAGAACGACTCCACTCAGCAAAACAGTCTTTATTCACTTCATCAGGACCAGGCCTGCCCCCACACCCATCAAGTCCCAGCACCCCCCATGCACTGTTGAAGTGCATGATGTGAGGCATGTGCTCCTGGCAATGAACCCCAGGAAGGCTGCAGACCCAGATGGGGTACCTGGAAAGGTGCTTAAAGCATGTGCCAACCAGCTGTCCCCTGTCTTCTGCAGGATTTTTAATCTCTCCCTGGCAAAAGTAGTCATCCCCACCTACCTGAAATTTGCCACAATCATCCCTGTACCAAAAACTTTACTCACATCCAGTCTCAACAACTACCGCCCCTTTGCCCTCACACCTGAAATTATTAAGTGCTTCGAGAGACTGGTTCTCCATCACATCAAGTACTGTCTCCCCCCTACCCTTGACTCCAACCAGTTCACATACGGGGCAAAGAGATCCACAGAAGACGCCATTGCTATAGCTCCTCACACTGTGCTGAGCCACCTGAAATAACAGCAGAGCTATGCCAGGATGCTCTTTGTGGACTCTGCTGCTTCTACATCTACGACTACAGTCCGACCCACGATAACAACATAATTGTCAAATTTGCTGACGACACCACAGTGGTAAGACTAATCTCAAAGGGAGACGAGGCAGCATACAGAAAGGGGCAGAGGCTAACGACTTGGGGCCTCATTTATAAAACTGTGTGCAGGATCCTTACTAAAAGTGTACATGCGCCCAAATCCTAGAGTTTGCATGTGCCAAAAAAATGTTCTGATTTATAAAACCGTGCCTACGTACAGATGCAAGCACTTTCCCCTTTATAAATCACAACCTTCTTGGAAGTTTGCACTGGTGAATTTGGCTCATATCCCGCCCCCGACACACCCACATTCTACCATAAATGGTCCATGCAAAGTCCTTCTGACTGTTTCTGCATATAAATAAGCCGGCTGATATCTGGCGTTCAAAGCTTAATCGTGGCAACACCCTGCATCGTTGATTTTCCCCATCTCCAAATGTCCATACGCATGGGTCAGAGTTTATGTATTGGTGCGCAAATTTTCAAAAGATCTGAGTCAGTTTGGAGAAAAACTCGGAAAATGTTCCAACTTGATAAATACTGTTGATGTGTGTCTTTTATTAATAACTTTTATAATAAAATTTTCCCTGAAAGATCCATGCCTCTTGTTTGGCAAAGCTAAAAGGAATGGAATTACTATTTCCATGTAAACCAGAAGGAGAATACTTAAAGCGAGGGTGTCACCAAAAACCTGAGTATTTCAAATTAAAGTATGGCCCAGATGCTACATACTTGTAAAATTACAAGACCTTAGCATCTGCGAATACTGAGAAATAAGTAAAACAAAATCACTATTTTCTATATTTTCGGACCGAAGATTCCTGTAATGTTTAC
>JBBBVU010000016.1:16113784-16134383 GCA_037177055.1 Atherinosoma microstoma
TAGATAGATAGATAGATAGATAGATAGATAGATAGATAGATAGATAGATAGATAGATAGATAGATAGATAGATAAGTTATTTATCTGGCAGGAGAAATTCGCAATTCTCCTGATTATTTTTTCTCCTAAGATATTACCTTTCTCTATTCTTAAAAAAATATTCCTTCTAAGAGAGATGGGTAAATACAACTGTTATCCGTCTTCTCAGTTTATTATTAAGTATTAAAAATGTCCTGTTTGAAACAAAACAATTGCAAGTCTCTATTCTCTTATTCACAAGTTGAACAATATCAGCAATTTCATGCTTGTCAGCCACTTTATTTTCCAGATGCTTACATATAGCATGTGCATCTCACACAGACAGACAGAGCCAGATGGGTTTCTGTTAGCATGTTTTAGATTTGCCTCATAACAAGAAATAGATCATAAGTTGAAAAAAAAAAACTCATACAAAATGTTCAGTTTAACTTTCTCAGACAAGTACACAATAATAAAAACAAACAACTTTGTTTAAAATAGTTATTAAGCTAAGACAAAAAAAAAATTACTCATTTGATTGAAGTCAAGATCTGACTTGAATCATTTGGTGGGGATCTGTCTTTCCATGTATAGAAAGGACCGACTTCCTTCCAACCTCTACTTTATTTGTGTCGATCTTGCCCTCTTTCCAATCTTGGATTTTTGCCTCATGTACAAGCTAAGATGGATCCATTCCTCCTTTATATAAACCCATTCATTGGTCACTCTTTCACTATTTTGTGAATACATGAGCGGTTCATAGTGGCTGAATCCTTTAAAGTGTCAAGAAACCATGCAGGCAAACTTTGCCAGAGGCACTTGCCACAGAGCCAGACTCCATCAAGCTGATAGCCTTAAAGTTATTTTTGATTTTTTTCAGATTTGATTTATTCCAAACAAATAATGCGTCAAAGATGCCCTTCCAGAAGATTGTCATTGGATGGAGTCGGAAAATGCATGAATATAAAAACAAGGACAAACTCCAGAGGAGTTGCGGAATAAATGGGGTGAAAATCAGTTTAAGATAGAGGGTGACAATAAATGAAGGTGGACTTTTTATGACTCTATATGTCCTTTAGAAAAACAGAGATAGGGCTGTAACAGCAGGCTCCGGACATTATGGGCTTGAGTTCAACCAAGCAGGGCATATTTATCAAAGGCTCATAACTGTTGAGGATCATTGATCAACATCATAAATCTTATAGATAATAGCATTGTGGTGGGATTTTGGTGGAATTGTAAGACCAGAATACTGTGAAGGGCATATAGTAGCTGTTTTTATCGCCTACATAGAGCATCTGTAAAAAAAGGAAAAAGAAGAGGCTCGGAATCGCCACCTATACAGCAAGTATTTGGTTAGGAACTTCTGGTCCAACAAAACACTACTGAATATTCTAATAGATTTGACTGTTTTATGATTGATTGATTGATCCTTTTATTTTGCAAATAGCATTAGATCTATTAATGAATCTAAACTAATCTCTCTGTGGCGGTCCAGGTAAAACTCTCAGCGCTTCAGCATAGCTGAAGTATAGTGGTGCGATGACACCGAGCAACTCCCTGGTGTGGGTGTGGGAATTAGTGTTACCCTTTCTTTCAAATGCAGCTACTCTCCCAGGTTTCCTCTGCAAATAGGAATAAACCTCTAGAAGACTTTTCATACAAAAAGGTTAAAAGAAAAAGAAATGTAAATGGTCCTCTCGTCTAGCTCCTAATTAACCTCCTCTAGGTTCTGTGAAACGCTTTCAAGAGCTTTTCTGATTCCCTCCTTCACATAAACACTCAGCGACTGGGTTAGTGTTGTTGTTCTTGATACACATTTAAAAGGGGCGAATAAAAAAAGGTCAATAAAAAAAAAAGAGAGAAGCTAGCGTGATGTGGTTTTTGCACATTTTGAGGAAGACTGAGGACAGGGAATGGAAAAATGTTTGGAAATTGTGTCTGAACCAGCAAAGATTACAATAAAACTGAATTAGTCTTCAACTGTTTTTTAATGAACTGGTTAATCATTAATTAGGGGGGGGGCTAGTACTTGTTTATGCCACTGAAAATAACAAATCTTTCTTGAAAAATGTTTAAATGAGTTGAACTGTGCAGCACTGAGTGCTCCACATGTGGAAGTTGACATATGTGCCTAATACATATTAGTTATTACAGTGAGTGACATGTAACTTTAAAATGTTAACAGACTTTTGCCAAGCTGGTTTCATGGCTCAGTGGAGGAAAATCAAAGTTGCCGGTCAGTGTAAGCCGCTTGGTTGGCCCCAAAATATTGCTGTGAAATTTATACAGATGAAGCGTATGAACTATTAATCCTGTATCTTCTCTAGTTCCACCACAAGGTCAGAAATTTCAGTCATCCACCAAAGTGCTGAATGGCAACTTTTATTGATGAATTGTTGGTTCCCAGATGTTGTATCCTAATAGGTTTTGGCGGTTCACTGATCTAATATTTATTTGGTGCAGCCGTGCGGTCGTAATTTGTGAGTTTGGGGTGAGTTTTATTTACTTTAGATGGATTGCCTTTAAATTTTGTGCGGACAATCATGTCCATTAGATTAGAAGTTAGAACAGCTTAGACCCTTCATCTGGTGGGGTCTCATTAAACCAAGCTGGATTTAGTGTTTGTGCTGATTCCAAAGTTTAAGCATGCTAACATGTTAAGTTAAAATACTGTATAAAGTGCAGCATGTAAAACTGTTTCATGCTGTTTGATAAGACGGGTATGTTTTTAAAAAAAAACATAAAAGCTAATTTTCATCTGGAAGAGTTATCCTCCTAAGTGGTCAACCAGCACAGGTCACATGACCATGATATATTACTGCTGATATTGTTCATATGAAAAAAATGGGATGCATTGTGATAAACTCTGATGAAGCTTTAACTTTACAAGAGAAAATAGCACATATATTTGTGTGTGCTACCATTTATAGGTCCTAGAAGAAAAAAACAACTCTCTTTTTTATATACAGGTTTTCATTAATAATATGGAAATAAATAGTATAAAAGATTAAACCTTTAAAACCTCAAAGCACAGTTACTGAGAGAAGTGAATAAAATGAACTAACTCATTTTTGAATGCAGAAGTTTCAGATGCCGTCTCAAAACCCCTATTTTTTTCATTTCTAACAGATGTTTAAAAAGACAATGAAAGATTTTGCATTCCTCAGAGCAGCATTGTTTACAGGCAGAACTTCACCAGTTGGACGGTAATTGGGCGTCCAGTACAGCTTGCATGAGATTCATGACTTCCCTTCTTTTTTCTGTGTTACACTGTACTGTATGTGTGTGTCTGTCTCATTACATAGTGTTTCAGTGACACTGTTGAGGCAAGGGTCACTTCTTAATACTCTTGGGATCACACAGATCTACAAAAAGTAACAGATGACACAGCACACAGGTGCATGTTACCTGGAGAGACTAGGTAATTAGGGTTACTATCTGTGTTTAACAGCCAAACATTGGGACACAAGTGTGAATCTGGAGTGATTCGCAGGAAAAAGAGAGAATGGAAGCAGCTGCCATAAGATAAGATATTTTCTAACGAGGAAAAAAATTTAGACTCCTTCATTGGCTGCTTCAGCTCTCTTGTCTACTCAAACAAAAGGGAAAATGATGCGCTGTCAATGACATTTCTGCAGACTTCCTGAAAGACTCATCTTTTGGTTCTGTTGCATTCGTCCAGTTTTTTGATTACCTGTGACCCTCAAACAGCTCACGGGCTTTGCATATGTTGGTTGATAGGTGTACATGTGTTGCTGTTTTGATAGGTCAACATTTTTCTTGTATTAATTATACAAAATTATTAATAAAAAAAAAAATACAATACTGCTAATGAAAATCTTTTTTTTTTTTTTTTTTTTTGCAAATGAAGTCATTATTTGCCGTTCTGGGAATTTTGGGGATGGCTACAAAAAAATATCACCCCTGAGATCAAAACAATAACAATGACAAACCGAATTCTTGATAAACATTCCATCAGTTTAGATGTTTATTGACTAAAACCTGTACCGAGTACACTTAACAGACGATAAATGTGCATTTATCATCTGTTGTATTTGTTGGTAGACAAACAATGAAACAACTACATTATATCAAAACTCTTTCAATGATATAGTGGCTCTGTAGTACTTTTTTGCAAACAGATACTAGAGTTTAAATTGTACTGAAGGTTAGAAACAACATTCGTCTGGTTCCCACTGAGCTTAGTTAAATAGTGTGCAGTTAGTCATTCATGATGTTGCTTAAAGCAAAACGTGGCTCATAGGTGTTCATGGCTAATTTAACATCATCAGTCCATTATCAACTTGAATATTAGTCAGTCCTATTGAGCTACAATACAACCACTCCTGAATACACAAGTCTTTTCTTTGCAGGTATCTTGGTGTCTTTGTAGTATTTATCTGTCACTGTTCATTCGATTCTTTATCTGCTTGATCAATCATTAGTTCATAGTTGTTTTACAGTATTTGAATTTACAAATCTGTTCAAGGATCACCATGTTTTATTCCCACTGAACAGTACATTTCAGCTATTTTTGTGATTTGCAGACCAGAACAAGTAGAAATGTAAACTGGTGAGAGGAGTTCATTTGGAAAGCTTTATGCTTGCCAATGGCAAGACTAATTTGGATTGAATAATTAGTAGTCTTACTCACTCTTACATGATGCACATAGCACTTCATGTTTATGATGAGTCATTTGACATTCTCATTTCTGCTCACACCATCAGTCACAGCTATTAGGACTACAACAGACAAATAAATATTACGTGAAATTTTAAGCCACTGCAGTGAAGTACTGCTCTGCCTTTCAACCAATGCACTGTAGTAATGGATACTGCTACATGCTTTTCTTAATCTTAACTTTGATGGCCTCAGTTACTGGCGATTTTCGTGAAAAAAATACACTCCATTTCATTATGTAGACCTTAGTAGTACTGGGTTGGACACCCTTCTGCCTTCAGAACTGCTTGAATTGTTCATGACAGATTCAAAAAGGTGTCGGAAACATTCCTCAGGCATTTTGCTCCATATGCACACGATAGATTCACACGGTTGCTGCAGATTGGTTGGCTGTGGTGTTTAAATTCTGTTACACTTTTATAGAGGGGCCCAAAGTGCATCAAAAAAGTTTCCTGTTCTTAGCTGACAGGAGTGGCACCCGGTGTGGTCTTCTGCTGCTGTAGCCCATCTGCTTCAAGGCTGGACATTCCTTGTGTTTAGAGATGCTATTTGAGTAACTATTGCCTCTCTATCATCTCCAACCATTTATCCCATTCTCCTCTGACCTCTGACATGAACAGGCATTCTTGTCAAGACAACCGATGCCTACTGGATATTTTCTCTTTTTTGGACCATTGTCTATAAAATCCTAGAAATGATTGTGTGAAAATCCCAGTAAATCAGAAGTTTCTAAAATACTCAGACCAACAACCATGCCCCGTTCAAAGATACTTAAATCCCCTTTCTTCATCATTCTGATGCTCAGTTTGAACTTCAGCAAATCATCTTAACCACGTCTACATGTGTAAATACATTGAGTTGCTGCCATGTGATTGGCTGATTAGCTATTTGTGTTGGAAAGCAACTGAACAGATTTACCTAATGAAGTAGATGAGTGAAGGAAATGGAAATAAAACTAATATCAAAGTTAATTCAGATTTGTGGAAATTTTGGGATATCAACAACACTGACATAAAAACACACAGTCTGAGCCTTTGCAAAAAAAATCCTTTTTCAATTCTCCACATGGACATTCCAGGTTATAAAGACTTAATTTAAGTGTGTGTCAATGTGGTGTTTTAAGTTGCAGCAGAACATGATGGCACATCCCACTCACCTCACATCGGTGTGAGTGTGAAGTACAACGACCAGATGGTGGCGAGAGTTAAGAAGTGTGCTAACTTTGCATGCAGCTCAGACAACATCCTGAATACTGAATATCAATGACTTGTTGGTGGCTGTACGGCAGTCCCTTGCACAGAGGAGCATATGCAAATATCCATGCAGCAGTAATGGAAATGCTGATGTTTGTGATTGCGCTGCAGCAAAAAAAGGTTTGCAAATAAATATCTTGCCACCCTAGTGCTTTGATGAAACATCTTTGTGGCAGATCTTAAACATGTGTTCACTCAGAATGTCAACAACCTAAGATTAAATTCCCTCACATCACGA
Organism: Atherinosoma microstoma; assembly: GCA_037177055.1. Lineage (NCBI taxonomy): Eukaryota > Metazoa > Chordata > Actinopteri > Atheriniformes > Atherinidae > Atherinosoma > Atherinosoma microstoma. Next base: position 16,119,978 of record JBBBVU010000016.1, read on the forward strand.
GGAAGGACACCACTTTCTTGACTCCTTTCCTCATTATCTGTGAAACCCATGTTTCTTTTCTTGTCAGTTCCCATCCTGTTCTGGTGTGCATGGTGTGAGCAGCTTGAATCCCTGAATGTTGATCAAATAGCCACTGAATTATTTTTGCAAAAACATTAATTTGCAGCAGAATAGTCACTGTTTATGAGAATAACAGTGGAAAAAAATAAAAAAGCTGTGCCGGTGCCAGTCCACATTCATCAGAAAAGATTTTTCTCTTAGATGGTTCCTAAAAAGACTAATAAGGAACTAAACACAGGCCTTTCACTTCAAATAAAATCTTAGTAATGCAGCAAAACTGAAAATTTACTGGCATAAAGGAACTTTTATCAGGTCTTAACTTTACGCTGATGGTAAATGCCAAGCCATCTTCATGCCTCAGCATACTTGAAGGTACTGGGTTTGTTATTTCACATTGTCAGGTTTTGCTTTTCTTGACATGATGGGACAGAAAAGCATTTTCTTTTGGAGATGAGTCATTTTCATATCGCAGCTTTTCCTTCAGCTTACAATTTTCTGCTGCCACTGATATGTTGGCTGACAGCTGCAATGGTATCCATGCTTGGACGGCCATTTGAAGACTCAGCAAATTTTAATTAAAACAGTCTTAAAAAGGCAGCACCATCTAAGTTTTGTGTCCACTTAATATTTATAAATCTGGTTGATTGAAATTCTGACTGAGAAGCTACTGAGAGGATATTCAAAGCAACATGTCTGTCAGTGAAGCATAAGAAATGACTGCAGCTCATTCCTCATGGTTATAGTCAAGTGATGTAGACATTCCCAAAGCTAGATGCTTTGTCTAAGGCAACATAAAAGGTTGGTAATTATTAAAACAACCATTAATTAATAACCCAAAGATTTTTGTTAGCTAATTACAACCATTTTTAGACCTGAAGTGCCTTTAAAACATAGGAATGACTTACACTTCTTCATTGCTACAAGTCTTCAAGAGTCAAATGCAGAAACTATTAAAACATGACATAAATGGCACAGATCGAAGTGGAAATTGTTCCAACCATCAGTCTTCTCTAGGTCCAAGACCTTCAGCCTTTAGGGGGCAGTGTTGGTTCATACCTCTCATTGCAGACTTGTTGAAAGCGCTTGCGACTGTACGGAGGAGGGAAAGACAGAGATGAGCTGAAGGAGAGGAGGCAGGGAAGTGTAGGAGTTTGGAGGAAGAAGAAATGTGGGGAGGAAGAAAGAGAGAGAGAGAAGTAGATGCGTACAAAAAGGTGGGTGGAGAACAGAGGAGGAGTGCTAAGTTTGAAAGGCTGCAAAATTATCACCATTTGGGTATAATAGTGATGAACAGAAGTGTGATGCAGCAATGAGAAAGTTAATTATGATGTGTTTTAGTTAGCATGATTTCTCTCCTCATATCTCTTCATTGGCTCCTATAAATAATGATATGGAGAAAAGAAACTTGCATTTGATTTGTTTTTGTAAATTGAAAGCAGAAATTGGCATTGGCCATGATTCTATATTAAGAAAAAAGATCAGAACAGCTTTTACCCCCCCCCCCCAGTGTCTCCTGTGAATGAAGGCTATGAATTGTGGGAGTGATTTACTGAGATGAACGTAATCCCTTCTCTCCCCTCAAGCTTCCTTGTCCCCCATTTCCGTCATTCCTCATCCTTCATTTTTGTTCCTTTCTCTCTCCTCTGCGCCTTTCTCCCTTGACATGGTCTCGTCGTTGCTGTCTCTTCAGGTAGATAAGGTCATTGATCAAGTGGAGGCGTTTACGTCAGTGTCAGGCTGCAGACTTCATGTTGAATCAAGCAAAGTTCATTCATTCAAGCAAAATGAAAGTCAGAAATTATATTAAAAGTAGGTCAAGGGGGATACATAAATTATTCCAGGGTTGATAATCAATAGGGGTGTACCACTACATCGATAAATTGATCATATGGTCAATATTAATCGATATCTATCTAAAATGCAAACATTGTTCAAAAATTGATATACTAATCATTTAACAAGGGCACTTTTATTTAGAAAATGGCTGTAGTTTGAGTTCCCCTGGCACAGGTATAAAGCATTCCAAATCTTACATTGATTTTCCATAAAAAAAAGAAAGAAAGAAAGAAAAAACAAACAGCTGCACAATCTCCACATTGAAAGAGCATCTTGCAACCCATGTGAACAAGCTATGGCACTTGAAATTAATTGCAATAACTGCAATAAGCCCTTTGTCTTTGTTATAAGAACAGATTGTTTTTTCATTTGAATTGATTCATTTAATTGCCCGAGCTCAAGAAAAAAAATGTTAAAAAATATCTATAGTTGCTTTTTTGTGATTTTGATATGAATGGAAATGACTATGTTCAATTACCTGTGATATCATATTATGTCAGTCGTTAGATCTTAAATCGAATCGAATTGAAATCGGATCGTGACTGAATTTGAGATATCATAAACATCAAATCGCTATCCATTAAATTGATATAATATTGTATCGTGATCAAACCGGTGCTTTACACCTGTAATAATCAACGTCCCATGTACATATAGAAGGTGTAAATTTGGTAAATGAATGTAAAAACATCACAAACAAACTGAGGAAATAAGTATGCAAGTGAGGAAGTCCTCATGTTTTTATACTAAGTCCTGATTTCCAAACAGCTCCCAGAGCTGTGCTCCTCTATGAAGTCCCCTCGGGCAAATACTGTTCAAATATATCTCTTGGACAAGTCATTAGATTGTTGCAGGGACTCACAACCAAACCCCATTTTTTTCATTCACTTATTTTTGTCCTTTGCTCTTAAAAACAGGCTCACATTTATAATCATAATCTGATCATGTTTTCCTAAATTACCTTTCGTTAATGTTTAATGTTTATGGAATGGCAGAGGCTGGTGAAGAAGAGGTTTGGTTGCACCTGAACAGAAGCTTCATATTCGTTGAAATAAATGTTTTTCACTAGAAGTTACATATTTAAACTCAGCAAAATCTGGATGTTAAGAACATCAAAATATTTAACTGTACACAGCCTACAGCCCACTGAATCAGCATTAAAATGTAATTCTAATAATCTGCTCACAAGGTGGATAGCTCTAAATACACTAGTTTTATTAGTGGGATTAAAGTGCATTTCCTCATGAATATCCAGTTACCTTTGGATCAGATCTCACTCTCCTCTGCTTTATAAGCAAATAAACATGGACCCCATTTTGGTTTGCAAAGACCAAATAGATTACTTTTAACTGTGGTGGCAGACAGCAATGCACTCTGTGCCTAGACTACTGAAAATGTACTGCTTGCCCATCAGATAAAATAGATCTTCAATGTAGTCAAGTGGTGCTTGACTGAGTTCTTCAATGGTCAAAACCATTTATTTAGAGTGCAGAATTGCAGATCACAGATATATAATACTGATATTATTTATGCACTGGGATGTGAAGTCCTTAAGAGATTTGGCAGTTTAGTCTGCTGATGTACAGAAGCATGAGCTATTCCTCATTTCTTTATATTTTGCATCCAAAGAGTCAGCCTCTCTTGTGATCTTTTTAAAGAATTTCTCAAGGCTTTCTGAAGGTCTTTTAAAGCTTTTCTTTGGACATTGGCTGTGCATAACTTATTCCTATTGTTTTAGTTGCATCTATAAACATGCCAAATATACCAAAGATTGACAGACCTAGAACAGTATTTCTTTTATAATAATGAGATTATTACTAAATAGTTATTAGCTGAAACTTTGTCATATCTCCTTGAACAAATGCACAAGTGGAAGACAAAAGAAGTGAGACGACTAAAATGAACTGTATCGTAAAGTGATGCATAAGAAACAGGAACATAATTTATGACCTGACCCAGGACCTGAGAGGTGCATCTCTCCCTTCAGTTGATCCATCTACTACTCACTGAATCCTCACCAGAAATGGTGTCCATGGATTGGGGGGGCTGCCAAAAAGTCATTCTTAAGAAAACCAGGGAGAACAGGCTGAGAAATGCCAAATTACACATGAACTGTACTGAAATTCAGCAACAACAGGTCTTATGGATTAGTGAATCCTCCCCAGAGCCTGACCTCAACATTATTGAAGCAGTGTGGGATCATCTTGACAGAGAATGGAACAAAAGACATCCAACATAATAAGAAGAGCTTTGGAAAATCCTTCAAGAAGCCTGGAGAACTATTCCTGAAGACTACTTAAAAAGCTTGTATAAGAGGGTTCAAGCAGTGTTGAAGAATTAAACTTGGCATACCAGATATTGACTTTCACCCTTTTTAAAATGGTGCAAGCTCTGTTTTTACCCTGTATGTTGCACAAGCATTTATGTTTCCATGCAATTTGTTTGAGACTCTTGTACAGTAACTTCTTAAAAATGCTACAGTCTAGAGAAAAAGTGCACTTCAGTTGGCAGTGGTACAAACGTATAATGTGGCACTTTTCTATACAGTTTCTTGAAGTGTGTGTCATAATGTATTTTTCTGCTTTGTTCATCACTACTCTCATTCATCTTTCATTCTGTTGCTGTTCAGTTTTTCTCTTAATTACACAGGTACAAATGGGTGAATGTCTTCTACAACAGCTAAGTGCATGGTTAACGCAACATGCTTGTATCACCTCATTTTGATCCCTAAAACAATGATTCATCTAAAATAGGCATCCAGTGTCAGTTTATGACCATTACTGTCATTGTCATGCTCCTTTCAAAGGGTCGTATAGACTGTAAATCAGCATCATGTGATATATTGCATTAAATCTGTGATCACTAATAGGACTATTCAATACTCTGACTCACTGAGTGAGATGGAGGGATGGATCACGGGTTACATACAGGATAAAGGAGGATGGAGAAATGTATGCAGATCATGACCTTTCTGGTTTGAAACCTATCAGGTTGTTATTTTGCTGCGAAAGACCTTTTGCCTCAGTCGTGCTGCGGTAATCACTCGTCTGGCCCTGAAACAACACAAACAAGTAGAGAAATGTGACTGGAAGAAAGAAAGCCTGAAGATCTCAAGGTGGCTTTAGATTGTCATTATGAATACTGATTGTAACAATAAGAAACAAATAAATAAAAAAGCTCAAACTAAATATATGCACCACCTTTACTGTATCTGTTCTGAACACATTAAGTCAAATATCTGTTTTTAATCAGGAGAGGCAACTTTAAATGGGGGGGCCTCCTGACAGCATCCTGCGCAGCATTCAGGCGACTGTAATGAAGCCAATCACTTCCAATCTAGCATCCCTGCATCAGCTCTGTGATGGTATAATTGGGTTAGATAATTAACACTACCAGAAAAACAAACCATAGCACTTCTATCAGTGTCTTACAGGAGGATGAGGAGCTAAGAGCTGCTGCGACCACAGGGGGATAAAGTGTCTGTGCGCTGACAGCTATGCTGGGCTGGATCTAACAGGTGAGATGGTTGAAGGGTAGAAGAGAGGAAAAAAAACAACAACAGCAGACGACATGAAAATACTGAGGACGGGGAATGAAATGAGGGGAGATGGCGATGAGATGGGATGCAAAGCAAAGAGATAGAGTGAGGAGAGGGGAATTTTCTAGATATAGTTAGCTTAAATGCTACTTGCAAAATAAATCTTTTGTCTTTGAAGGTCACCATGATGCTCCAGTGGCATTTATAAGTCAGCTTGTTTGAATCTTTCCTGCTCTCTCTTACTCTCATGCAGGTATTCAAGTTTGTTTTCAAATCAAATCTTTATCATCAGCAAAAAGAAAAAAAAAGAAGCAAAAACTGAGGATTGAAATCAAAGCTGTAATGTCACAAGAACATGACACTCCAAATGAAGCAACACTGGAATCAGTGTACTCATTAGTAAAAAAGATGAGTGCATATAAATAATGGAACTGCCATATGCAAGTTGTGGAAGACTGGGATGAAGGAGAAGAGGTTGATGAAATAGAATGCAAGGTCTTCATTAAGAGCAGTGACAGCAACCTGCTTTGGATATGCAGGGAGCCGGCGCTCAGGGACTGCCTGTGCTCTGAGGCTACAGCATGAACTCCAGGAGAAGACACTGGAATTTGCTTTGAAGCTCAACAGGACGTGGCGCTGCAGCAGTGTCGGACAAACTTTCTGCAAAATGTCTCGTGGAAGTCAGAAAGCAACAGAGAGGAGGAGATCACTCGTCACTCTGACTCTGCAGCAGAAAGCAGCCAATCAGAGTCCAATCAAAAATCTGCGCTCTCAGGACATCAAGAATAACTGAAAGTAATTCAACAGCACAGACTATTAGAAGCCAGTTCATCATCATTTCATCAGCAATGCTGGGAAAGCCAAAAAGTGAGTTCAGAATTATGAGTCACGTTTGAACTTAAATAGAATCGCTGTTCCACTGTACACACTTGAACATCCTGTACAGTACGTAAGGTGTTTGAGTGCTGTATCAGCAGTACTAATGAGACGACCCTAGTATTTTGCTATATTTCCCTTTTTTTTAAAAAATCGAATAAACATTTATATGGATAAACATTGCATTATTAAATTAGAACTGCTTTAAATGTCATAGTTTTTAATGAATTCCTTAGTACATACGGTATAGGCTCAATGGTCTGACTGATTAATTATTTTTGCTTGATTCTGTTGACGTTTTAGTGATTTTTATGGTGATGAATAACTGTTTAAATCACAGTCACGACATCAATCAATGAGCCAATATTTGTGACCTTTGATTTAGTGGAAACAGAACGAAGCACAAAGCGCTTTACACAATCAGAATAATGGGTTTCCAGTCATACCCCCCCCCCCCCCCATTTAATTAACAGTTATTTTAACTGGCTGCAGTGTTTACACGCAGATGCTTACTTGTACCACAGGGATGTGTTACAGTATTTTACACATTTATGATAAAACGAGAAGAATGTCCAGACATTATCTATGGTTTAGCTAATGGTTTGGAGCGGCTGCTTTCCTCACTGCAGCTTGTTTACTGTGTCTCTGTGCACTCTCTGTCACACGGGTCAAGAAATGTTAGTGTCGGTGAAAAGACACTTAAAGTTTCCATTACTCCAAGCCGAGCGCAGTGAGGGCTGCTGGTCCTTTTTGAGTTGGAACTCAAAATTGGAAAACAAGTTGAAATATTGCCACTTTTTTGTATGGTAGCAATAAATAAATGTGAGGCAGAAATAAACTGGCTAAATATTTCACAGCAGATCCTTTAATGAGTATGTGGGTGTTTACAGTTTTTTTTCCTGTGTTTGTAGGTTAGTTTTACATGCACGTGTTTAGGTTTTCTATGTTCATCATGAATCAAAGACTGCTTACTTGCTGTGGCAAGTGGAGTCTATTAAAGCTGTCAGTTTTACACCTGTCCAGGAGGATCCGAGACAGATAATCTGCTTAGAGACAACCACTTGAGGAGAGAGGGTGGTTGTTTGGAGACACGGCCGAACAACAGTTTTTCAGTTGAATCAGAAAGAGAGAGAGTGAGAGAAGAAAAATGGGAGGACACATGTAGTTAATTGAAAGAGAGATTACTGAGACGGGTGAGCAGAATTAAGACAACTGATGAAAGACACCTGAGAAGCCAATGAAACTTGAGCATGATTTGCTGTAGAGATGACTTTTTTTCTTTGTTTGGTTGCTTGTTTAAAGGCCACCAAAACTAATTAAAGCTGTTTTTATACGGTATTGACACATTAAAAATGTGTTTACCTGGCAAAACTGCCACACAGCAGCCTGTGTGTTGAAGTGTGTGTGTATTTGTGTGTATGTTGGGGTTTTGTCAGCATCCTTTCCTCTCAGCTGCTGTCAGGCCTCATTATTGAAAGACAAGGAAAGAGCGTTAGTTACCGATTTGGTGCCTGCTGTTGTCTCGGCCTGTATGTTACGGATTGGAGCAGCATGCCATTGAGTTAGCCCTGAAGGCGCTGAGGGAGAGAGGTAGACAGACTTTTATGTACCCATTAGATCTGCGTTGTAGTCCGTGTTGGGTGTCAGCTGGTCAGAACACGTCTAGCATGTGTGTAGTTTGTGCGAGTGCTTGTGTTGCTCTATCCTGCAGGCTCAAAGTGCTCCCTTAGCATAATTCATCTTGATGAGGCTCTGCGGCGGGGCTCTGGCAGTTATATTGTCCATCTATTTTCTTATGACAGCGCACAGTTGTGCATCTTTCAATCAAAAATAAACTGGCCTGCAACCTCGAAACTGGCAGATGTCGGATGAAAAGTAAGTACATTGCATTGTGGCTTTTTGAGCGAACACAGTGGTTAATTAAGTCACACCTTTACATTTATTCCAGCTTCTCATCAAAATGATTATAATCACTCATCTTGGTAGTGTTTAAACCTCTGACTACTAGAATTTTCTTTTCTCTATGTCATTTAGTGTATGGCATCATCATACCAAGGTAAAAGAGTAAAAGTTAATATATATATATGTATGCCTTTGTGTCAACTTGAATATTATTTGGAGAAACAAGTATTCTACTGTGGATTAGATAAAAGAGGTTTGCTTTAGATTTAATACAACTGCCAGTTTACTCTGGACTGGTTGCTCCAACAAAGTCAGCCTCAGATTTAAGTGTTTGATTGAAAACTTCAAAGTTATTTGATAAACATCCACAGCTAACTGTTGGTGTCTCTTTCTGAGTGCACAAATGTGACTTTCTGGGGAGGCGTGCCAGGAATCTTTCTGTCCAAAATATGCATTAGAGGAAAACTTTGCTTAACATATAAGCTTAATGTAAATATGAAATATAGACATATTAGAGTCGTTTTTCCATTGTAACAGCAGGTATGTTGGTTTCAGATTAGGATCCGTCCATACATAAAATGCAGTTCTGAAAATGTTATTGTTTGCAGTTTATTGCCTGACTGAACAGCTTATGTATTCTACATTGTTTTCAAAGATGAACTCCGTATGGATCTTTTAAAAGGATTTATTCAAAGCACACGTGCAAATCCAACCAGGAAAAATTAGGATGAAAGAAAACAGGAGTAACGTTCAAGTGAAAAACATCATGCAACAGCTATCTCTCCAGGTCATTTAGGTTGCATGTAAAGCTTTGAGAATCCTGGTCAAAATATCTGTTAACTTGAATAACTAAAATAGTAAAGATTTTCTCGATTTCCAAGAGAGACACAGTTAAACATGACAGATTTTCTTTACAAATGAAATCAATTGAAGCAAAAGCATCACTGACCATGCAGGGTGACAGTTTGCAAACACTTCTTGGGGCCAGCTCAGTCTTTTAATTCTTGTTTATCCATTCCTCCAGCAGTCTTCTAGTTTCTCTTTTTATTCTTGGTTTGTCTTGCATCTACTGCTCTTTTAAAGTCTGTTTACAGAGTTTCACTGATATTTAGATCAGGAGATGTGCAGTCCCTGAGGTTTAAACATCAGGACACAAACTTGCGTCTCTGGAGGTCGACAGTTGTGCATTTTGAGCATCATTATCCTGTTGAAGAAGCCATTTTCTTTCATTTTCAGATGTTTTGCCACCAAACAATCCACATGACCCAAAGGATTTACTGCCAACTTGCCAGATGTCCCGTTTCCATGTTATTACGTGACTTATCAATATATGTGGAGTAACTATTCTAATCACTTGGTCCACATTCATATATCTATATGGAATGAAAAAAACAAACATTAGTAACCATACCAATGGAGGGGTATTCACCCTTTCTTATCTTTGCCCACCCACTGTCCTTACTCCCCCAACAAAACCCAGCATGTGCCACGTCCACCAGGGAAATGAATACAATCTCTGATTAAGCCTCAAAATCCTGTTAGGAGGGATGATTTCCTTCATAGTTCAGCAAAACGATGTTGATAGTTGCCACAGAAAGGTAAGTGTGAAGCCTTCTAAGTTGATGTTAACATGGGCACTTATATCAGAGAGTCAATGGCACTCTTTAGAGTGGGCTCCCTGGAGAGGGTGACATCAACAGGAGCACCGAGAGCACTCTGACGAATCCCAAAGTTGTCATCACTGCTGTGTGTAGGACAAGAATGAGTGTCTTCGGCCACAGGGGAAAACATAAGTGTAGCTTATAGCAGCGTTCTCCACTCCAGCATGTCTTGAATGACCAGATTATTACAGCTGTAGAGGTTTTAAACACTCTTTTGAACAAATTTAACATCACAGCCATCAAACTTCAAACGTTGGCGAATATTCTCCTCTCTGTTGAAAGTGGTGTTTAAGACTTTGACAAAATAAGTTTACAGCATTGGTGAAAGCTCAGCATCCTGGAAAATGTGACCCAAGTTACTGATGACACACACAAACACCCCTCCTAGAAAAAAATGTGGACCTGAAGCCAAAAGTGTGTGTGTATCCCAGGTCCCCTGGTGCAATACTTCAAGGTTAAAACGTCAATTATTTGTGATGAAAAGACGGAAGAAGGTGGAAATCTGAGACAAAATGCAAAGCTAAGGTGAAATCCAGTCAGGTGGAATGTGTCATGGCCGTGCCCTGAGGCCTGTATCCGTACAAGATGTTTCTTCAATAACTCTCCATCAGCACAACTGGCGGAGTAGTTTGGCAAACCTCACCCCTACACCTAGGTGGCATGGCAGTCTGTTGTGTGTGTTGTGTGTAAATATGCTGTCACAGTGAGTGGATGTCCACATGCACAGGGACACAGTTTATTTGTGGTCAAGTGTGTGTTTATTCACTATATTTGGTTTTGTTTGTCAGGGGAGCTATTTTCCCCTAGATATATGTGTGTATTTGGACATATGGACACTTTGCATAAATCTACATTCCAAACAGTTTCTGATCAATTGTGAGTATTTCTTGTTAATAAATGATCTAAACAAAAGCAACACTCTTTAGAAAAAACAGCAAAGGAAATAGTGGAATGAAAGTTGTTTTTAAAAAAAAACAAAAAACTTTCTTTTATCTAACTACCATCTCTGGCAGAGCTTTATTTTACATTCTTTCCCATTCCATTGATACGGCTGTCATCCTGCTTTGGGAAAGACTGCAGAATAAAAAGATTCAAAGTCAGTGAGAAAATTCTGTCTGGTGGTTGGTTTGATCAAAAGCTGCTGCAGCCAAATGCCTTTAGTCTGTTTTGCATGTTATAAACATGCGCATGCATAAATTCTGTCTTTTCTCATATTTATTTGTGTGTCTACAGTGTCGCAGGACTCGGTCCTCTCTGTCAGTTGCTTTATCAGCAAACCTCTTTCTTCAGCTTGCTTCACCAAGTGTGATCATTTCTCTGCATAAATGGCTCTGAATACAATTATAGATAGCAATTGGCATGCATTGCCAACAACCGTCACCTGAGAAGATGCTGTTAGAATTATGCAACTATATTTCATTTTGCAGAAACAAAATGCCCGCAATCTTTCTTTCTTACTGTTTGAAATCACCTTGATTTGTTTTACTTTTAGGGGAAGAAAAGTCACGTTGTGACTTTGAACGTGGCCTGGTTGTTGGTGTGGTAAACCAAAACTACTCGGGGGAAACACCAATTATGAAAAAAAAAACTTTTTTTTTTCTGGTTTTAATGTTAATTTCTCTTAACTAAAAAATCAACTACACGATAAAACAGAATTGAAGCAAATTGAAAACCAAGAAATAATTTGCTTTTCTAAATAGAAACATAAGCATTGTCCAAAACATGGCACCTCCAGAACTAAACTAAACTAAACTAATCTCAAAGAAAGAAGTGAATGTGTCTTTAACACCAGTACCCAAAGTCATGGTAAATAAATGGGTGACAACAATGATCAAAACAACAGAATGTAAACAACATTATGTGCAAATGAAACAAACAGATGGCAAATATATAATACAGCCTGAATACTGTGGGTGAAATGTGACAGACTTGTGTGTTTTTGTGAGATGAGATGCAACATTGTGAATATTTCTTTGATTTATTTAAAAGTCCCACTCCTCCTCCCTTCTCAGCTCCCCTTTGTCATGAAAACTTTTTGAGCTGAAGCTTATCGTGGTGGTGAATTTTCCCTTCAGTGAATATATCCATTACGATGACTGTTTTCAGTGCTTTGACATTGAAAGTATGCACTGGTAGGCACGCTTCCTACCCTTAATGCACATGGATAACCAGCTCTGCCGTGCAACATGGCACACAAAAGAATCTTTACCCGTGTGAGGGTGATGACCCAAAAAAGAGGAGCAGATACATGTGTCACAGGGTTCGTGTGCAGATGAACATGGGACAAACTTTTAATGAGACGAGCAGCCTATGGTACGGACAATCCCTGGCAGCGGTTTTCCTTGGTTAAAGCTTGCTTCTTAATAGATACATTACACATAACTGTCGGATTTATGTCAAGGGAGCATTTTTATGTCTTCCAAAGCTTTTCAAATATCAAGTTCTATTTGTCAGATCATGAGGAACATTGACCAGTAGTAACACAGACACAGATCTTGAAAATGTCACCTGTCTGCCCTTATTAGAGATATTGTTATTAAATACACTTTTTTCTATTTTTGATTCTGACTTCCGTTTTCTACAAGATCTGAACTGATGTTTCAGATTCTTTCTTTCCAACAATTTAACCTGGCAGTATTCAACATGATCAATTAAGTTTTATTGTAACTGGTGATCTACACTCAGGATCATGTTAACAATTAGATTCTAAACTTCGGGAATTTACTTTTTCTGTCATGAGCATAAATAATTGTGCAGCTCTACTGTGTAAATGTGAAATATCTGAAACTGATTCTGGTCACTGGCTGATCTTTTGGCAAATCCTCTTATTCATTTAATGGTTAACAGAGTGTATCATATTGAAGGGAGCACTGGGCTGTCACTGGGATAAAAGCTGACCTCTAAGATGTCACACCAGGCTCAACTCTGTAACAGGCAACTTAAATGGATTGCTTACATTTGTGAGATGAAATGATCAGTTAATCAATAAAAAGCATTAAGGTAGATTAATTACTAATGAATAAAGAGTTGCAGCTTAGAAGGAATCCATTTTCTGCATAATTTAGTTTGTGGTTATGATGTTTAACAATATTAAATACAGATGAAAACATCAGCTGATGTATTTAGAGTTTCGCTGTCCTGCAAAAATGACTTCATTTTATATGGACATCCATCTTCAAAATGCGGGTAATGGAGTGTATTTTATATGGTGAGCTTGTCTGCTGCATTGTGGGTGTGTGAGTGTGTCCAGGCCATACGGAGACATTTGTATTACTCATTATTCACACTGACTTCATGTAAGCCCTGCAGTATCAGGTCTATTTGCCCATGTGGCACTGCCATACAAAATTTATGAATGGTTCACATCATTCAGACACCAGAGTGGGGTATGATTCATTTACTGCGAAGCGACACTTTCACATATTCACACATTGGTCACATTTTGCTTCTAAGGTGTCTGCTGGTGGCTTAAATCTTGCCAAAAAGAAAGAAAGAAAAGAAAACAAAGAAGGTACAGGTTCACAAAATTTTTTTTAACCCAAAAGTCTCAGCTGTGAAAATGAACTTGATATTCTAAACAAGATTAACTACTATTATCTGACTCGAGTACTTTGCTGGACTCACACTTATTGGATGTTAGTATTTAAATTAGTGCACTTGAACCTTAATTAGATCTATCTCGCCAGTGCTGGAGACGGGTTTTGCTGCTCCACCTTAGCATTCTGGGGTAGGGAAGAAAAGCACTATTGATCTATATATTTCCTTAAATAGGTTTCAGTAGCTGCATTTCCATTACCCTTCCCAGATAGCAAAATCAGGTTGAATCAACATTGGAACATGATCAGCCACTGACATAAATTACGTTGATAACTGACATTGAAACCATGTTGAAAGGGCTCGTTATGATCAATGTTGAATAGATGTTTATTTTTCAACCATTACTGACAGTTTTTCAACACAGTTTCAACTATAATCTGAAACATCATTTTTGGTTGATTTAATGTTGAACAAATGTTGATGAAGCAATATTTATTCAATTATCTAAAAGGCATTTTCAATTTTTCCCCAAAGAGTTTATCTAAGAAAAGAGACAGAAAATGGGAATTTAATATTTCTTCTTTAATTTAGAAATGTGAAAAGTCAAAAGTTACGATGACAATGTAATTTTTTGTTGAAGTTGTCATCTGTGTTGCACAGAGCCAAACACCTCCACTTCTTCTCTAATTCTGTGCCGCACTGCAGCTGAAAAAGACAAGATAAAAAAATATCAGTGAATGAGATCATAAATAATTATTTTCCTGAAATTTAATGAGCAAGGACATCCATCATGATGATTTCAGAGTATCTATACTTGTAGAAGCAGTTGCTTCAGGACCACAGTATAAGGAGGAGAATGAATTATCAAGAGTAAAAGTGTACTATGAAAGAAGGGAAACCCCATCCTGCACTTTCTTCCTAATCTATCTATCTATCTATCTATCTATCTATCTATCTATCTATCTATCTATCTATCTATCTATCTATCTATCTATC
>JBBBVU010000016.1:16136005-16146401 GCA_037177055.1 Atherinosoma microstoma
CTATCTATCTATCTATCTATCTATCTATCTATCTATCTATCTATCTATCTATCTATCTATCTATCTATCTACAGTATATATATATGTAATATTAGGTACATGAAATAATTTAGTTTTCTTTTTTTCTCTGGGGGAACCCCACATATATCAGCATCAGTTGATATCGGTATCGGAAATTAAGAGTTGGACAATATCTGTACATCTGATAACGGTAAAAAAGCAAATATCGAACATCGCTAATAGTCAATCAGCCTATCATTGTGTGTTTCAGAACCACAGACTGTCAACTTTAATCAGGTTTTTAGAGATTTGGGCTTGTGACTCCCAGAAATTGCAAACTGAACCCAGTGAAAACTGGTCAGGTACCCTGAACACAACCAAAACAAAACCAGCAAAGTAACTATTTCCTTACTGAAGTTACTTATTCTACAGATTATGGGAAATGTGGACTTTAGTATTTGTAATTTGATTACCAGTAAACATAATTCAGGATATCTTGAGTCCTCAATGTGCTGATTTGAACTACTGATTCAGCAGACGGAGTCTTGCTGTTCATTACCTTCATCGTAGCGTTACAATGAATTGAATTTTTTAAACACTATCAAATCCAAATTAACTAGTCAAAAGTGAGCTTCTAGAAGACTCCAGTTTGAACTGAACTGAATGGCTTTTCTCCCGACTAATTATGGAGAGAACAAGGCACAGTGTGCTGCTATAATCCTCGGCCGTAATGACCGGATCTATTTAGCGATTTAGGACTCATCAAACAGACACAGTTCAGAGCACAAAGGGAGTCCGCTCCATCGATGGAGCCAATGCGGCGTTATCTGTTCCTTCAGAAGACAGGGGAGTAAGAGACAAAGAGAGATGAAGGGCATAGAAGTCAAAGCATCACTGTGCAAAGTGGAATATCATATTAATTACTTTTCATTTATATATCATTAACTGTCCATCACTTTGCTAAATTTTCTCCAGATATGAGTTCCAAATTGACCTTGGACTTGAATCAGAGTTGTCTGAGTTAAATATATATAAAGACAAGGGTACTGTATATACAATATTAAATTTTTCTTACATATGAAGATTATTAGAGCTAGAAACAAGATATTTTATGATATCTTATGATATTAATGATTGTAAACGTGTGGTTGTTTTTGTTGTTTACTACAAAAATCATCAGCTGTTGTCTGAAAATCTGATCAACCTCACACTTTGTTGGTGTGTTCTACAGTGGTTATTTGTTTTCATATTCAGCCCTATTCTGAGGGGATTAGTTTTACCTAGGGACCACATTAAATTTGCAATAATTGCAGAGATTGTCTGTGATGTTTATCCCATGCAAATCGCCCATGTCTGTAATTTGTGAAGTAATAATTCCCACACAAATTGCCTACCATATTTTGCTGAACTCCAAGGTCCTGTGATAATACTAATCCAATGTGAATAGACATCTCTGTGATTTGGTCAGAAATGGGTGGGATCTGATACGTGATTTGGTGGTATTTGTTTCCTGGATGCATTTTATTTTTCCCTTTGGCAAAGAGAATCCCGCACCAGCAAGACCTTATCGGGACATAATGTACGGAAGCAAAAAGAGAAGGCTGAAAATGAGCATCGTACGGTACAAATGGTGGATCACTTCATGCATTGCAATGTGCGTCAAGAATATGTTAATGTTTGTAGTAGGGGTGTCACGATTCTCCAAATCCTCGATACGATTTGATTTTTGATTTTAGGGTCACGATTCGATTCGATTCTCAATTTTTTTCTTTCTTACAGCACAGAGGCCTATACCATTTTGAGACTAGTTTAGTCTACAGTCATTAGATTTATTAATTCAATTTTGTAAAGTAAATCTTATTTCAAAAGATGGGCTACATATAAATGATGCAATTTCCATTATTGTGTAATGTATCACATTAGGTACTAATGGTCAAATTTGAAAAAAATTTGAACAAAATTTACATTATAAAAGGTAACTATCAAGCTGAAGACAACAAAAACAAACAAAATAATGATAATAACAAAAATAAGAAGTCACAGAGGGGGCCTGCCATCTATTGACTCTTTTTGGTTTCAGCAGTGTTTGGACTACTCATAAAATAGACCCCCCAAAACTTTTTCTTTAACGTCTTCATACATGGAGGGCAACACTTTTTGTTGTAAAATGTGACCTGCTGGGCATACTGTAACATGGCTCAAGTACGCTAATTGAATGTTTAAATCCAGCATTTTTCACCACCGAATAAGGCTGCAGGTCTGCTGCTATAAATAGCCCTATAGCGTTAGTTATAACTTTTGTGCAAGCTGATTTCTGTGGAAGCTTTATTGCAAGTGAGGATGGAATAGTTGGCTGGGAAGCAAAATATTTCCAAGTTAAGGGAACAATGGTAAAATGTTATTTTCTGCCTTGAGTCTGCATGTTAGATGCCATGGGTTTCCCAGTCGTCTGTGACATTCTGGGACCTTTCTCTAATTCTGTAACAGGCTACAGTAAATACTGATATTCAGGGCCCGTATTCCTAAAGATTCTGAGAATCCTCTCCTAACTTAACCTAAAAATTCCTTGCAAGGAGTCTTAGCTTAGGCAAGATTCCAGAACATTCTCAGAGAACTCTGAGCAAGGAATGGACAGAAACTCCTAAATCAGTGAAGATATGTGGTTGACCCCGTTGCTAGGTATGAGTCATCATTTCAAAAGCTGTGATTGGTTGATCCTAAAAGCTAGATAAAAAATATACTTTTGGTGATAATGGGCACAGTATTCACATAGTGATAGTAATATTTATTTGCTTATATTAATTGCCATGCTGGTAATTGTTGCACTTTAAACTTTAAACATTTCAACTCAATTTGGTATTAACGAGGGGAAAATGGCTCATTTTCATCAATGTGATTGCTGACCGGCCTATAAGAAGTAGTGTTGGTTGGCTTTCAAATCTACCACAAACCAGTGAACAGCAATGGAGAAGTAAGTGCATCTCTAATGAGATCAGCCACAAACATGACTCCTGCATTATCCAATCTGTAGCGTTTCATTAATTCACTGTCATCCAGTGTTTGGAGAATATCTCTCCTGCCTCTTCCATCTGCCATTTTGTCCTCTGCTTAAGGAACTCCTAAGCTGCTTAAAAGTCCTCTTCCCTGCTCTTAACAGATCTCACCTTAGGAGCTCTCTTAAGAGCTAGGATTCTTTAGGAATAGCTTTTATCTTTACTAGGATCTACTCTTCACTTTTTGGGGAAATTCTAAGAAAACGTCATGATTCCAAGAATTTTCTTAGAATTTGGTCACTAGGAGCAACTCTTTGCCCTAAGAATCTTTAGTAATACGGCCCCTGATTTATACCAAAATCTCTCTCTGTATATAAAAAAAGTTCACATACCGTACAGTTAACTTCTCTGTTGTGCTGTGTTCAGGACACCATGGATGTAATCCTATATCATGGTTATATGCACTTTTGATAAAAATTTGGATAATCAAAGATAAAATGAACAAAAAGTTAGTTAAAGAAATGGTTAAGGATGCTTTAAATGATTAAACATTTGAATAAGGAATTTATCATGAATATGTACAGGTAATAGTTTGCATTCCTCATGTCCTGATCAATAGCTTTAGTCTTGAAATGAGTTTCCTGACCTAAAATAGTAAAGATTTTAGAAGCCACCCAGAAATGATCTTCAAAAGTTTTGCCTCAAACCTTATATGTATCTGGCAAATTGAAGTCATTTGACTTGCAAAGTGCATTTGCTTATCTAAAAGAGCAATCCCCATGATGATCCATTATCATTTATCTTTTAGGAGGAAGGGGAAAAAAATCCAGGAAGCGAAGGAAAAAGAAGGGTATCTGAAACTTTTAAAGATAAGGCAAAGTGCAGATTTGTATGCGTGAAACTGAGATGAGCATAGATTTAAATACAGACAGGTGGGAGGAAGAGATGGGTAGTGGAGTGTGCCAAAGCTCTTTGTAAGCATCAAGCTAGAACTGTGGTACACAGCTTAATTAGCTCAAGAGCCAATTTGAACCAATGGCTCAAATTAGGTTGAGACGTTTGGAGAATAATAATCAAAAATGGGCAAGTCAGAATGAATGAATGGTTACAGTGACTGTGCCTCATACAGCTGGATCTCCATAGAAAATGGCTGAATAAGGTCCTGACAATGGTCCTGATCCAGTCAAGTACAGTTTGGTTATTTTGGTTTTCCTTTCAGAAACAGAAATTTATAGAAGAAAATAGAAGAAATGATTGATTCAGTCTCCCTTGCATCAGTTTTTCCTGATCTTTGTTTATAATTATTCTTATACTCAGACATTAATCCCTGATGCAACATAAGCCCCCAGGTATTTTCTTGTTGGGAAATGTTTCCTTTTTTGCAAACCCTTTTTAGCTTTTCCTTAAAAAAAATACTGTTTAAGTATGTGTTGTGATCCATCCTGATAATCACTTGTATCCTTTGAGAAATAAACGTTATTCCATGATTACTACCATGTTCCGTCTGCATGCTGAGCCACTCATATCCCAGCTTTAGCTGTGTAGTTGAAGCTCGGCAGTATTGATTTCCCCACCTGACAATGTATTCTCCCAAAACAGAGAGAATTCCCATCAAGTGTACTTTTGCAGTTATCTGAACACCCCTTGTTTGAGAGGGAACAGGTTGGTAGCAGGGGGAAGGCAGACTTCTAACCTATCAATGAAAACTCCTACATAAAGGTGGTTCAATATAATGAAATCTGAAGCTTCATAACCACCTTACCCCCTTTTCTATTCAATAGAAATATTGAAAATATATTCTGAGTTGCTTTCTGTCTCTGTATATCTTTTTGTGAAAGGCTGGGTCCATATCTTCCATTGTGCAGGTGAGTAGACTGATTGGATTTCTCTATTAAAGGGACCTGTCAGTGGATCCAACTGGTGATAGCGAAAAGAGATATGGAGAGGTGCTCTCAGGATGTAACTCTCTGGAGGAAGAGAAATGAGGACCTCTGGCTCAACAAGGAGGGATGAAGGCTGGGTGGTGGAGTCGGATAAGGACGTGTTGTCACAGAAAGGAAAAAAAAGAGTGAAAAGTAATGAGTCTTCTCTTTTTTTTCTTTTTTTTTTTAGAGTAGAAGGTCAGAAGTCGTGCTGCTGGAGATGATCCTCATTATCGAGCTGGAAAGGTCCAAGGGTGTAGTTACAGAATCACACCACAGTTACAAATTTGCTTCCGGTTTCACACAAAATAAAGTTCTGTTTATTCAAAATAAAACCCCCAGTACTTATAAGTGTAAAGTGAACAGAAATAATGATCAGATATTAATATAAATTATTATTTAACCCATTTTCAGGCAGGTCACAGATATTTTATGAGTAAAAAAAAAAAAACCCAATACAGTCCAAGTCCATGAAAGGACATATTCTTGGCTAATCTCCATTCTTTGTTTTAGTCTTTTATTTTTTATATTCTTGGTAGAATATGATACCCATTTGTGCTTAATCAAAGTACTTGATTTGGAAAATGTATTATATAGCATATAGTAATTTGTACATATTAGATCATTTTAAGTAAATTGTTTTAAAGTCAATATACTCTATTAGAGAAACATATTATTAGATGTAAAGGCTGACTTGATAGAAATATTAACTTTAACATTGTATAGGAATTTAATTCACTTGGATTTTGCCTTAAAACAAAGCAGTTAATTAGTTTTGTGAAAGTAACCAGCAGAAAAGTTGATCTGAATAGAAGTGTGCATTTAAATCCCATGTAGATGAACCAGCCGAATCGGCTCAAAATTTATAAGAACCACCTCTGTATTACTTCAGTGATCCCCCCCCCCCTTTTCATTTAAAATCAGTGCTGGTATTTCTTCTACCTCAGAAAAATCTGTATCAAGAAGGGGAAAAAAGAAAGAAAATGTTCACAAACCTCTATTGATTTCCTAAAGGTGCTTGACCTCAAACACTTGGCTCGGAGAGAGGCCAAGAGAAACTGTACACTGATCAAACTCTGAAATCTTTGCTGCCTGCGTTATGTGAGAAACTGAAGAGGAAGTGCAGCTCCTGTCATAGCCACTGCTTCTCCTGCAGTTGGGTCTGTCAAACTGTCTACTTGTCTACTTTCCTGGTGGCCACAGTTTGACAGCATAAATAAAAGGGATTGTGTTCCTTTCTTGCTTTTTCGGTTGCAATACACATAAGTAATCATTGTGTAATAGTGGCAATTTGGTGTGCCCACTGTGAAATGCATGCATTCGCTGTAAACCACAAACATTGAGTGATTTAGACCACACTAAAATATCTTGCATACAAATGCTGCAATGGCATTTTACTTAATAGTTTTGTTGTAGCACAAATCACAGTAAATATCCTCTCATCCAGAGCAATTCTTCTGTTCTTCTTGCATTTGTGGCACATATCGACTTAAGTGAGGCAGAACTGCTCCTCTTTACCAGTTTCTCTTTCTCCTTGGATACTTCTTTTCAGTCTCTGCGACTTATATTCTGCTCTTTCTCAGGCGTGTGACCTCAAATCTCTTACTTCATTTGCATCAGGTCCAGGAGGCTCAGTGGGGTTTCAGCTGGGACATTTTGATGTCAGATACAGTTGGAACATCCCCCACATTTTCAACAGTAGTGGCAGACTGGGTTATCTTTCCGCTGCCTTCTTGTCCCTGAGATGCTCATGATTGGGGTTCCCCTGAGAAAGTGATTAGGATTGTTTAAATGTAAATTTATTTTCTTTCCCCTATTATCACAGATATACTTCCTCCTCTCTCAGTAGGAAAAAGTCTCTTGTAAAGAGCCAATGTAATGGAAGTTGGCAAATCGACTTTTATTTCAGGGCTCCGTGGGAACACAGAGTGAGGGCTGGGATTTATAGGTTTTCTGGCTTTCATGCATTTCTCTTAACTACTAATACTCCAAAAAAGAGAAAAATAAAGGTACAGTAAAAGATAAAAAGACAAAAAAAAATCCTCTCTATCAGAGCTGCATGGCTATCCAATGGATAAACTGAGTTATAGTTCACAGATGAGTGAATCCCCATTGGAGAGGTGAAAATTCAGTTGCCTTGACACACAATCTGGCAAAATGGCACCTTCCTTCAGAGTTGTGCTGGGGTACGGTGGTTTAATATGTGCTACCAAGGATAACTGTTGTCAAACAATCAGAAAATGTATTATTTATTTGATTCACTTAATAGAGTTGCTTGTTCTTCTTCTGATTCTCTCTTGTTTGCTATACAGCAGCTTGGCAGTAATGGTGAAGTTTGAATGTTGTCTTTAGTTTTATGGGTTACATTTTCTAAAACATACCATGAGATGTCTAAAGTATTTGGCACAAAAACGGTGTAAGAACTTAACTAATTTGAAATAATCACCACCCTAACAATAGTGGGACTCCAAAAGATACTACCTTTTGACCAGTTTGATGTATAACATTCTCCCCAGTCCTTTCGTTTGTCTCCACTCTTTCAGGAGTTCAGTGACTTGAATCGTTCAAATGTTATCTAGTCCTTTCTTTATTATTATTTCTTTTTTTTTCAGAACATTTTGTAAGTATGTCAGACCTATGACTGGATCATCCAACTTTGTCCATATTCAACACCATCCATATCCAATTTTACTTGTTTGGATTAGGTGTCCAGTTGAGAGTTACCTAACCTATAGCTTCTGAAGGACCAACATAAACTACTTAGATGTAGGTCGAGTTGTGTGGTCCAATCCCACCATTCCTGCAGGTTATAATAAGAGCTTACTTACTTGACTTTATATAGACTTTTAGACTTTAGACTTTATAGTCACTGACGGGAAATTCTTTTCCACAGACCGGGCCCCTGAACTCCTGTCACCAAACAACAGACAGTGTTGCCTTGAAGACAGCATGGCACAACATAACAATACTACACAAAACAACTTAGCACAACATAACACTATGTTACAGACATAGCATGACACCACATAACAATATTACACAGGACACAGTGTTACAACTCAGCAGGGCCTGTTGTTTAGGGCAGCTATGACTGCAGGCATCAGGTTTTTTCCTAATCTACACCGCAGTGTCCTATATCTATGCCCTGAGGGCAATGGGGTGAGGTATTTGTGTAGTGGATGTGTAGACTACTGTGCTATTGATATTGCAATGCGTGTGGTGGCCTTATTATTGAGTTCAGTGAGATTGGATGTGGGCAGACCAATGATCTTTGCAGCAGTGCTGGTTATGCGTGTGAGTTTAGTCCGGTTTTTAACAGAGAGCATGTTATAAAAACAGGTGGAGCAGTATAGCAAGTTGGATTGAATTACACTTTGGTACACTGACAGAAGGAGATGTGGGGCAACACAGAGTCCTCTAAGTTTACGGATTGCTGATAGTCTCTGGTGACTCCGTTTTTGAATGTGAGTTTACTGTCCAATGATACTCCAAGGTATTTGTAACTGTCAATGATTTCCACTGTTTGGTTGTTGATGATAATGGGGTATTGGGGGGGTGGGAGTGTTGATTATCAATTCCTTAGTTTTGGTCACATTGATATTAAGGTGATTGCTTTCACACCACTGGGTGAAGTGTCTGATGGTGTTTTGATATTCCAGAACAGACTGGTTATCTGTGAGGAAAGCAAGGATAGCTGTGTCATCTGAGTATTTGAAGTAGGTGGTCCCAGGAGATGAAGTGATACAGTTGTCAGAGTAGAGTTTGTACAGGAAAGGACTCAACACACAGCCTTGTGGAGCTCCAGTGTTTGTGTTGAGTACTGGTGATGTGGTTGAGCATACCCGTACCGCTTGCAGTCTATTGCTGAGTAAGTTATGGATGAGATGTTTCAATCGAGGGGGCATGCTAAGATGGTGTAATTTCTGGATCATCAGGTGTCTTTGGATTGTCTTGAAAGCAGAACTGAAGTATACAAAACGTATCCTGAAAAAGTGGCCCGGGGAGTCCAGATGCTGAAGAAGGGTGTATAGCAGGCGGGCTACAGCACCCTCAGTGCCCCTCTTAGCCCTGTAGCCTAATTGGAGGAGGTCCAGTTGTGGGGTGACGATGGGCAGAATTAGGTTCAGCAGCAGCTTCTCCAGACATTTCATTATGATGGGAGTGAGGGTGACAGGACGGTAGTGGTTGAGTTCTGCGGGCCGGGGCCAGATAGTTGGTATTGTTGTAGTCATGTAGATTTGGGTGAAGATTGAGTGAAAGATGGGTGAAGGCTCCTGTGAACAGTCCTTTAGCACCTTTGCTGGGATGCCGTCAGGTCCTGGTGCCTTGCCCAGCTTACATCAGCGGAGCTGTCACCTTACTTCCCCCTCAGTGAAAGGGGCTGAATCCTCTGGGTCCAGACTAGGGAGCTTTCAGCAAGTCTTCACACTCAGCCGATAAATCATGAACACAAAAACGGGAATAAAAAGCATTGAGTTCTTTGGAAAAAGATTCTGGATCAGTTATTATACCTATTTTGGATTTCGTCTCACATTCGGTTAGAATTCTGATTCTCTGAAATGCCTGTTTTGTGTTTATGTTGGCAAATTCAGATTGAAGTTTGTCTCTGTATCTCAGAATTTTGGCTTGAATATTAAATTTTTGATGTTCCGGTTTTGCATTTTCAGGCCAATCCAGTCCTTTCTCTCAAAAGGCTTCGGGTTATGGCTTCATAATATGTTAGTTTTCCTTTTAACTGACATACTGCAACTATAAGCTGTTTACATTAGTTTATATTTATGATTTGGTTAGGTTTGTGACACAGTCTTTGATCTTCTTTGACAGTTCTTTGATATTCCTACACCAAACATGTACAGTATTCACCATAAAACTGTTTTCCAAAATGAAGTACCCGGAAATTGAAGGAGTTTCCTCATTCATCCTCATTGAATGTTTGTCGGAAATCCTGGAAGTTCAGTACAAAGAAAATGCTACTCTTATTTGGTATAGCAATATTTTGCTTCATCATTATTTTTGTAAAATAACAAGGTAAAAGTTGTTTGAATTTGGATTGCAGTGCAAATATTACCGGTACATGCACATAGTAAAGTAAGAGGGATGGAAAAAAAGTGAAAAGGTGGCTCATATTTTGGAGAGATAAAATGTTTTTGGGTACCTCAATGGTGAAGGATTTTTGAGTGACAAAGGAAACCTTTCATTTGGATGAAGAGGTATGTTTGCTATCTTTGAGTCTCTGGAATTTCCTCTGTGACAATTGAGGAACAGGCAAGGAAGGAGGAGTGGGAAAAACATAAGCATAAAAATATTCCATATAAATTGCTTAAATGCTTAAATTCCATATAAAATGCTTAAATTTAGAAGTAAAATCAGTTTCTTTTTTTTTCTTTTTTTTAACACCTGTCTCGTCCAGCATTGTAGCAAGCAGAATGATTGTCTGGCTGCTGTTTTGTGCTGAGCAAATTTACTTTGTCAAGTAGAGCT
>JBBBVU010000016.1:16168868-16183328 GCA_037177055.1 Atherinosoma microstoma
CGATTCGACCAAAGCAGGGCGCCAAGATTTAAATGATATATCAGAGAATTGTTTAAGATTGGGAATAAAGTGCATAAAATGGGACCTTTAATATTGCAGTTGTCATTGCATGAAGTAGACTGTTAGAGTTGTGATTTCTTAGCTGAACTGAATGCATCCCTGATGCATGGCAAACTGTGTGTCACCGCACCTTTAAGTTTAATTTTCTATTCCTCAACCTGTGGCCGGTTTGAGTCTCCTTCTCCTGCATTATTTGGAGAACTTAGTTGATGAAATACCTCAGTCTGGTCCTGAAAACCATCTTGCAGAGCTTTAAAGCTGAACTGTCTGTGTAAAAGATCCATTCTGGGGCTGTGTTGCTTCAGAAACATATCCTGTTTCCTACATCCCTTCCTGAAATTATGCGTTAATAACGCGGTAACTTTGACAGCCCTAAAGAAATTATTTTAAATGAAAATAGGAGAAAGAGCATCAATGCACCTCCCCACCATGCAACATGCTTCATCCCCAAAGCCTTCATGTGTTATATTTTATTTATTTTCAAATCATTTGATAGCCTGACTTAAAAAGTGTTGAAAAATTACTCCATGGTTGAGGTTATATTTCCTACCACAATGAATGAAGCCATAAGGATATCAATAGGAGCATTTTTAAGAATATTCTTTTTAAAAAGTAACTAAATAGTTACTTTTAATAGTAATGCATTACTTTTTTTTATAGGTAATCAACAAAGTAACTGAGTTACTTTTTTAATGAAGTAACTGTAACTAGTTACTTTTTTTCAGTAACTAGCATAACACTGGTCAGGGATCACTGGTGTACTTGGCAGTTTAAATGGAAAATGGGCGGAAACCTTACAGGGAGCATCGGGAAGAGTCCAGAAGATAAAAATAATACAGAGGCAAAGGTTGATATTGGCACGGGACTTGGCATAATAGAAGAAGAAGAAGAAGTCTCCAGAGATCTTAATGATAGCATTATAGAGTGTAAATCCAGAAGTTATTATGCAGCCCAGTCTTATTTACTTAAAAAGAAAGAAACTCTGATTGAAGGAAATTATTTTAAATTCTTCTTTCATATAAATGCTTAAACATTTGGATTCTGTCAGTGGGCTGTCAAATGAATTAGTCTACTCTACTGGGTCCAGACTGCAGCTGGGACAATTCAGAGATGTTCAGAGAGTTTTACTGAAGCAAATTCTGTTTTCCTGGTAGTGTGCTATGGGTCATTAGCTTGTTGAAACGTAAAACCTTCTCCACACCCTGACATCCTGAGTACTTAGGAAAGGTTCATGCTCAGGATTGCTCTTTATTTTTCTACATCCATCTTCCTGTCTATCCTGACTGGTCTCCCATCCCTCATCCAAGAAAAAAACAAACCCAAAAACAAACAACAAAGAAAAACTCATGTGAATAATGGGGCCATTATTTGACAGTACAAATAGTATCAATGAGGTGAAGCTTAATTTCTCTATGCACGTTTTTGGGGAATGCAGACAGTCAACTCAGTCTTTGTTTTATCAGATCAGAACATTTTACTTTCCATGATACAAGAGTCAATTAGGAGTTTTTGGCAAATCCCCAGTGAGCTGTCAATCATCTTTTACTGGGAAAAGATTTTTGTCTAACAGCTCTGCCATAAAGACCCGACTGATGCACTGATGGTTGTATTTCTTCAAATATCTTCCATCTGCATTAAAGAATCCTGGATCTAATTCACAGTGACTATTTGGCCCAAGGCTCTTTGTTCATATTGCTCAGTTTTTGTGAGCAGCCAAATCGAAAATGACTTTCTGTGGTTCCAAACTTCCTCTGCTTGAGAGATAGAGGCTACTTCTTTTTTGTATCCTTCCTCTGATCTATGCCTTTAGTCCTGTCTGGATCTTCTGATCTTCTGATACTTTTTTTGACCTTGGGGCTTGATCTTTTACCGAGACTTGATATAGACAAGTATTTATATTTAAAACTATATCCTCTGAATTCAGGTAGGCACTGGTGAGCTTCAACTGGGTTGTAGAGGCATCTAAGTAAAAACTCTTAAGGATGCAAAGCTCAGCTGCTGAGTGTTATAAAAGGTTGAAAGGAAACCACTGGGTTTGCATGGTTACAGTGGATTATTCTGTTTATAATGACAACGAAAAAGTCTAAAGCAACAGAAGAATATGATTCAACTGTAAAATGATGCTAGCAAATATCAAAACTATGACCTCCTAGATATAAACATGTACAAATAGATGTATTACAGTTGAACATGATCTTTTACTTTCCCTTTCACATTCAGCTTTTTCATCCCTCCTCCCAGTAATGGTGCTAACAACTAATATGTCACTAATGTCTTTCTGCACCCCAGAGAAGTCATCTGAGGCATTATTGACTTAGAATACACATAGCAATCCCAGTGATGTACGGGGGATATAATTGAATATGAAATGGTCTGCAGAGAGATTGAAAGCACCTCACTTCGCAAACAGACATCCACACTTGTGAGGGCATGCACTCCCACATGACCACAGAGACACACACACCAACCCACGCACACACACAGACTGTCTGTGGTAATGGAGACAATGTATTTCTAATGGCACCATCCAGACTGAGTAGGTAATTGTGATATATTAGCATGCCATGCTTGAGATTAGATTACAGAAGACAAGGTCTTGTAGTGTCTGTGTGTCTCTGTTTTACTTCTGCACTGCTGATTGGCCCCCAGTGGAAGAAAATGTATTGAGTTGTTTTGTTTTTGACTCTGAATCATGATTAATCTTGCCATTTTGGGCTGAGTCACTCCTCAGTTTGGGAGTCTCTGGGGGGGGTCGTTGATCTATGCTCAGATTGCGCCTCACAAGATGTTGCCTGGCCACTCAATGCAAAATAAAACAGATGAAGCTTTCAGTTCTCAACCTAAACCATATTGTGCCCTTCTTCTGCATTTACTTTTTGGAAGTAAAAGGGAAATAATAGATGAATAATGTAAAAAGCATGAACTCTTTTTAATGTAACATTCATGTGAACAAGAACTACTAGTGCTTATTATTACACTTTGTTTTTGCTTCCTTTTTAATTTCATCTACAGCACAAGAATATAATGGAAATGAAAGATATTTATCTTTTTTTTCTCCACATTGCCAGTTTCATTTGCTTGTCAGGAGTATATCTGTCTTTTTTTATATTCACCTTTACTGTTGATATAAATCCATCAAGCAAAGTAAAATTGTAGCTTCATGGAGATACTTCAGAGGCATCTAGATCATGACAGTGCATTTTATCCTTAGAGATGGTGCTAGTGGCCAGTGCCATAGCAGAAAAGCTGATATTAGTTTTCATACAGCCAGCAAGGGGAGATAGAGGAGACGTTGATGTTAGATTTTGACAATAATTGCAGCTCTGATCTCAGAGCTGAACGCATTTTTCAATGCTATCTATTTGTCAGTGGGCCAGCACAAAGAAGGCAGGGGATATAATCCTCCACTCCTGCTTCTTGCTCGTACTTGCCTTTTTTTGAATCTCCTCAGCTCAGTGTGAGGTAGTTTCTCTTATTAGGTACCCATAATACCATTCATAATTGGGTTGTCGTTAGAGCTTAGAGAAGAAGGTTGTGCTGGCAGTGGAGGAGCAGCATGCTAAAACCAGTGATTTTTGAAGAAGTTATTATTATCTAGTTCATAAAAAGAGTACTAGATAGAGTGGAAAGTATCTATACATGAGGGGCATTAATATATGATTACTTTATATGACAGATGCAGTGTTGTGACAATGCAATAACATGTTAATTAGTATATTTGGTTCGATTTTTGTCCGAGAGCTTTCGTTTGCAGGTTGAGACTCGTGTTTGTATTATAGCCAATAATAGCGCACAAAAAAGACCATATGTCTGCTCATGTGTGCACACACACTAAACCCATGCAATGGCCCTAATTGATAGGCATTGTCAAAAATAAGGTTCATAACGATTTATAATCTTTGTATCGCATAACAGAAAACTGTGAAATGTAGCCTATGATGTAAAACCCAGAGGGCTGCACATAATTCATAAACAGGAAGCTAAATTATCCAGCTCTGCAGTGAAAATGCCAGAACAGCATTTCCTTCCTGTTTATCCCTGGAGGAGTGGGCAGCCTTTTCACTTAGAGCAGATAAGTATTCTGTGGTAGTATGCTGGTGCACTGGCTACTATTTATCATGCAACAGCACAGCCAACTCTGACTGAATGGTAGCACAGTCATGCTTTGCCAGACCATTATCTTCACATTGTTTCAGAGCAGTGCTGCTTCTGCAGAAACATCTGGCTGAAGCCACTGACATGGGGGAGTAGTTTTTCTTTTTTTTGTTTGTTTTATATTTTGTACAGCAAACATTTTTACTTGTGATAGGTGAAACAAATCTATGACTTACTTTTATTAAGTATCCCAATAAGCCCTACCATTGTTATGCATGGCAGGATACCTTGCTTAAATGGGCTCCAAAATGGACTTTTTTTGCAGCCAAGAAATGTTTCTTGGGGAAAAACAAAGCTTAATAAAACCCCCAAAAAGAAATAAAAGTCTGCAAAAGTTTGGTACAGCTGTATTGTTGGGTATATATGCAGTTTTTTAAAATAAAGAAGAATAATCACCCTTGTATGCTTCATATTTTTCACTCACGTTGGCACAAAAGACATTTTAAGGTGTTACTTGTGGGCATTATTCTATTTTTCTATTTCAAAATGACAAAAAAACAACAACAAGGCTGAATTGAAAAAAGTAAATAAAGTGCCTAGTGCATAAGGGAAAATTTCAAAATAAGACATGATCTTTGGTAGAGGATCTGCTTCACAACATCTTTTATTTTGGAAAGCAAATAATCGATCATAGAAAGAATGATCACCTACAGTAGTGCCAGACTTTTCCAAAGCTGTGGTCAAAATCATGGTTCTTCAATAAAATATTTACTTTCACAGAGCTCCTAAAGACATACAATATATTTAGGAGAGATGGCCTTATTTAACTTTTATCTTGCTTTAAAAGAAAATTCAAATGAAAGCAGAGAAGTTGAGAAAGATTTAGCTTGCTCTGGAGGAGAAAGTTACAGTCATAAATAATAGTTCCTTCTCAGTTCAGTATATAAATATAATGCTTCCACAAAACTCAATCTTTACGCTGTATAACATCCCCATAAACTTTTATAGGAAAGAGCCTAAATTAATTAGAACAAATTATAATTCATTAGAAGATAAATATTCTTAATATTATTGATATATTTAAAATAGCCGAGTTGGCAAAATGTTGACAATGATTGGTAAACAGAACAGGCTGAATAAAGATTTGGATGAAGATTTCCTCATTTAATCTGGTTAGACTCTATCTGAGCTACCTGGTAGTTTACACATAGGACAGATTGCTGGTACATCTCAGGGACCGAAGAGTTCATTTGTTATCAGTCTTGAATATGAACAAGAAATTATAAATATTTGTAGATTAAAAAGTATAAAACAGACAGATTTAGTGAGTCTACAGAGAGCAACATCTTGGACTACCTATAGGAGAAGCCATGCAGTTTCCCAATTTTATCAAATAACAATCTACTCTGTTATTAGCGGTGAATGCTCAGATGTAAAATGGATTTTGCAGAGAGGACTGAGAAGAGTTGATAAGTGGCAGAATATTCTGGGAGACTGCACGGAGTGTACAAGGAATGAGAAAGAAAACCTCACACAGTGATATTATAGAAATACTTGTTTCTCCAACAAGACTCTAACATGAAACTGAAAAAGGACACTTTGAATTGAAATGTAAAACTACAGAAGGATCTTTCCTCTGTTATTTATGTAATGGACATAGGTGAAACCATTTCTGACCAAAGTTGTGAAAGTTCAGAAATAATCACATTGTTCAGCCATTTCCAAGACTCGTCAATGGAACATTTCAAAAGATGCAGTTTGGTCTTGAGGCTGGGTTGAACAAAGCTACCTGGACTGTTATGAAACTGTGAAGCGTGGCTAATTTCCATCTTTGCAAAGCTAGTAGATGAAATAATTGAAACGGCTTATTATGAGCCAATGGCTGGTCAACTGAGAGCAGTTCTGAAGAAGTTGAAGTACCTCTTGGGATCTTTTTGCATACAGACTGGTGGGGACTGATTTGAGGACTGATCCTCAAATCAAATCCTTATTTGATTTGTTTCATGGGCCTTGTCTTGGGATGTCTCTGTATGGGGGTTTGGGACAGGGAGTTGTGTATTAGCTGCCAGCCTTGTTTTATTGTTTTTGTTTAAAGGGAAAAAAGAAAGAAAAAAAGAAAAACAACCATACAGTACTTGGTAACTTCCTCTGTGTACTACATGGTCAATATTATCAAATGACAGCTTATTAACTGAAAGAAAAGCAATGCTCCTCTTCCTGTCATTTCAACATATTATTTACCATTAAGATGAAATTACAGTCATTCTTAAAAGCAACATTAAATCATATCAAACCCTGGTAAGAAACAACTTTCTGGATATGTTCATAGTGGATACTGTGACAGGTTTTAAGAAAGAGTCAGCCACTAAAAGGCACATAATTGGCAGTAAAATCATCCCAGTCTGCTCATTAACTTGTGATTGGCTCTTCACGTCCCTCTTAGCTGTGTGGGTGTTAATTTCATTAATATGAATAGACATCTATGCTAATACAGAAAACAAAGAAGATGCACTAATTAGACAATGTGTAAGCGTATGTGCTCTGTGGATTGTGTTGTGAGCTTATAGGCCTTTAGTGAAGGTTACCCAAGCATGCCACATAATCAATGACAGGAAAAAAAAGCATTGTTTGTCTGTGCAATGCGTTGCTCTCCAGATCTGTTTCAAGAGAACTTGATGTCTAAACCCAGTACAAAAATAAATTCAAGAATAATCCTCCTCAAGTTTCCAGTATGAGTGCAATCTTTGAGACACAAATCCTTTAACCATGAATATTTTTTACACATAGGGATTTTCATTTTACGTTTGTCAAGTTCAACCTGGTCAAAATAAAAACGACCACTTAAGGATAATGTGCTGCATTCTATCATTAAGCATTGCCAGACATCAGTAATTCATTCTACCATAAGGAGATGCCCAGCAGGGCTTTCTCAGCTTGATGGCTCCCTCCTTCTTTTCCTGCCCATCTGTTTTCAGAAATAAATCCTCCCCTGCCAGCCTACATCACCATGAGGAATTCATAAAGAGCTGACCCACACATATGGCCACTTCAGTTGATGGCCATCATAACAGAGCTGAGCATAAATAAGTTGTAGATCTTTGCTCATTTCATCACGCTGAGGTGATGACTGCACTTGCACTCAGTGTGGACACTTGTCAGCAGACATAAACTGTGACTTAGCTGTAGACCATTACCAACATAATTTCTTTGATTCATGCCTAAATACAGTAATGTTCACTAAATATCAGGTTCAAGTTGGTCCATTTGTCAAAGGTCACCTATAACAATTTGTTCACGAGCAATGATTTAAATTTGACTAGACTGGTCTTGAAGTAAATAATTCTGTGCAACATTTTTCAGATATTTATGTTCTCACTGCTTTATTCTTCATTGAAGAAGAATTGGTGATTGTCTTTGGGGCCAAAGAGAAATGTTTGAAGGTCACCATCGAGCTTCATTCTATACACCTAAAAATCACCAACCAGGCCAGAAATCTGGGTGTAGGGATGAACTTAGACCTAAATTTAAAAAAAACAAGGAAATCACAAAGTCAGCCTACTATCACCTTAGAATATCAATATATCCAGCGCTGAGGTCTTTACATTGGCTGCCTGTCCATCAGCGGATATACCTTAAAGTTCTGTTGCTGGTCTATAAGGCTCTGAATGGTTTAGGACCAAAATACACCAGTAACCTCTTGACCCAGTATGAACCTACCAGACCCCTCAGGTCATCTGGATCCGGTCTTTTATCAGTTCCCAGAGTCAGAACCAGATATGGAGAAGAAGCATTCAGCTTCTATGCTCCACATGTCTGGAACA
Organism: Atherinosoma microstoma; assembly: GCA_037177055.1. Taxonomy (NCBI): domain Eukaryota; kingdom Metazoa; phylum Chordata; class Actinopteri; order Atheriniformes; family Atherinidae; genus Atherinosoma; species Atherinosoma microstoma. The sequence goes on from JBBBVU010000016.1 coordinate 16,176,845, forward strand.
AACTCCCAGAAAGTCTCAGATCAGCTGAAACAATCAGTTTATTCAAATCCAGGTTAAAGACCCTCCTGTTCTCTGCTGCATTTACATCGTTTTTATTTAAAAGTCCAAATCAGCACTGTTTCTTTTAAGTTTATTTTTTTAAGTTGATCATGTTTTAAATACTGTTTTTAATCTAAAGTTTTTTCCTTTTTCTTTTTCCCTTTCTCTTGTTTTTGATTTTAAATTACCTCTGCAAATGAGTCTTTGTAAAGCTTTTAATGTTTTATGTAAAGCACTTTGAATGGTTTTGTACATGAAATGTGCTACACGAATAAACTTGCCTTGCTTTGGTTTTTCTGATAAGACCCATATCTTTAAAAAATAATTACACAGCATTTTGGGACTATAACGGCAGCCTTAAATTTCGGCTTGAAAACAGCCCCATGAGGTTTTTAAAACACTTTCAAGATGTTATCATTGTCAAGGGATGCAAGCAGGCTTTCAGAGAGTCTTAGGAGGTTTTGCATGGACTGAGTGCTCTAAGGCATTCTTTGTGTGAGAAAGTCTTGTATTTGTTTCAGTTTTGCATCTGTCTCTAGGATAAGTCACTGAATTCTAAGTTTTTTAACAAACTTTGTGCAATCTTTATGCTCACACTCCTCATTAACTGACAAGGAAGCATTTGATGTTGACTGTTGATGCTTCTGGGACAACCTATTAACAATTTAAAAAAAGATCATCAATCAGTTGTTCTCCAGCCTCCTCTCCGGGCCTAACTAAACCATGTGCTTACTCCAGATGGTTAGACATCATTTTAAATTTGAAGGACTCCCTTCACACTGAGAAAGCTGCCACAGCAGGAGTAGAGCCAGAACTGACCTTGTGGATGTCACAGCAGCTCAGTCTAAGGATAAGATACTGTGTTTGCCTCTTTCCTTGAGTTCCTCTTGTAAACTGACAGGAAGCTGGAACCAAAACTCTCCCCACATCATTTTGCAACCACCCAAAATCCTTTAAATGCAAGTCAGTTGCTTCTCCTGTCATCCCTTTCAAAAGTGTGTGCATTTGTGTTTCACTGCGGGACAATCTTGTAGTGATTAAGAGGATATCTAAGCCTCAGTCATGTCTGTGTGTATACATGCCTTCCTACCATGTTTCTTCTTTTTCAATAGCTAGTAGTTCATCTTTTAATCCAATTCTATTTTATTTTCTTACACTTGCTCCTCTCATTTGATTCAAATATCTCAAATAAAATCAGTTAAACAGATCTAACAGTAACTAAGCCTAATAGACACAGAAGTCAGCCTGCTCTAATTACTGTATTTAATCTTTTAGTTAAAAGAGAATTATCTTCTACTAGTGCCATTAAAACTGTGGGGTCTCAAAGGGAAGCAGGAAATGTGTGCAGAGCTTCTTGTGTGCTTGTGTGTGTGCATGTTGATTTACTTGTGTGGGTGGATGTGAGATATTTACAGCAATGATTTACCAAAAGTAAGAAAGAGAAAAACAAGGTGATAAACTACATTTTGAAAATAAAGGGGCTCTTTATTTAACATTTTTGATTAAAAGAAACTTTCACAAGTAGAATGCAAATCTTGAATGGAGTATAAAACCAAATACATGTGGCAAACTGAAATAATAGCTTCATGTGTACACTTGAATAGAATATAATATCTAAAAGCTTTGCAGATTGTATGCCAGTGTGTGTTTTCATGTTTGAAAATAATTTAACATCACTTTTCTGGACTAATGATGTCAGTTAAGAAAGCCAATAAAGACCAATCCAAATTTGGAAAAGGTAGAGTTACCATCTCACAAACATTTTTAATAAAGGCAAGATTTTCACCCACACTTTAAATAATCTTAAAGATTCAACCACTTTTCCGATTCAAAGTTGATCTATTGTTTCTGGCAAAAGTCCCAAGATCTAAAAAAAAAACGTCTTCTTTAGAGTTTTAGCCACTCTCTTCTGAGAGCAAGCTGAAACAAAACTCGAGTGTTGCAAAACGTAGTCAGCCGATGGGCCGATTAGTGTTTTCACTGGTCTTTGTAAATACCTGTGTTTTTTTTTTTTTTTTTTTTTTTTTTCACAGAACCACCGGATTTGCTCCCTGATGATTTTGTTTCTGGGGAATTGGTTTGCATTCTGTGACTCTCACATAGCCTTGGGATGCTGCCACTATGGTGAAACAATATGCATGGTTGATTAATCTACCCTGTCTACCTTGTGTTGCAGCTGTCATCATGGTTAATGTGTTTTGGTTATTATACCTCCTGTAACTTACAGAATTTAAGATTGATTACTCTGTTGGGAAGATGGAAAAGTTGATATTTAAGTTGGAAAGTGTATATATGATATAATATCAAGAAGGGTTTCAAATATGTGGACACTAGCATGATGCTTATTTTATTCTATTTCATAAAAAAAACATTCAAGTTTAACTAGTATATTGTGGATCTTGACTTTCAATCTTCAATTTTTTTGATATGTCAAACTCTTTTTTTAAGTTAATATATTATTTGAGACAAATTAACTTAATAAAATGCTGATAATTCAGTAAAATCCTTTGCAGGCTTATTAGTAAGCTTAAGAGAAGAGGAAACCATCATCAAAGAATGGACTTCTTCATTTATGATGTTTTTCTTGGCATGCCTTTGATATTCATCTTCAGTATGTAAAATTATAGTTTGGTTTAGTTTAGATCAGGTGATAGACTGGGCTAGTTTTGATTATTCCTTCTCTGTATCGTTAAGTGTTTCGGTCAAATTGTTAAAAAATGTTCGGTCAAAATGTAAAACAGTTTTGGTCAAAATGTAAAAGTGTGTCGGTCCAAATGTAAAAGTGTTTCGGACAAATTGTCAAAAGTGTTTCGGTCCAATTGCAAAAGTGTTTGGGTAAAATTGTTCAAATGTTTCGGTCAAACTGTAAAAGTGTTTCAGTCAACATGTTCAAGTGTTGTATTCAAAATGTAAAATTGATTCGGTGGATGTAAATTTGTTTTGCACTTCCAGGCCACCGTAAGAAGCAGAGCTTTGAATTTGATGCCTGCTGCAATTGGAAGCCCGTGAAGAGCGATTAGCAGTGGAGTGACCTGAGTTCTTTTGGGCCGGTTGAACACCAGTCGTGCTGCTGCATTCTGAATCATCTGCAGAGGTTTAACTGAACATGCAGGCAGGCCTGCCAGTAAGGAATTACACTGGACTGGTGGCTTATAGTTGTTCGTGAATGTCGGTCTATATAGAATATTGAGCTTTGGTGATCACTTATCCTGTGTGTGAATGTGTGTGTGCATTTGTATGTGAGAATATGTGTGCAGTATATGAGTTGGGGTGGCCTGGGTGAGTGTATGACTCCCGGCCTGACTTTTTGTCCCAGTCTGGCCCTGCCCCCAGTTGAGTTTGCTTCATTTAGCTGAACCTGGGCAGAGAGAATGTCCCTACAGATTTAAGGATTAATTTGGCTTCTTCTGCACTCTGTCAAAACAGAAAGAAATATCATACATATACATACCCATACCAGCACACTGCATCCCCATGTTGTAGATAATATTGGGTTGTACTGTATTTAGATCACAAGCCTTTCCAAGCTTCCTCTGTATTTGTTCTACCGGTCATTTTGACAGGTTGGAGTGTCTGTTGTTGAGACATGTGATTGGCTTGAACTTTGTGATGAACCTTTTGTTCTAATCAAGTATTCTCTTTATCCTAGACTTGATTAAATAATGACATGCCCTCACCCTGGAGAGTATTCTTCACAAGTGGTTTTAATTTAAATTGTGACCAATAATCACTGTTATTTTCAGAGCATGTCCAGGCCTTTTTATGTTGCTGAGTTCACTGTTGCATTTTATTTTCACAACGTCCTATTCTTCCCTTTAGCTCTGATGATATTGTGTCTTTGCAGCCTAAGGACAACCCATTCACAGTAACCGCTTCCATAACACTTGGAATAACCTTCCGACCTTTTCCTCCACTCATCTTCATTTATAAAGCACCTTTCAACTACAGGTGTCAACCAAAGTGCTTTACAGAGCAGTGGAAAAAGTTGGATGAAAACAGGCAAATCAAAATGTTAAAGTTTTAAAGAAGAAGAAAAAAGGACCACACATAAAAGCAATACAAATGGCTAGATAAAAGAAAGAAGTCAAAAATGAAAAGAAATGGTTGGAATTTCACAAGAGACATAAGAAAAATAAAAACAAAAAGCTTACAGAAAATATCATCAGAAGGTCTTTGAGTTCTTTGAGCTTTTATTTTAAAATCAGAGGGGATGGGAGCTGTGGAGAGGAAACAGAAAACTAAAGACTCTGGTCCCCACTCTAGTTTTAGGATTCTGGTGAACAACAATAAGACCATCATACAGGGAGCAAAGTCTAATTGTGGGGTGCAATTAGGGGTGTCACGAAATTGGTGATGTTGGTAAATTGCCATGATATTGCTGTGATCTTGTCACGTTATTAAACAGTGTGTATTGGGGCAAAAATAGTAGTTTTCAGTTCGCTCTAGCGGAACACAACATATTACATAGACCATGATCCTTTGCGGCCAGGGTGTTCTTTTGAACCAATGGAAGCGCATACAGCCCACACACTACAGAAAAACAAACACGACGGAAGGCGACAAGCGATGGATATGGAGGATACCAATATAAAGATTGCGAATGCCCCAGCTGCTTTTAAATCTGAGGTCTGGAAGCCTTTTTTTATGGAAGTGAATCTGTACCATAATCCAAATTGGAATGCATTTCCAGAAATACTTTTTCATTTTCAAAATGTAGCTGCATTTTTTGACTCAAAATCAAAATGAATAATAAATCATTGAAACTGCATTCTCATTTTCTTCTTCAAGACTGCTCTTTTTGTAAATTATTTAGAATGATAAAGAAAAGGATGTTTAAGATTTAATTTTCCAAAGATGACCCAGAAAAAAGTTACCAAAAATCAATTTGAAATGTCAAATTGAAAATTAAATGCATTACCAAAAATGCTTTTTCATTTCAAAGTCATAGCTGCTTATTTGACTTGTAGATAAAATTTGTCATAGATCTTCAAAACTGCATTTTCATGTTCTGCTCATTTCGTGGCACAACTCAAATTAAAACAAATAGGACATTACTTTTTCATTCTTGTTTCCACCCCCATGGGCTGTTGTGAGGCGCTACCTCACAACAGCCCAAAGGCTCAAGAAATAACAAGATACATCGCAAAATATAGCGAGTGATTTACATTGGTTTACAACTGTAGACAGTGTGAGGTCTAAATGGTTTGTGTCTAAGCTGGGGCCTAAATATAAAATGCCACCACAATCCCATTTAAGTCAAACTAGGTATTTATATTTATTCTTATTCATTGACGAAAAAAGACAACGCAGTTTTTTGTACCTGGGTATTTTTATTAATTAAATAGGCTGTGTTTTAATGCCTGGGTTAAGTTTTTTTAATATAGTAACCAGGTTGTCTTTTCTCCATAAATATATGTTGAGTTGTTGAATTTCGTGCTTCAGCACAGGTTTTTCAAGCTGTTCAAAATGTCATAACCTTGAATATGGCAAAAAATTTTGTACCAATGACTGTTCAAAGCATTTTATATTGTCACACTTGTCATTGTGAGTGTCCCCACAATATTGCAATAAACATCATATCGTGAGGTTCATAATAATATCGTATCATGAGATGTGGATATTGTGACACCCTTGGGTGCAATAAAACTGATGGGAAAATCTTGTATTTATGATATTGTGACCCTCAAAATTACTTGACCAGAGCTGTTTAGGTTCTTGCTCATACTTCAAAGAACTATCTAATAGCAGCTGTAAAGGACATTATGGCCTTTGCTAGATAATGTTGTCATAAAACCTCAATCTTGGGGTTTCCTACATCAGGAGATGAGATAACAGTCTTACCAAATCAGGATTATATACTTGGAAGTCATTTGGTTGTATATAAGAGCGTTGTTTTAAGCTGAACCTCAGTTCACGAGATGTCTGCAGACTGAGTGAACTCCTTGCAAATAAAAAAGCTTTGCCTTCTCACGGATCTGAGTGTCTGTTGTTCATTGGGAGTTTTTCCCTAACAAAGATCTTTCAAGTCAGAATTTGAACATTGTTTTGTTTGCTGTAAGCCAGTTAAGAGGCCAAAGCTGGAGAAATGTGATTTTTCTTGTTGGTAGCTTACCAGTCAGCACTCTGGTTACAGCATTTTGGATCAGTTGAAAGATCTAAAGGGAATTACTTGGACACCAAAGATGAGTAGTATAGTTTACATGTAACAAATGTATGAACTAGTTTTTTGGGGTCACTTTAAAACAAGACGCTCTTGATTTCTTGGCTTTTTCTGCTCAGTTGATGAATAAATAACGAAGAAATACCCCAACATTGCTTAGGGTACAACCAGAGCCATCACACGGACTGTGCGAACTCTGCAACCGCACAGGGCCTCGCGCCACTAGGGGGCCTCGTGACTGAAATCCGACTGGGGTTGTTTTATTCTTATTATTTTAAATAAATA
>JBBBVU010000016.1:16210268-16231328 GCA_037177055.1 Atherinosoma microstoma
GAAAATAAAACAACACAATCTAATTAATTATTAGTTAAACTGTAATTCAAAGCACAAGCAGAGATTAGGGCTGTATGGATATTAGTTTTTATATGCAACTTTTTTGAGGAAGTACAAAGTAAAAAATTGACAAAATCTTTTTCTTCTTCTTCATGTTTCTTACTTTTTTTTATTTATTTTTTTATTTTTTAATATTAGCCAATCAATCAATTATTGGATTTTCCTTGCCATAAACTATTATTATATCGGCCTTTAAAATTCCTAAATCAGTCAACCTAATTTAACTAAAGTTAAAGGGGGGACTGCTTACTAAGCGTGACACATATGTGCAACATATGCCACCAGTATAAAAAAGGTACAACAGTAAACTTAAAACATCTCCGCCATGTTAAAAAAAGGAGTAAAAGACAATGGCAAACTCGTTGTTAGTTCAATTAAGAGCTGAGAAATTAATTACATGCTTGCCGAGTTGAAGAGTGGACCTAAAAGTTCAACGCAGTTGCTTTTTCAACCGTTAATAAGCACGCAATTTCGTGAAACTCCAGTTATCCCTGAATGTACACCATCCTTACTGAGTTTTACATTAAGTAACGTAACAGGAGGGTCTGCTTAGCTCTAGCTTTCACAAGCTAATGTTAATCTATACATTGACGTAAAACTGGAGTAGAGGAGATGAACCGACCATGGTTACATTATATTTAGCTCACATCTTTTAATCAGAGGGGTTTGATTTAAATGCGACATTGTTGGTTGTATATATCCTTACAGACTTTTGCATTGCGTGACATTACGCGAAGGGCTGGTTATCTTCACATTGACGTTATGTTAGCGCAAAGGAGGAAAATCGATCATTTTTACATTAAAGCTAGCTCACCTCTTTTTATCGGAAAGGTTTGATGTAAATACAACTTTGTCGGTAGTCTATCTGCAAAGGATCGACCAACTTGCAGCAGCAGCAACAACAACAATACGCCACAAAATAAATTTAACAATTCCGGTTAAAGTCCCAGAAATGGCTAAATACAAAACAAATTTAACCTCCATGCCTGATCAAACTAATGAATTAGATGGCAAAAATACATACAATAAGTTTGCTTCATAGAAAGCCAGTTAAACTTATACTGACATTATGCAGCAACCATAACTTCTTTTCCCGCTTCTTGTTTGAGGGTTGAACGCCTCATTCAAATCAAGCACGTCGTCAATGGGAAACTGCGTGTGCGTATTCAACGAAAGATGCTGAATATTTCCGAGTTTCTCCGGGTTTTGCAGAGGCCTTTTGCTCACTGAAAATTCTTAAGTAAGGGGTACTTGCAGCTGATAAGTTTGATTACTTGCCTCAGTAAAAAGTTGATTTTACTAAGTTTAAGGGAGGAGAGTCAACAGAGTAAGCTGAAATGAGTTAAGATCGCTTTTTTATTTCAAGTAAGATGTACATTTACATTTACAGTGTATGCCCAGCCAGTGATCAGATATCCTACTGGGATAATAAGTTGGCCAAAGCAGGAAGTTCAGACCTCAGAAGTTAAAACAAGGAAGCTGCTCACCATACAAGGAGGGTTCCATCCCAAATCCAGTGTCCAAAGGCTATATGCTAAGCGCAAATAGCGAGCATCAGAGCCACGATCCAAGATGAAACATTCAAGCTCCACAAATACGTCAGGAAGATGGCCCCAAGGGATGGAGCATTTAGAGAAGGCTTCAGGCAGAGGAAACTGGATGAGAAGGAGTTGGACGTACCATCATGAGAGGAAAAAACCCTGCATTGGATGTACCACCAACAGCTGAAGTGGCAGATATGAACAAGTCCTACCAATGGCTAAAGAGGGATGACCAGACTGCCCAGAGCCACTAATCATTGTAGCACTGGAGCAAGGCTTTAGCACCAGAGCAATATAAGCCCAGATCTACCAGACCAGGCAGGCCCAAGTGCAGACTGTGCAAAGAGGCCCTGAAACACCCCAGCACCCAGTAGCAGGGTGTTAATGGTAAATGGACTGTACTTGTATAGCACTTTTCTAGTCATGTGACCACTCAAAGCGCTTTGACACTACACGTCCATTCACCCATTCACACAATGTAAGATATTTACAGGAAAAGAATACATGGAACGCCATAACCAAGTAGCTGACATGGTGTACAAAAACATCTGTGCAGAATATGGACTGGATACCCCAAGGTTACAATGGGAAACACCTTCCAAGGAAATGGAGAATGATAGAGCTAAGATCCTGTATGACTTCCAGATACAGACCGATAAAATAGTAATGGCCAACCAACTGGACATTATGATCATGGATAAGCAGCAGAGGAAAGCCCTGGAGAGCTCTGAATACTTGCTAAATAAAGCAACAAAGTCACAAAGTTGTCAACACTGTCTGTTGCAATGGCGGAGGCTTTACTTCCAGTATTTGCCCAGATTCACCTTAGAAAGAGGCAGAAGTGTGCATGTCATTTGGAGCACGTGTCAAAATCGCAAATGAGATGGCAAAATGATTTTGATCATTTTCTTTTTGTTTGTCACAGTTTTAGTATCGTTTGAGACAAAATCGTAATTGCATTCAAAATTCAATATATTGTGCAACCCTACTGTATATTCTTAACATTTCATGAAACTACAGTATGGGATAACAAGAATAGTGTGAGATTAAGTAGTAGCAGGCCCCAAAATAATAGCAGGTCAAATAAAATTATAAACGTAGTGAGCAACACAGTCAGGGTGGATCAGAGGTCAACATATTCAAAAACAGCTGAAGGCTCAGATAACAAACAGCAAACTCTGAAGCCAAGAAGCAATGTACTCTTAAACAAATAAAGTAATCAAATTTAGTTAATACATTTCATTTTATGCTGTGCATTAACCATCATAGCTAGTTATTTATTCTTTCGTTTTGTTTGTTTTTGCTGAACATTTAATGAATCAATGATCATTGATAGAATTAACTGTCTGACAGATCCTTGATGTTTAAAAGTAAAATGTATGGCCTCAAGCAAACTTTTCTCCCTTATTTAGTGATATCTATTCCTCACTGAATTAGCATTGTGAGACAAATCAATTTTCTGTAGAGCATTTGCCGAAACTGCTGTGAAGTTTTTTGGTTGTAAGGAAAATTTGCTTCTCTGTGGTCCCATTATATATAGCCTCTGTTCCTCCAAAGTGACAGGCTAAGTAAGCTTGTTCATCTTGTTACAATGCAATGTTCTGCTCTGAAACTTACATCCTGGTCTAGATTTTGACACCTACCAACTACCTACATATTTCAGTTGACCAGGACAAGTCATACCCTTATATCATAATAGCACTCCCCTTCTGTAACATCAACAGAACAGCATTAGGCCCCACAAAACCGAGAGCCAAAATGATTCATTGCTAACGTCCTGGTTACAAACATTCCCAGACACTGTCTGACTGGTCAGAGCTGATATGGCAACATGAGGATCAATTCAGTATATTGCTGCTTTATAAAACTATGGCTAATCTGTATAGATAATAAAATGATCAAAAGTCATTCAAAAGGCTTTTAAGGGTTCAGTATGTCATTTGCAATGTCTCCTGGTCATGAAAACAATACATAAAATAGAAACTTCAATAACAAAAAAATATATTTCTGTGAGAATGTGATCATAACACTTTTTAAAATGTAGAAGTGCTTTAAACTTTAAACTTATTTAGAAAAAGTGTAATGGAGGAAGTCTAATTAACAAGACCAGTAATAGAAAGAGGTGGACGTTAACTCAGAAAGTAGGAACAAGATTATCATTTCCTTGCAGCCTTAATTAGATGAGATGCATGCAGTGTGCAGGGGGAAAAAAAGATGAAAACTCTAACCAATTAAAATGTTCACACTTCATGTGCACTGGTACACTATATATTCTGATTTTCCATGTAACTGATTCTCAGGAGACCCTGTAAAGTGTTTGGTGACAAGCATATATTTCTCTTTTCATATTTAATTTTTCTATGATGAAATATAACAATCACTTACTACTTTATTAGGTATACCCAAGAGAATGGGCAGAAAGAAAATAACTCCAATAACCACTCATTACAACCATGGAATGCAAATCTCTAAACGCACAACACATCAAACTTTAAAGCTGAAGAAGACCATAATGAGTGCCATTTCTTTTGGCTAATCAAAATAGGACAATAGATGGCTGGACAAATGTTGCCTGGTCTGATAAGTCTTGGTTTCAGTTATATCAATCCGAAGGTATGGTCAGAATTAGTTATAAACATGGAAGCATTGATACATTCTGCTTTGTAGGAAAGGTCCAGGCTGCTAGTGTAATGGTATGGGGGATATCTTCTTTGAACACTTTGGCCCCCTAAACACCAATTAAGCACTGTTTAAACCTTAGTGTTGCTGCTGACCATGTCCATCCCTTTATAACAGCAGTGTCCCCATCTTCTGATGGCTTCTTCCAGCAGGATAATGCATCATGCCACCAAAAGCTCAAATCATCTCAAACTGGTTTGGAACAAGAGATTTGTTTCACAGATGTGCAGTCATCAAATCTGTGATGCTATCATGTAGGGGTCTGTATTGGCAAGAATCTGGCAATACGATCACAATGCATAGGCAATGATACGATATATCCCGATATATCAAGTAAACTAACAAAAAAGTCAAGTATAGATGCAACACAAAAATGAACCACCACTGTGTAATGTTTGCACATATACCAAATTGTTAATTTTGGGGAAAGAAAAAAATAATTGAAATTTTTTTCAAAAAGATCTTTTGAAGAAAAGAAAAACAAATCAATATTGTGGTTTTGAATATTGATCCCACCACAGTGAGATGTTTGCCTATACATCAAATTGTTGATTTTGGGGAAAAAATTAGATTTTTTTTTTTTTTTTGCAATTAAAAAAAAAAAAAAAAAAAGTTCAGAAAAAAATGTATATTGTGGTTTTGAATATCGAAACCACCACTTTGAAAATTTTGCATATATAGCAAATTGTTGATTTTGGAAAAAAAAAATGTTGAAAGAAAATTCTGAAAACGTTTTTCGTTCATAAAAAAAACCAAACAATACTGTGGTTTCGAATATCGATACAATATCATCACGCAAAATATCCCAATATTCCAGTAAAACGAAATTTTCTTACACCCCTACTATCATATCAATTTGAACAAAATTCTCAGAAAAGTTTTCAACACATTGTTGAATGTATGCCATAAAGATTTAATTCAGTTCTGAAGGCAATTAGGAATCCTACATGAGATAACACGTTATATCTAATAAAGTGGCCGGAGATTGTAAATGCACAGATGCACCCCATCTACCTTAACTCCCACATCACCCCCCATGAGTTTATCCCTCCTTGATGACCTCATGTTTTACTGCCATAAGACTAAGCAATTATGATCTTTTATTAAGCCTACACAGCTCAGATCAATACCTGGTTTGCATCGCCACAGTCCAGTGGTTCTATGATGAAGATGCACAGCCATTTCATTGAAAGGCAAAACTCTTTGTGATGGTGCTTCTCTCTGTGGTTTATTTTACTTGTTCAGGGACAACTGCAATGTCAACGCCATATCAAAGTTAATGTTTGTGAGAAATGACCGTCCTTTTGCGTAACAAAGTAATAGCATTTCTTACAACAGATGGCATTTATTCATGGTAAACTGTGATTGCTTTCATTCTCTTGCTTTGATTTTTATTGCTATCCAGAAGACTGATGATTCCGGTCAAACAAATAAATCATGATTTAAGAGAGGACAGACAATTTGGTCTTGATTAAATCTGGTCATTTTCAGTCTCAGCCTCATTTCCATGTTGTCTGCATTGTTGTAATAATGTATTTGCAGTGTGTCTGCATGTATCTGCACATTCAGGTACATATCTTGAGTTCTTTTTTCTTTTTCTGCAAAATGACATTTTTTATTTCATTCATGCAATTAAAATAACTTTTTAATAGCATGAATTTCATTTAATCCTTAGTTTTATCCAAAGTTGATTACATCTAGTTTGGGTCTATCAGTCATTTCACCTGGTTGCTGCCAGAGCTGCCCAGAAACTGACTAAAGCTTTGGAGAGTGTCCCAATGTATTCAACCTGCATTTCAAATAAATCCCTCGGTTGGGGACCTGGTGGTCAAACCTTTCTGAGGACATATCGAGCAGATTATTGATTTTCAACACGTCACTTCATCTTCATCAAATAGCATTGAGACCTGAGTGCTCTAACAAAGACAGTGTTGTCCATCCCCCATGCTTTCCCTGTCTCTCTCCCTCCATCTATCTTTTTCAATCCTCTGTCAGCTCCCTTCATCCTGCCCCCCTTCTCTTTCCAACATCCAACCCTCTCCTCCTTCCTCCCATTCTCTTATTGTCTGAATCCTATGGTTATCACTCAGGGGAGGATATCAACATGAACGATAGTGAATCAGCTTTCTCCTGCAGCCAACACAGTTGCACACTTTCTCAGTGCCCCACATACTGGAGCAGTAGAGGTCAACAAACAAACAAGCCAACACAACTGTGTAGATATGGTGTTATATCGCCATCCAAACTGACTATTCAGTGTAAACTAAACATTTTTAAAGCAATAGCCTGCCTTTTTAACCTATATGCTTCTTCTTTTTGTCATATACCTTGTCATATGAAAGCATAGAAATTATTTCAAGGTTGTTGTCAAATTAAACTCCTTTCAGATTTTCCTCAGTACTTGGGCATGAACTTTTGCCTGTATTCAAATTTAAACTCATTATTTTTACATTAGAAATGTCAGAACACCTTCATTTTCCCTTCCCTTGCACACATTAATGTTTATTACTGTGCTGCTTCTCCTGCTATCATTGAACTGTAAGAAAGGTTCGTTGAAAAAAGTTGCTTCATTTTCTCTGTGTTAAATTTACTCTTTCATTAATGTGTTTGGAAAATTATTTAGAAATAAAGCAAATATTTAATCTCATAAATCAGCATTTTCATCCAGCCAGGTTTCTCTCTGCACCTCCACCCTCCTGTCTAAATATAATGAGGCCACAGAGCACTGAGCTAAAAGAAAGTGGTATGCAATACCACTGATTTTATTTCTGATGTGATATAAGTAAAATTCAAGCTGGCATCAATCTGATACAGATACTTACAGATATAGTTTGAAATATTCAGTTAACCATCAGTCAAAACACATGAGACAGATGTTATCTATCTTATCTATGAAATATGGCATATTTGTACCTTTCAAAGCCCTCAACGGCTGTTTTATTCCAAGTACTGAATATTTTAACGGCACCCAGCCTATGTAATCCACTTTAAACAATCAACTCTGCAGGCCGACTACTAAGTCTAGGGCTGTTGAATTGATGTGAGGTGATCTCAGGGACAGACATATCACTCCAAGCTGAACTCAAACAGCTTTTTATTGTAACATTTACTTATTTCATTACTTTATTTTATAACCATATTTATCACTGCACATTTCAACAAAACAGACTGCCTTAGTTTTAAGATGGCAGCGAACTTCTGTTGTTCGAAAATCAACACAAAAACCTAAACCAAGCCGACTGATGTAATCACTTGCTATGGTAGTATTGTTACTTTCCACGGTGTTCCTGTTAATGATAAACTACGTATTCCCCCAAATTACTACAACATTGATATTTTGATTTGAGAATCCATCGTAGAATATAGATAGCTGGTGTCTGAGGTGTCAATATTTCAGTATTGATCCGAACACCCATACTCAAAGCTAAATGGCCAAGATTTTTTTACCCTGCTAGTAGCTAAAAGGGATTATCATCACCAAAGTCAACTTTCAAAGCAGCAATAAGGAAAGGAGCCACATGACATGTAGATTTCTGTCCAATGTAACACAATCTTCATTAGCTTTCAAGTAAGGCAGCAACTATAAACTGGTCGAGAAAAGACTTGTTTCACATAAAATATGCTGCAGCTAATATTGTTCTGGTAGAGATTAATTTTCTTTTTGAAATGAGTTAATTTCATCTTGTGAAGGAGCAGTTCAAGATTATTTTAAGCAGCAGCTGCTGAATGTGTTTCAGTGATAAATGAGTAAGCTCCCTTTCCTTGGAATTTGCAACTTGTTTTCAGAGTTCGGAAAAAGGTCTCATTTGAGCCCCTGATGGGCTTGCATCAATCACTGTGAGACACTCAGAAAACAAATCACCTGGTCTAGCCTCCTGAAAAACAACACCAGAAGCCCCCAAACCGATATCTTTATCACCATGTAGTTGGCTCTGACAGGTTTACTATGACCAAGAATAACAGCAGCCACTCAGATACACATACTGTAAGTGAATATGTAAAGCTTACAAAAAAAAAAAAAAAAAAAATCACAAAGTGAATGCTACTGTGTTGTTGGGATGAATTTCATCATATACTCAGGATTTTGACTGCTTCTCATGGTGCGCTGTCACTGTTGCAAGATCTTTGTGAGTCTGTTACACCAAAGGGCATTATCAACAGCAGAATAAGAGCATGCTTTGGTCCATAGCATCTTAATGTTGTATGCTTCACTTGTACATTCATTCTATACACTGAGACATCTTTGCCCACAAGGCCACAATCATTTCCCTCAACACTGGAGGACACAAACGCGATAGTTATTGTGCAATCTGTGCTTAAAGAAGCATGAAACATCTCATCAACAGAAAATGGCTGGCAGTGTCTTGGATGGTTTGTAATTTTTTTCCTCCTCACTTCCATAATTCAGGAAGTTACAAAGCTTTGTAACCGTTTTTTTAGTCTGTGTTACTTTTTGTGGGCAACAAATGGCTCAGAGGCATGACAAATCTGAAGACCAGAGTGTCACAGAAGGATTTTGTTCTTGTCCTTCCACTGAGATAGTTATAAATAGAGGTCTGTGTTTCTTTACCGTTTCCTCCCAGATCAAATGAAGATGAGTGAACCGTCGCTTTTTCCATAAATCCTATATTGCATGTCAGTGAAATCACTTTATGGTATTTCCCTCTCCCTCTCTTGCTACATCGAGCAAAGTTGATGGGATGATCATGGAGTATGTAGCGCATCAAATGCAATTGTGAACTGCTTTACCCTCTGCATTTCTAGGGCACATTCCTACTGACACTTTCCTTGAAATACATCTATTCTATGATATACTTTGCCTATACAGAGCTCAGTTTACATATAGTCAGACATAAAAGCCTATTTCATTTTAATGATGATAAACTTTGCAAACGCATGGAAGAACGCATGGAAAGCATGAGGTTCCATAAGCAAACTGTAGTTATATGATCCAAGATTCAGAGAGAAATATAAAGTCAACACTGAAAAAAAAAGAAAAAAGAGCATTTTATTTTTGCTTTGAATATGCGTTCCTATTTGTAAAGTTTAACTTACTAAGATCCAGGTTTTCCAGTTTCTCTGCATAACATGAACTGTTTTATGCAGCAATATTTCTACTGATATCGTCAGAAGTTTAATAAGTCTAGACATTGTCATACACAAGTGTAATAATAGTGAAATGACAAAATAAAATAAAGGGAGCAGCTCTTCTAGAAATTGAGACCCACTTTTCCCTCTGCTTATGCATGAGATAGCTTTTATTGCAAATACCTTATCTGAGACGTGCATTCGTAACTGTAAACTGCTAGATTACATAATCACATAGACCACCTCCTCACATACCATGCACACCACAGAGATGCAGGAACAATGGCTTACCTTACCTTCTAAGTTTCTTCATAATCTACAGTTAGTGGGTCCCTGTAGTCTTACTCAGTGTTTCACCTTAGTCTGCTGTTGAACTGAGCATCCAGGTTTCTGTGGACGACCTGCAGTTCTTTGGACAAAGTCATCGCCTCATGTGAGTCACATTTTTCAGCATTTTTCTGCACCATTTACTCACATCGGATGCCCAGCAAAAACCCAAACACCCAGGTTTTTTCTTGCGAAAATTGATTAGCGGAGTGTGGAGGCCAGTAAATGCTTAAACCAACAGAATTCAAAGCATAAATGACTTGAAGTATGCACACCTCCATAAATGAATAAATAAATAATGAAGGGCAATGTTTTTGCGGTTTGCTGAACAATGTTCAACACAATTCTCATGAGAGTAAGAGAAAAAACTGAACATGGAAGTAGACTTTTTTCTTTTAACAGCATAAGCTGTTGGTTTACCTAATTCATGTATTCGGCACGAGTGACAGGAGACTTTAATGGTTTAAATTCTACTTTTCCTCACCAAGTGTCCTGAAGCAGAGTATAATAATGGGAAGGAGAAGTTAAAGGACATTGAGAAGTATGAGGCTGTTTTCAGTGACAATGACATGTTGTCAGGCTCCTGGGGTACTGGAACACAACCAAAGTTAGAAAGAGGGTGTTAAGATGAAGAATGGCTTGAAGCTCCTGTGATATGGTGGCCTTGATTTCTTTGGTTCTCCTCAAGTGTCCTCTGAGCTGTCTGCGGAGGATAAGGGATGGAGGGAGAATGAAGGGAGTAGGTGAAATATATTCATGAGTTTGAATAACAAAAAATGTTTACATGCCAAACATGTTTGAGCAGTAAAATGAGATTTTCTTCAGTTGTGTTTAGCTGTGCAAGTTCAAAATCAGCAGGTGTGTGATTTTACGCTTTGTTTTCTTCAAGCTGTAGATAAAAATATACACAAATTTACATTTTGCTGCCAGTGTGACGGCATCAACATGAATGTTTGACTGAGTGACTCACTAATAACTAGAAGCTCATGCTCTCCACAGTGATTCCATCCCTTGTTATTATCCAGCTGGTCTCATTCATGATGCTTTGGGACAGCAAGTAGGAAAGAGAAAGAGTGACAAAAGAAGATTAAAAGAGGGGACAAAGGGAGGAAAGAGGAGACAGAGAGGGCAGGAGATTATTCTCCTTTGTCTTTTGGATCTTTGCTGCTATAGTCAAGGGTGCCTGCTGCACTTTTCAACTGTGCCTCCTTATTAATTATTAACGAACTCAGATGAATCTTTCATGCACAGGAAATTAAAAAACAGAGTGCAGGAGTACATGGGTAAAATAAGTGATGAAAGAAAGCAGCACAAAAGAGAGTGAAAAGTAATGTGAAAATGAAGATAGAGATGAAGACATACGGTTGTTTTTTTTCCATGCAGCCTTGAACTTATGAAGTAATTACCTGGCAGAGATAAATGTGAGAACACAAATGTCTAAAAGGGTCCGACCAGATGATACGATTTTTTTTTCCACTTCCCATTTTTACTGCAAAGTCCCATTTATGTCCAGCGGTATCAGAACTCATTGCTCAAATTCACAGCAAATGAATGGAGATGGCAACAAGCCTATCAATGCAAAACCAGAAGTCCTGCAAAACCAAATTCCTGAACATTGAAAAGCAAAAATTACATCTGTACTTCCCAGCATGGCGTAACTATGACACTGAGGTCTGGTCCTTGGTATTTTTCTACTGTGCATGAAATAAAGTAAATAAAATAAATGCATTAAGGCAGCATGATTATATGAGTAGACTAATAACTAGTCATGGGAGGATCGATACTGAAATATCAACTCCTCCTATACCAGCTATTTATATCCTAGAATTTATCTTAATATCAAAATATCAACATTTTAGTTATTTGGGGTAAATATGTATTTTTTTTTTAATCAATAACAGGAACACAATGTAAAGTACCTATGCTATCAGTAGGAACTACTTCTTCTTATTCCTCCTGCCATTTGCAAAATAAGGCACATCGTAGCGTCGTAGCAGCACGTCACTCGCTCACTGCTCAGTGATCACTCAGTCTGACACAGTCATGTGTGGAGATATTTCAGCTCCACAAACAGCAGCTGTGTGATTTGTGTTGTAAGACCTCAAACCTCCTTAAACATCTGAGACCTAATCATAACACAGAAGCAGTGGTGATGAGACTGATGAGGTGATCTGAAGAGAGGAGGAGAGGTTATACTAGGGTGGAGACAGACTTCACTCTAGAGTCCTTTGATGTTAAAGACGGCTACTGTCAGGCACTATCCAGACGGAGAAAATGTGGAGCTGTTGGAGAATTTTGGGGAAGCGACATCTGTCTGCTATAGGTTTAGGTTGTTGTGCAGATGTCTAAAAAACAAAAGTTCCCTGCAATCATAAAACTAAGGCATCATGTTTTGTTTAAATATCCAGTAATGAATATGGAAATAAGTAAATGCTACAATAAAACGCTCAATAAGTTCAGGATGGAGTAATATGTTTGTCACTGAGTTCAAATATTCTACATTCAATAATTTTCAAAAAAATAAAACAGCCATTGTGAGCTTAGAAAAACAAACAAACAAAACTGAAAAGTATTTAATAGATAAGATATTGTTCAAAGTTAATGTTGTGTGACATATTTCGATGGGGAAAAGGTGGAGCAACCTTCTACATTTGTGAGAGGAAAAGAAGAAACAACAGTGGGAGAGAAAGAGGAAAAGCAAAAATGTCTAGATGAAAGGATGCATCCTGAATCTATGGTCTGGATGAAAACATCTCAAACAACCAATTTTAAACCTTTCTCTTCTATAGGCTACTGCTTGTTTCACACACTTTTGAATACTATATCTACATCTCATATTCTGAGTATTTTCCACTACAGTATGGCTTGCTTTTTCTTTGGCCTCTTCTCAGTACCGAATAACTAATACTGTCCGATACTTTCTTGGCTAGTACCTCAGCTGAGGTTCCAAGTGAGCAGAGCGGATTTTATTACAGTGAGATGGAAACACTGCAGAGTCCTAATTGGTCAGAGAGAATCACCCGTGGACGTAAACAACTCTCTACAGCAGTGCACACACACCAACACACTTTGTTGTTTTATGAAGTTGTTCGGAAGTCTGATAAGTAATTAACAACATAAATCATGACTATCTCATTTGTGAGCACGGATTGTATATTATTTGCATGACTAATGAATACATCAGCATGTTTATTAAGCACAAGAATGAATTTCTAGATAAATCTCAGCTCCAGTCTGTGCTAAGTTGTCACTGTCATTTTGAGGCGATATTAAGATTAAACCCTGTTTGAACCAAAAGCTTTTTGGAAACTCATCCAATGCAATTAGAACCCTGTCACCATAACATCAATTTCACACATGTGGTCAAACATCTTTCTTTGGAGGCATGTAGAAGCTTTATTTATTTAAATAAACATCTTATCATGCCCTTTATTTTTGTTCTCTTGTGTAATATTCATAGTAACTCACATAGGACCCAAACCCCTTCTTAATGAACTGGTTTTTTTTTTTTTTTTCACCATTTGATCAATGTTTTTTGTTTAACATGCTCTGCTTTGCTCGTTTTTGGGTTCTTTGATTTTAAACCTAGAATTTTCTGTAAAATAGAAGGTAAATATTGTTTACTCTTGTTGCATTCCTCCTTTTATCTTTTTGTGTAAAACATCAATTCCTTTTTTTTATTTTTGGAAGCAAGATTGGCTTTGGATGCTGTTGCTGCACAGTTCACGATGTATGACCTTAGAAATTTCTTTTGGGAATAGAAAAGCCGTAAATAAATATGGCAGAACAGAAAGGTGGTGGATGCAGTGTCGAGTTAGGTAGAGAACATGAGAGATCAGAGGATGGACGGTAAAGCTGAGAAGAAGCGAAGAAAGGGGAACATGCCCAAACTACCAAGCTTGTGGTAGTTAACAATATTAAGGGAATTACTGTGTGGGAACTTCCATTTCACACAGCCCAAAGCCAACAGATCAATATGGTGCCGTGTATTCGGTCTCTATCTTGAAATATGAACATAGTCCTGTCTTTGAAAAAAAAAAAAAAAAGAACATGACATGAAATTCTTTCTGAAGCTATAAAACCCAAATTACAAAATGCTTTACATGTACCTCAGTGAATAAAAATGAGAAAATACCTTATTAATCCCAGAGGGAAATTATGCAAGTAATAAAATGAGAAACAGACAATTGAAACATTCAATCTAAATTTGTAGCACTTTCAAGCAGTTAGAAAGGCCAAATGATCAAAAGAAAAAGTAGATTTAAGAGGATACAGAGCTTCTAACTCTAAGTGGACACAAACCATTGATGTACAACATTTCAAGAAGGAACAATCTTTGTGCACTTGATAATTTATTTAGAATAAATCAGATTAAAAAAAAAATTTTTTTACCCTTTAATATAAATGAGGAATAGATAGGAGCAAAGTAGTTTGGTTTGGTGTGTTTCATACTTTAAAACAATTCCGTAGTTGTATTAGTTTTTGAGGATGATCATGAGTGAAGAGGCAGATTTTATGTTTATAACACATATTTAATAGATAATATCTAGTAGGTCCTCATTTTCATGTCAAGCAGCACTGACCCATAAAGGCGAAGACTCCACCTGACCTCTGAAGGTTTTGCTGTGGTATCTGGCACCAAGTCATCAATACTGGTTAGACCTGTAAGTTTTCTAGATGGAACTGGACTGGAGGCTGAATGTTCCCAACTAGATTGATTTTACTGGGTTTGGCATCTGTATCATTTCAGCAACGGACCTTTTGGACAGAACTACGGGGATAAAATGAGGCCCTTGCTCAGTTGTTTCTCTAATAGCTCAGAGTCAATGATGAGTGAACTCCCTCCTGTTGATTTGGGCCCTTTGGCCGGTTTTTTGAGGCCATCGGTTTCAAACTTGGGTTTTAAGATGGACAGTGATTTTGAATTGGATCTGCAAATCGGCTCTGTGGTGAAGTCCAGCTTTTACCACATCAGACAGCTGGCTGAGGTCAAACCTTTTATTGCACAACGGCACTTTATCCATGCCTTCATTACATCTCGACTGGATTACTGTAACGCACTTTATTTTGGGGTTAGCCAGTCCTCCCTCGCACGTCTCCAGAGGGTGCAAAATGGAGCCGCATGCCTCCTAACTGGAGCACGTAAGAGGGAGCACATAACCCCCATCCTGGCCTCCCTCCACTGGCATTTTAAGATTCTTTTTTTTTCTTTTAAATGTCTAAACGATCTGGCCCCCCCTTACCTCTCTGAGCTTCTCCATCCCTACCATCCTGCTCGGTGCCTCAGGTTAGCTGACCCGCTGCTCCTTGAGGTACCGAGGTCCAAACGGAAGCTCAGAGGGGACAGAGCTTTTACTACTGCCGCTCCAAAACTGTAGAATGAGCTTCCCCTCCACACTAGACAATCCACCTCACTGTCTATTTTTAAAACTTGTCTTAAAACCTATTTTTATTCCTTGGCTTTCAAGCATGAGACTCTGCTTCTGTTTTGGTGTTTTATGGTTTGTTTGATTATTGGTTTTATTTCTTTTTAAATAGTTTTTGTTTTTATTCATTTTTAAAACAATAAAGCAATTATTTTATTATTTATTTTCAGTGTTAATTGTTTTATTTCTTTGTGTTGCTGTGTTTATTTTGTACAGCACTTTGTGTCAGCTTAGGTTGTTTTAAAGCGCTTTAAAAATAAAGTTGAGTTGAGTAAATAAACCATGGTTTTGAGATTTGGTAAAATCTAAGTTTTCAAATAATTTAAACCATATTTAATTGAGAAGTGTCCAGATAACGTATTCATAATGTAATGCTAGCATCTCAAATCAAGGAAAAAATAAGCCCACTAATAATCCTTTCTTTTCCATTTAGTCATTATATTTCAGCCCCCTTAGTCTTTATGAGAGATTAATAGAACACGCTTCGCTCATATATTTTCATGGGTGTGAGGAATTTCCTCTTCAGCTGGAGCGTTTGTCAATAATATGCAATGACACCCTGAGATGTGCATAATCACCACAAGGGCCAGGTCAATCTTACATGATGGCTATGACTGTCAGTGATGGTTGGAAGTGGAATAAAGAAAAATAATGGGTTGGAGGGGGTTGTGCTACGATAATGGTTCCGGGCTAAGAGCTCATTTTGATTCCTTAGGTGCAGGATTGCATGGCCCTGTAGAATTTCCCCGAAGGCATCAGTGTGAAGAGTGGTTTGAGCATCTAAGAATGCTCTTGGCTTTTTGGAGGCAACGTTATGTGAAGATGTTACCCAGGGAGGGCAAGAATGTCCTCATGGGCATTGTTTATGCCTTTGAAGTCTTCACTGAAGCTGTGTCCCAATTCAGGGTTGGCACACTACAAAGTGTGCAGCCTACGGAGGCTACAGAGTGGCCTCCGTAGGCTGCACGCTTAGAAACTGTTTATTCGTTCATGAAATAAGACAGCCTACCTAGTGTGCAAGATTTTCCCATAGTACTCCAGTCCCCTGTTGCCTAGCAATTGCAGATATGAAAGCGTTCTCATTTTCCCGCTATTTCCTTCAGATAATTGCATTAAAAAAACTAAACGGATTCGGAAATTTCCACTAAAAGTCTCATTTTAAAATTGACTTCAGTGGCTGGCTTAGAAAAAAA
Organism: Atherinosoma microstoma; assembly: GCA_037177055.1. Lineage (NCBI taxonomy): Eukaryota > Metazoa > Chordata > Actinopteri > Atheriniformes > Atherinidae > Atherinosoma > Atherinosoma microstoma. The sequence continues at coordinate 16,226,583 of JBBBVU010000016.1, forward strand.
AAAGCCGGTGTACTCTTAATTAACCACTTGCAAATCCACAAATATTAAATATTACACGAGTTTAATGCCACAGTTTAACAGACTCAAAGTTTTCTTTTTATATTCTGTCACATCTCTATGGTAAAATAAATACTTACACTTAAAAACATACTCAGAGCCATCATCAGAGATGCCTTCCATCTTGTTCAAAATTAATTATGGGAGAAAAGCCAAATGGAGTGCAGGTTTGTAGGGTGGATTCGGAGGCTCCTTCGGAGGCTTTGAAATTGGGACAGTACTTGGCACGCCACTGTGACGTATGCAGCTGACAAATCTACACCTCCAAGTGTGCAGACCCCGAATTGGGACACAGCTTGTGTCTCCCTTTATTATGAGTTGTTGGACTTTCCTGGTGTTCATTGTGATTTGAGAGCAATAAGAAATAAGCAGACCCCGGACTGTTTAGCAGTTATAACCTTATATCCTACAAAAACAGGACAACATTCCTACACCAATATCCACAATTATAAAACATTAAACAAAATATGAAATGCAATAAAAACTCTTCACTCTAACATATATTGAGGGGAAATAACACTGAAACTTTGCAGTACTGGCCTGAGGTGGAAAACCTATTTCTGTATGTATGACCCCTAACAGAAAAATCTGTTGGTGGGGTGACAAAGTATCCACTTGCAGCGGGGCCACTACCACCCCCGTGGCCCATAAAGTCACATTGTCCTCCCGGCACTGCCTGTGAGAACCCATACATCTTGATCTACTGAGCAGTGGGAGGGCAGCAGATGTTTGGGGATCAGGATGGAGTTATGGCCTAAGGGACTGCAGGGAAAATTGTTGTTAAAGTGTGTCATTTGTCTGTATATGTGAGTTGGGTTTTGATCTACTTTAATTCATTTATTTATTTCTTGGCTGTTTGGCTTAGCTGTTTTAATCGTAATTCAAGAAGCCAAGTAATCAAAGCTCAACGCTGTGTTGTTCATTAAAATTATGTCCTTAACGCACCTCTTTTTGAGCAGCTTGTGACTCCCACTGAAAGTCAGTTTCTTTAAATACAACGTGTGACTTTGACTGAAGGGAAAAGAAGGTGGGGCTGTGAAGCTTTGCTATTTCTGTGTGCACACATGCCAAAACACAGCAGCGTTGTTGCAACTTATTTCAAGTTTTGATTTAGAGGAAAAAGAACCTCCCTGCACCATTATGTTTGCTAATTATAAGCACCCCCAGAGATCAGATACTCAGATACCACTCCTTATCAGTGGTAGCATAAATTACCAGCAAACACAGTTGTTTACAGACGAGCATGCAGCATTATCTGCAAACCAACTGGTGAACAGACGGAGAAAGTGATATTAATTTAAAGTCATGCAGGCTGTCTGTTATAATCATTTAGTTTTTATAACCAAAGCTGTGTCAGTCATAACTTTTCAGTCCATTAATGGAACAGAAAACTTCCATGCTGTGTTTGTGCTGATCAACATGAATATGTTCTTACCTGAACAATGTTAATTTTTAAAACCCATCTTTAACCAGATGGTTTATAGTGTTTAAAACAGACTGAATGCAAAAAATTAGGTTTCAAAGTTCCAAAGAAAATCTGAGTGGTCAGGACAGGACCCAGTCTTTGCTCACCAACACCACCAAACCTCAAATGTAGATTATTTTGCCTCTTGACTTTCAGAGTGTAGTTATTTTCATGTCTAGTAACATGATTATAGTGTTTGTGGTCATAAGACTGAATAGGACTCTAAGATTTCTTTGACAAAATAGGACAAAATAAATAAGTAAATTCAGCCAATCAGTATATATTTGGACTTTTTCATCTTCAGTGGTTAGGAATGGATTGATGAGACAGAAAAGTGGGGGCAGAGGGAGGATGACAGGCAGCAAATGGTCATGGGTCAGAACTGTTGCAGGTCAGGCAGTTGCATGGAGGACTTGAGGCTAGGTGCACATGAGGTGCACGCTCCACAGATGAGCTACAGAGGCGTCCGAGAAAAAAAGTTTTTGACATTGATAAATGGATCAGGCTTCACTAAATGGATCAGTTGTAATGGAGCTTGGGATTCAATCAGAGGACACACATGGCTTAAAGTATTCCGTGACGGATCTCCAGTGGGTGGAGTTTTTACGGAGAAAATTTATTGTCACGTTGTGTTATTCTACCAGTGGTGTGAAAAGAACACAGTTTTGCTCTCAATCAAACCCATTAAAAACCAATCGGAAATTAAGCAGGCCTTGGAAAATGATTGGTTGAGAGATCCAGCTGCAGCCCAAACCCATGCTAGACCACTCATAGAGTGGAGGCGTTGATGAAAACCTATAAGCATAGATGACAGTGTCAGTTTTGTTGGTGGGATAATGGTTGCCCACTTGTCCATTATAAATAACTGTGTTTGGACAAATAGAATGTCTCATAAAGTTATCCAGTCGGGGAAAGGAGAACAGATAGTGCATTCATTTAATTTCATGTTTTTTTTTTCCATATTGAAATACAATTATGTAATTTTGTTACGAGTTGTCCACTGGCTGCCCTTGATGCTATTAATATGCTGAGTAGGTTTAACAAAAACAGATTGTGTTGACAACCTGTGGACCAATCAGAGGCTGTTCTCTTCATACTGATGGATTAACAATATCTAACATGCTCTTCAAGCGTCTGAATTTGGTTTAAAAACATTTGACCAAGTTTATTGGATTTGAATTTAAAAAGCCAGTAGAGAAAGAGTCTGTAAAAACTAAATGTCAATGCCTATATTATGCAAAAACTACCTGCATTAATTCCATAAAAGTTAAATGGGATCTGCACATCCTTTAAATTTTTATACAGATCTGGATCATTGTCCTCAACTCTGTGAGAAGGGGAAATTGCCTTGTCAGCTGACTTGGCTTTCAAAGTGCCAATTTAGATTGAGCTAATTGATTACAATTTAATGTTGTTAATATTGTCAAAAATAGCTGTAACACCTGCTTCCTCTAAACACTGGTTTGATTTGTTAAAGATTGAACTGATTGTTTAACATCCACAGGCTCATAATCAATCTTATGCAAACAAAACAATCATTAAGCAAAATGTCATTAAGCATCCCACCTGTTTGTAACATTTGGCTAAATTAGAATTGATTTGGATATGTTCTGTGTTTGTGAGATAGGCCAAACAGCTGAAAATCAAAGCAGCCAGACACTGAGATGGAGCATGTGTCTATCTGACATTTAGTTGGCTCGTTGTCTAACCACCCGTAAAGGTCTGTTTGTTTGTATCCCTGGTTTTGCTTTGATTTGTCTGCACAAATGTGTGTGTTTGTGTGTGTGTGTCTCTGAACTTCAGGGAAGATAAAAGGCCCTGAGCTTGTGCACAAAAATGTTGGTATCCCAAATTGCGTTATATGTGAAGTGATAAATTAGAATGCAAATCTCTGAGGAAGGAAAGTGGTTTTTAATGTAGCTATGTAAGACTTACATTAAAGACACAGCAACAGGCACTTGCTGCTTCACCAGGACCTGTATGAATGTGGAAAGTCTAAACAGTTTAGTGCTGATTATGTTGAAAATCTGTGCTCATTGCAAACGGTAACTTACACAGTAGGTAACCCACGATCATCTTTCAAGTTTTCCAAAAACTGTCTTGGAAAAAACCTTCACAAATACATACTGAAATACTGAGAAAGACTGTCTTCTTCCCCAAAACATGCCCATATAGTGTTTGTTCCAGAGAAATACAACCTATATTTGTGTTTGAAAAGTATGTCACTTAACCCAATCCCTAACCATCTTGAATGTTATTTTTTTAAAGGTAACTCCGGCTATGAAGAACAATATATCTTATCAAATAAACATTTTCTTCAGCTGTAAAAACGGGATCCTTTCAATACTCATCATTGTTTAGTTTTTAGATATTTTAAAATATAAATTTTACTCGTAAGATGCCATTGTAATACACATTGCAATGCATTCTGGGAGGTGACGTATTTTGGCTGAAGCTGTCTCTTGGCTCCATCTAGCGGTACAGTCAGGGGCTCGATATGCCCGTCTCACAATGTTCGTGTAATCCATCACACCGGGTAAATCCACCTCTCGTCTAGCTAAACGCGACTGATCAGCAGAAATGCAGCGCTTTTTCATATTATTTACTTGCAAATAAAAGGGCTGGACTTTACTTTTAAGACTGTCTTTAATGCTTTCACTAGTCAGCTAAGTTATCCAAACGTGATACCCTGCACCTAATGTCAAGATCCCCCATCGTTCTGACGTTTAGGTAAAGGTTAGCTTAGCCTTGTTTGTAAGTGTAGTAAGAGAGTAACTAAATGTGGGCATAATGTGGTGCGATAATCTACAAATACATCTCCGTTGTTTAGGTGTATGACGTATTTAGGTGTATTTAGTTCCTCCCGTCTATTTGGATTGCGTGCTGATCTGGATCTTGGCGAGCTGTCATTCGCTCGTAGACAGAAGGTTTTCTCAAGAAAGCCTGAAAATCATTCCAGCTGAAGTGACTGGGTGGTTCAATCATTTAGAAAACTGCAGCTTATTCAGAACTGCTGCTCGAGTCCTCACTAAGACCAAGAAAGTAGACCACATCAGTCCAGTTGGAGGTCGTTACATCCGCTGCCTGTCCGTCAGAGGGTAGATTTTAAAGATCTGTTGCTGGTCTATAAAACTCTGAATGGTTTAAGACCAAAATACATCAGTGACCTTCTGACCCAGTATGAACCCAGCAGACCCCTCAGGTCATCTGGATCTGGTCTCTTA
>JBBBVU010000016.1:16251082-16267371 GCA_037177055.1 Atherinosoma microstoma
GAGTTTTTGGTCTGTTCGTGACTTAGAACATTGTAAGAGACTATTCCAAGGACTTATAAAAGTGATTTTTGCATAATTTGTCCCCTTTAAGTTTGTTAAACCGTGGTATTAAAATAATGTAATATTTAAAATTTGTGGATTAGTAAGGTGTTAATGACGTATTATCGGCTATTTTTTCTTTTTTCGATTTTTCTTTTCTTATTTTTTAAACAAAGCCAGCCACTAATGTAGATTTTTAAAATGAGAGTTTTAGCGACATTTCTGGCTCCATGTTTAGTTATCTGAAGGAATTAGCTGCAACACTTTGGGGACTGGAGCATTATGGAAGATTCTCACACACTAGGTAGGCTTTCTCATTTCATGAATGAATAAACAGCTTCGAAGTGCGCAGCCTACGGAGGCCACTCTGTAGCCTTCGTAGGCTGCACACTTCGTAGTGCAGAGACCCTTAAATGAGACACAGCCAACGAAAGATCTTTGTTTAGTTCACTCAAGTACATTCAAGTTCAGTTAACATTAACTTTAAAAGATACATTTGAAGCTCACTTGCAAAAGTTTAAGTGCAGGAGATGAATATTTTTAAGAATCATCTGAAACACTGGGTAAAAAAGTTAAACAGCATAAATAAACGCTGCAGAGAGAAACGCGAGCAGTAAATATCATTGCCTCCAACCGGCCATGAGAAAATATTCTGAATCAGACTGATGCTCCTCTGCAATCCTGCAGCATTGGATCATTGCTTCTCATCCTGCTGCAGCCGTTTGTGCGCATCTGAGCCAGTTAATGCCTGCCTTTCAGAAGTGCTAAAAATAGACGTAAAAACAGGCAGCGGACCAGCACAATCTGTTCCACGTTTAGTAAATCACGTTGCCAGTATTTTGCACGTTCTGGCAGAAACGCCCAGATTGCATATTCATTCAAGGCAAAAGCGCAAAATTCATTGTGGCGCCAATTTGGTCGTTTTGCGGATGCATTCGTATTCGCGCCAGGTTGGTAAATCAGCTGCAGCATGTTTTTGCGCCCGTTATCAAGTTTGCACAAGTTTTAAGAGGCACAAACCATTGATAAATCAGGGCCTTTGATGTTCAGGCCATGAATCAAACAGTTTTCAACCAAAAGTCAGCACTGAAATCCAGGCAAGTGCTATCTGTGATTTTGATGATTTCCAGACTTTGGTTGTTATCTTACATATTTACAGTTTTTTTGTGTGATATGTAAATGAATTAACAGGGAAAACTAAACTTCTTCTGAAAGTGGTCTAAATTTAGCCGGAGCTATTCAGGACCAAATGAGTGCCACGTGTAGATGCAACATTGTAGTGCTCAGCAGGAAGCTGCAGGTTATTTCCTCACAGAAAGATGAAGTGTGATTTCCATATGATGACTATTTTATAGAGAACTAACCTTTGGAATTACAAAAATGCTAAATCTGTGTTTCCTCCAAATATGAGCTTGTTATTCCCATTTCCCGCCACCTTTCAACAGTTAGTTAAATGACCTACCATTCATAATGAAAAGTAGCAGTGAGATGCATTTCTAATGACGATTCTCCACTGATGCATTGTGTATCTCATGACTCATCGGCTGAATTTTAACAGCAAAAACCAAAAGTGTGTGAAATTAAAATCTCCAGAGATGAATACAAGCGTGATTGCGCACAGATGATGATGAGCTGTAATAAACTCAGAATTTGGCTGGCCTACGGTTGTCCGAGGACTGGGACGGTTTAATTGAGGTTGCATTAGAAAGCTCCAGACAGAAATTTAACTTGTCAAGTTAATCATCATAATGTTTTGCCTTGGGTCAAACCCCATTTTTCAGCCTAGTCGTCAGAGAGGCTGGGTCATGTTAGTCAGCTGGGGAGTCCTTTAGTCAGAAATCAAGCAATAGATAGAGGCAAGTTGTTAACTTTACGATGTCTTATCACCTTGTTATATAATCTAGAAATAGTGTTTATGGTCTCCGAAGAAGTCATTAAAGGGTCACTCAAAGTGCTGTGAAAGTTTTCATGAGTTTTATGCTGATCAACCATTTCTGTGGGGAAAAACATTGAGGAAAATGTGTTGTTCTTTGCATGTTGTCTTCTGTTTTACTTTGGCTCTGTTTTAAATGACTAAGTAAATCCAGTTTTTCTTTTGAAGTCTATTTACCTCCCAAGGGTGTGAATAACTTAGTTGTGTTTCGTTGCCTAAAACATGCACATTTGAGGGAAGAGAAAGCAATAAGTCAGCTTGTTTGCATTTAAATGAGTCTCTTACACCCATATTCACTCATTCAAAAATAATCTTGGCAACCTAGTAATTAAACAAGAACTAAGTATTGATATACAGCACATATTATTTTGATTAACAGTAAAGCAGATTCTTAAATATAGAAACTGTTGAAATGAAAAGTGTTATTTTACCCATCACCCTTGCTTCAGTTGTCAACCCGCCTCCTTGAATGAAAATAAGCTTGCAAGATTTCTTCCTGTCTATTACTATTTGCACGGAAGTCATGACCCTGATTAGCACGTGTCGGATAAATAAGGGTCCTGAATATATTTATGATGTGGGAAAGACAGCCAGATCCAGTCAGCAAATCCTGTTAACATTGCAGTAGTTAGGGTTGGGATTTATCACCCTCTGACACATTTTGATGGAACCAGAAATGCATGAAATTGAAAATAAACCATTGGGCATAATGAAATGTCTCCATACTGTGGTGCAGCACTCTAAGCTATAGGTTTTTCCTTTTTTTATGCAGAAAACAAAGGTGGTTTTCAGTTTAAGAATACACAAAAAGGTAGCAGGTTGTTGTGGGACGTATGCGGGCAGTGTCTCAGCTGACAGTGGTCAGAGTGCTCCAGTTTGGGGAAGTATGGATAATTTTTTATGGTGTGGCAGTGAAGCTAACCTAACAACAATAAGAACAACATTTTTCCATGTAAAACAAAAACTTCACTGTCATGGCAAAACTTTAGCAATATATCCTTCTGCTGATCAGCTGAGTCTGTCAGGGTTTGTGTCAGTCTTCTTGGATAGCTTGTTGCTGGGAATTAATTTTATAAAAAAATAATTTTAAAAATTTCAAAATTGTTGATGTTTGTGCTTTTTCAGGTATTTCACTAATTCTACCGTTTGGGACCAGTAGCCAGTAGCTTTTCAATGTATCCTGGTAGCTATACCGTACAAGCAGTGGCACGGAGCAACACAAGATATTTTTCAGGTGAAGGTGACAAAATTGTATCTAACGTCTAATGTTTTAAGTTAAGTGGTGTAAGATTGCTGAATTTGCTGAAGGTTTGAGATTTTTTAGAAGGTAATGTTTTCCTCTTCTGCAGCTTTTTCCATTTGTTAGAATTTCCCCCTGCCTCTGCAAAGTGAGAGTACTCTGACAATTCTCTACTGTAGGTAAAACACTACTGATAACAACGTCAAACAACCCTACTCCAGTTAAAAAAAATAAAGAGAAACAAAGAAGTCTAAGGTCGACATAGAGAAACACTTATTTTTGAGTAGGAGATAAAAGATGTTGCACTCATTTCGACTATTTGTTCTATTTGCTGCATTAAGAAAAGCTGGAAACTCACCGGCGCTAAGATGATATTATTTACTAGAACAATGATAATATCAAATAACCGAGTACTTATTGGAGTCCAACCAGTGAGTGTTCAATCTAAAAACTCCAGAAAACGTTTTTTTTTTTTTTTGGCTTGTTTTTTAAGATTCAGTCAAATTATAGCTGAAGCCAGAGGGAGCAAATCTTTAAATAAGAGCAGAGAGATAGAGAAACTATTGTTAACTAAGCAGCAAAGCCAAGGGCATCTTTTTTCCCCATCTAGATTACTGTCCCTGCTCACTGCAATTATGTGTGCATCCCACCATATCACACATCTTAAACCGGGGGCAAATTAAACAGCTTTTTTATTGCTGTTTTAGCCTTTTCTACCACTGGGATGGGTAAGCTCATTACTTCATTTTAGTACAGGGTGCAGCATTACAGGAGTGAACTGACACATGCAGTAGGATAAACAGAAGTTAAATAAGTGGGCAAGTTCAACAGCTGACACAGTTTGGCTCATGGTTGAGATTTTGATAAGGAAACTCTCCTTAAAATTGCTGAAAACCCTTGACCAAGAGATTAAATCCCCCATTAGGGAAATAAGCCAGATTTGATCACATACTTGTAATTGCTATTAATGTTATTACTTTCACAATAGGTCCTTGCGGAGCATGTTTCACCCTCTGTTTTACATTACTGCTTATTCTAGAAAATGGAGACATTGCTGTAATGATGATACTGTGCTGTAAAAAATAACTGTAAAATACTGGCAACGACAATTACGTTACAGAACACTGTTATTATTTTTGGTCTACAGTATATAACATTATATAACATTATATGACATTATGATCCTGACTATGTTTTGTTTTTTGTTTTTTTTATTTATTTGTCCTGTCCAGCATCTTGCGAGCAGAAAGATGGTCTGGCTGCCTTGTGCAGAGCAAATTTGCTTTGCAAAAGGGATCTTAGCAGAAAGAACTTATTGAATTTAAAGGACATGACAAGCGGAAACAAAGGTTGGGGGAGAGTGAGAAAAGGATAGAAGGAGAGAAGATGTGAAGAAAAAGGAGAAAAAGATATACTAGATGGAAAGCAACAGCATCAGCTGTTTGACCAAAACAGAAAAACCAGACAACCAGCTGCTAGACCTGTAAATAAACTGAACAGAAAACAGACTTTCTGTAAGAAAATAAAGCAGACAATAATCGGGGACACCTATAAAAAGACTAACGTGCTGAAGAATCACAACAACCAACACACCAGTAACACAAAAAGAAAAAAAATAACTCAAGGGCTTAAAGTATTCTGGTACCGTGTGGAGTTTTTGTGGCAAAAAAGAAAAGGAGAGACAATCCCACATAACACGGTGACTGTATACAAGTTAGTGAATGTGAGTGCAAGATATAAGGAATTAAAGTGTTCACTGAGGAGTGTGATTATGCAATTAGGACACAGCAACCCTGCTAAGATCAGAGGTAGACCAGGAAGAGCCCGATACCCGGACAACCAGCAGCCACCTCAGAACATGAAACCCACCCAAACCACCACAAGGATAACCTCGCATCCCCCCAAAAGACGGCAGCGGAAGGCCGCAGCCAAAGCCCCTGGTCATGGAGCATTTACCGAATCCTGTTCCCAGTCAACTGTCACTGTGTCCTTGGGCAAGACACTTTACCCTCATTGCCCCCAGTGTTTGCATCACTGTACTCAATTGTACTCAATTGTTAAGTCGCTTTGGATAAAAGTTGCTGAATGACTGTAGAATAGAAAAGAATAGAAATGCTGTGCAGGACCCCAACCCTGCAGACTGAACAGACAGAGCCCCCAGCATGGTGGATCCCCCTGGGGAAAGACTGGAAAAAAAGTGTTATCAAGTTTAATCATATAAACATATAAAGGATTTTATATAAATAGGGAAATAAAAGCAAATAAAATGTTTAAATAAATAGATAAAGAAAATTCAGTTGAAAAGATGGGTCATGAGCCTCTTTTTAAAATCAACTTGAGTCTCACACACAAGTCTGTTTCACAGATGAGGACTGTAATAATGGAACGAGGTATGTAGGTTTTAGTTCTCGCTTTAGGAATAACCAAAAGGCCGGTACCAGAGGACCTCAGGGTCCTCGAAAGGCGAGAGTTTAAAAAATTAACTGCACATTTATAATTGATAGCACTTGTGAATAAGTTTCTTTAATCTTGATAAAGTAAGCTTTTACATGCAATGTTTTTTTCAGAAAAACATAAAAAGTAAGTAAAAGTTTATAATTTTCAAACAGTAATATTTGAAAGGGATTAAGTATAACAATGCAATATTATAATAAGTTATTAACATGGTGAAATACAATGATAGTAAGTAGTTTCGCATATAGTGACAAATATAAGAAAAGAAGAGAGTGACAGAATTTAAGCTAAATGTGAATTACATTAGAAAAATTCTGAGTTTTTCCTCATGATTTCTATTGTATTTATTTATTTTCAAAAAGCACCCTAATTGATCTGTGCAAATCTGAATGAATGTTCAGGTTGGCAGCACTTTCTCTAAACATGGCAGAATGTCCTTTCTTTGGCAAAAATGTCAGTGGAAGGAATATCTGTATTCAAAACGTTACACAACCAATGAGCTGTTCAATTGTAAAAGGTCATAGGGACTCTAATGAGGTGCCTACTGGGAAAATAACAAGCCCCTTATGACTTGGTCGGCACCTCCCCGTGTCAGAACAGGTCAGGTGTAACAGGATGGAAACACTTCAGCACAGAGAGGATGGCAGTATTGTCAAAAAATTTTAATTGCTAATCACTTCCCTCAAATCAAGTTCAATTTGAACTAAAAATAAAAGATAGAAATCATTTTCAATTACAGAAGTCACAAATGGTGCAGACTGTCTTTAATATTGAATGAGGTGAACTGAGCTTTGGCTGATTTGATTAACTGTATCTTTGACCAACTTTAACCCTTCGACCTTGGGTCCTTATTCAACAGTTTCTTTAAAGACGGGGATGAAACTCTTTCCCTGCAATTCAAAGCTAAAAACTTTAAGCAAGCCCTTTGAGTTTGCATTAACTCAACCAAAACTATTTGTAAATTAATTTTTACTTATCACCTTGCTCATTAATTCATGCATGCCAACATGATATAATTTTTCAAACAGTAATTAAGCAAAAATTCACTACAGGATTTTCTGAAATCATCCATCAGATGCTCACACAACATTTAGATTTAAAATGGCCTCTGTCTACCCGTGGATACTTAACTCACTGTCACTGAGCCACAATCCTTTTGGCATTTGAGAGAATCCTCACATACAACAGCACACAATGGCTGCTGTCATGTGACAACTGACACTGCACACATGGGAGGATATGAGTACTCTGTCACTGTGCATGCTCCTGTAACTGGCAGGGACATGTTGAGATCTATGGTTGCAGTCAGTGTTTGCTTGTGCATATGCATGTTTGTGTGTGGATAAATGCGTGATTATGATTAGAGTGACAGTCAGGCAGAGAGGAAAAACAACCACTCAGACTCTATAAAGGTGAGAGGACAGCAGTGGGTGGAAGAGAGGTGGGCTGATGCAGTTGTCTCTGTGTGCAGGTTTCTGTGATGAATGTGGCAGCCAGTGTGCTATTTGATATCAGTTTGTCATGGTTGACAGATTATGGTCGAGGGGAGCATTCTGTGTTGTTGACACCGCACAGCAGCACAGTAGATTTGATGTCTGCTGACAGTTTGTCATTTTGGTGTAACAATATACCTTCAACATTGAGTGTGAAAAGAAAGGAAAAGTAAAAATAAGGTCTTGCACTTGGTTGCACTATGTATACCAGTGTGTGTAAGGTAGTTTTAATGTTATTGTAGTGTCAAGTATACACACATCAAAGGGGACTTTGGAAAAAGAAAAAAAAAAAGAAAAGAAAAGAAACACTGCAATTAGCAAGCGAGAGGTGGGTACACCTTGGACAGGTTGTTAGTCTATTGCAGGTCCATTTACGCTCACACTTACTCATAGGGAGGATTTAGAGTGACCAATTAACCTATCATGCATGTCTTTGGACTGGGAAGTACCCGGAGAGAACCCACCCATACATGGGGAGAGCACTGAAACTGCACAGAAAGGCCACTTTTTCGCACTAGTGACTTTCTTGCCACGACACCACCGTGCAGCCCCCATCTTAACTCAGGCTTTCCAAAATCAGTTCCTGTAATAACAATCATATTAGGATCATCTCAGCTTTATTCAATGATGTGAGAAGTGCTAATACATTGTGAACTTCATTAAAAGAACAGCAGGCCCTCAAGATTTTATTGCATCTTTTAAGGACAATTTACATTTTCAGACTATTTAAATACTTGATGACCTCCTCTTTCCATATATATTCACACAGTTCATTTTAACCAAACATAAAAAGTAATGAACGTGTGCCATCCATCTATCTTATACTGCTTACCTTGGATTGGGTCATGGTGGTAACTGCTTCAGAATGAAAGCCCAGACTTTCCTTTCCTTAGCCACTTCTTCCAGCTCGTCCAGGTGGGGTCCGAAAGGCGTTCTCAGGCAAGCCCAATGAGACTCAACGTGTCCTGAATCTTCCTGGGATGAGCCCAGTACACCTTACCAGTGAGGCATCTAAGATAGGCATCCTAACGAGATGCCTGAACCACCCAACTGGCTCGTCTTGATATGGATCAAGAGGAGCAGTGATTACTTTGAGCTCCTCACAAATGAACAAGTGTCTCACCCTGTCTCTAAGGAAGACACCAGACACCAAAGGAAAATCATTTCAGCCAGTTGTATCTATGGACTTATTCAGTCTCTACCTACAGCTCATGACCATAGGTAAGGGTAGACGGGTAAATCAAAATCTAATGTTTTCCTTTTGACTCAGCTCCTCCCTCACCATGACAGACTGATGCAGAACCTGTACCACAGCGGACGACGCACCAATCCGCTGTTTAATCTCCCACTCTACTGTTCCCTCACTCATGAATAAGACCCAGAGATACTTGAGATCCTCTTCTTGGGGCAGGATCTCATTTACAAATAGTTAAAGATGTGTTATGTAATTTTCACCCTTAAAACTCTGCGCTCCGGACTCGTTTGATGGCACGGTGACATTTATTATGTACATTTCTGGTGTAGTCCCTGCCCAGCGTCATCCAATTTCTGAGAAACCGCACAATACAACTTTTCCAGCCGAGTTCTGCTTTATGCACCGTGGATATAAACACACCTGCCATTTTCAAAACACACTGTGGCTGATTCAGCAAAGTAACACAAGAAGACTTTATTGGAGGAAGAGAGAAAAAGAAAGAGAGAAAGGGACACAGTAAGAGATAAGACAAGAATCAAGATAAGAGCTCACTGTACAGGTAGGATGCAAGATGGATGGTGTGTCACTGCGAAAATGGCAGAAGTTTTGTAGTATGTCTCTAAAACAGGCCTAAAACAACTATGCCACAGTTTTTTTGTTTAGATTTAATGGGAGAGGTATTTTTGTGTTTGTGTTGCACATTTCTAATTTGGCTGGAAATATGGACAGAAATGCTAACTATCTCTAACATAGCATATTTTGTGTTGGAGATTAACTGTGGTATTCACAGATAAAGACTTTAATATTAAATAGACTATATCCAATGTGGTATTGATAAAAATGTAATCCATAACCATCCCATCAGAATCCAGTCAATCCCTTTTTTAATGGTATGTAAGAAATATTGAATAAGTTCACCACTAAATAGACGGGTTTCTTGGTAATGAACATTACTGGACAGAAACCACTGTTGATAGTAGGATTGCAATAAAATTCCTTAATAAATCCAGATTTATATTGATTTCTCATACTTGTTGACTCAGTGATGGAATGATTTGATTATACAATGCTATTTCATTGTTCAGATTCTGTTACAGATTTGTTGAAAATGTTTTTTCCATGTTTGTTGCAAAACAAAGGCATGCTAAATTATGCTGTCTCCTTTGTCTTTTTTTTATTTTTTTTTAACAATATCAGTTGCATGGTAGTAATGTTCATTTCACTGTGTTCAATATACAAAAATTCCCAAGAGACTTCACTGCTTTTTTGATTTGCAGCTCAGTCTGCTCTTTTACTGGCCTGGATCCACGATCATCTTCTGCTCTTGTCAAAAGGCAGGGATCCCCTTCGTATTTTGAACATTGTCCATCTGTCTTGTTAGGCGTTGAATGAAGTTAATTGCCTTGTCATTTCTGTTTCAGAGTCCAGTTTTGCCAAACAAACTGAACTGAGCTCTGCTTTCTGCCCCATTGCTGTGTGTGTATGATTGTAGTGTACATGTGATGATGTTGCAATGAAGTCTTTGAATTTATTATTTTGCCTGTTGAATGTATAGATTGGAAAGCATTGTATTTTGGGTTTTATCTTCTTCTTTCCTTCAGTCAAGAATCTTTTCCATAAAAATGTGAGACTTAATTCAGGCCTTGGAAAAAAGTTGCCTTTTCATGAACTGTTAGTATCAATAAAACTAAATGAGTTAAATGTGATATTGCAGAGGACTGAACTTCTCAAGTAGAGGTTAATTAATCAATTTCCTTTTACTTGTGTTGTAATTCACATCAAAGACTGCAACTTTTCCAATGAATAATGAATGCTGTGGTGGGTACTGTGATAATAAGTGATTATTTAATATACAGTATATGCAAATTGCTTCAAACGCAATAAGGATGATGCCTTGAGATGCATTATTAATATGTTTCTGTACCAACCAAAGGAAAAGTCAGATTCAGATGATCACAGTAAACTTAAAGAACTTTAACTGCTTAAGACTTATCAAAGTAAGAAAAAGCCTTTGAAGTGGATCAAGTAAAATGTAAATGGGATTTTGACTTTCACTCAAATACTAAGAGAAGTTCTTGTACCTTCAAAAAAAGATGAATCATATCACACAATCTGCATGCTGCCTTTAAGTGCCCAAAAGTGAAGTTTCATCAACTCATGGGGTATTGTTATATAATTGGTATATGTAAATTTACTGAGTGCAGATAGTTTCTTGTTGAGATGATGAAGCAGTTTCTAAAACATACACTTAGTTAAAACTAATTAATATTCACAGACTTTTCTTTCAGATTACTTTTTAATAGAGGCAGATTTTCAGATGGTTTAAGAGACTTATTTTCTCTTCTGTACTCTGCAGGGCACACATTTAGGTGTTAGTGGTGTTTGTTTTTTTATCACAGTGAGAATTGACAAAGCTTCACCTCAGTACCAGAAGAAGAAAAACAATACAAAACACATTTTTCTCCAAACTTCAGTTCAGTTTTGCACCACTGAATCTTTCAGAAAGTCAAGGGAAAAGATTGAGGTCAAGTAAGTTTAGTATGGACTTCACCAGCGCATCTCACAGTGCATGCTGAGTTTTTTTTTTCTTTTTTTCTTTTTTCTAACCGTAATATCCATTTGCTCCTGCCATTTTGGCCATTTTAAAACAGTTTGATAGCTGTTTCATGCCTGTCTTGACTTTGATATTGTGAAAAATGGATTATCTGTACCAGCAGAGTAACTGTCTATCCCTGTACCATATGCTTTCCTAGCTGGGTGTCAAGTGCAGCCAACATGTTATTATTAAAGACCAAATGCACAACAGAGCTAATGTAATTTCAACAGGAACATCTTCTGTTTGTTTTAAGATGAAATTTTAACCTGATTCACAGCAACATATCAGAGAAAAAAAATACTCTGGACTCTCCTGATGGATACATCTTGGTTGTAGGACCGTGTGCTGCTGCATCTACAACCAGCTATTGTTTTTGTCTTTATGGTTTTGTCTCGACTTGATTAGCCCCTTCTCTAATTATTTCTTGAAATCTTGCATTGCTTTTTGATAAACAAATTGTATCTTAAAATATTATTCTATTCCTAATTAAATCACTCTCTCACTCAGATATGATAGATATTACACTTTTGTTCTGTAAAACAGCAGTTACAGATAAATAATGTGTGAATTATTCATTATTTTACTTCAGCACCCTGGCTGGTTTGATTAAAGCAAACAATGAGTTATTGTAGTGATACGTGTTGGAAGTAATAATAAAAAGACTACATTACTTGTATGGCACTTTCTTGTCAGTTTTACAGAATGCTACACGGACATGAATAAGGCAACTTTTCATAAATTAACAGCATTAAAAAATGTCTCATAAACATAATCAGACAGTGCTTTGGGCTTTTCCAAATGGGAATATTCATACTTACTTTTCAGTATGAGTTATGGACAAGTCTAGCTATTGCTCTTTCTATATAACAAACATTTAAATAGAGTTTCTTGGTGGCAAAAATGTATAAGGGAAAGTCATGGAAGTTGGCCTTATTTTGAAGAATTAATTTTAAGGATTTATATTTTGGCCTACTAAACTTTGCTTGCACTTTCATGTTTTTATTGTTTTACTTCAGCCATTGGGGTTTAATGTCCTGACATAAAAGTGCAACTAATCTTGAATAAGGTATGTACTAAGTTGAACCAGTGTAATTAATTGGAGTACATGAGGAATGGTGATGGTGGGGAAGCTGGATTTCCCACAATGCTTCACTTCTATTAAAAACCATTCAGATAATTCACTGTAAGAAACCTTTACTTTTACTTTGGCAGATTAGTCATAGTTGAAATTACACAATACTTTTTAAAAACTTTTGTTTTTATTTGTACTTATTTGGTTGATCAATAATTCAAATGACAAACGGTTTTGATTGATTTAAGAAAGATGTAAAAAAAAAATCTAAAATAAACTGTCATGTTTATATTTCATCATCCAAGCTAAAATGTCTCATAAGCCGTTTGCATTCCGCCAAATTTCCACTCTTTTAACTCGGAGCTGTAGCGGACATTTACCGCCTAGCCCCCATGTCACAAGAGCGGAAATGTTGTGGCACGTTGTTTTGACTAAACGCACAAAAAATGTTCCGGACAGGTCACAACACAAATACATCCTTTCCTGTTTCACCAGTCGACTCATCCGGAACATTTTTTATATCTAAACATAGCCGGGACGTAAAAAGTCTGCAAGGAAGCGATATGTTTGAAAAGACAACTGAAAGACAACTGTATAAGGGCGGATGGACTTTACCGCACATATTCCGCAATGCAAGTCTGAAAGTTTATATTTTCTACTCTTTCGATTTCTTCTATTTTCATGTTTTGCATTATTTCTGAATAATAAAATGTTAAAAAAGAAAAGGAGATTGAATCCTCCTTTGATGAGCTCTAGCTCCAGGTAATCTGCTGGGAGGAAACCAGTTCTTAGCTAAACAGACAGGAAAACATGTTCTGGTGTCCATATTGAGCTCATATCAGCAATAATCCACCTTTCACCCTAGTTTTAGTGTATAAACATGTTCTGCTCTCCAGTTATTGGCCCGGTTTTAAAACCAGTTTTCCAGGGAGCTGCTGCACCGAGACAGAGACGTTTGAGGTCAGACATTGGTTGAAGCAGAAGCCCTGTCCACACCAACATCCTACTGTAAAGAAGGTATATTTTGAGTTCATCAATTACTTCAAGTAAGATGAACTTAAAATAAGTTGAAATAAAACAACCTATTGTGAAGCATTGCTTCTAATTGATGTGATATTGATTAAATCAAGTTTCCGTCCACATCCTTATGAACTCACAGTATATTCAAATACATCGAGTTTGTAAAAATTTGACAAACTAAAACCCTTCTAGTTGATTGTACTCAGTCACTCAAATTAACGAAAACATGATTTTTTTTTAAGCCAATATGTTTGCATAATTTTTTTAAGTCGAGAGAAATTGTTGGATTTTACAGTGACTTGAAGTCCAGACCTGGCCTTGGCAAAACCTCCTGGTTGCCATGCAAACAAATGGGATACTGGTATATATTCTAACATTACACCAAGGATATAGCAACAACACTAGTTCACACTAGTGTTACAGTCAGAGTCAATAAACCTTCAACCTGGATGCCTTTTTTTCCCCAAAATGGTCAGTTTGATTGCCAAAAAAATGCATTTGCATGTGAACAGAAAGTGGGTAGAAAAATCTAGAAATATCAAAATACCCATCTTCTTGTGTAAAGGCCAGAATTACAAACTCGGGCTGTAGTTTGATAGAATAACCTCAGCCAAATTTTAGTCTGAACTGACACCCATGTAAATGCACCACACGGAAAACCATGTAGCCAATTAAAGCAACAACATCCCCAAATTTGCTTCATTTCCTTGCTGCAGTCATGTTTTAGCTAGTTTTGCCCAAAACACACTGCTGCCCATAAAGTCCGGATAATTTTGTATTAGAGCTTTATGCACTGTTACAAACCCCCAGCTCGTTACGGGAAAGGGGGTTGTAAACATTAAACCCGTAAACAATATCCTTCGTTTAAAAGTGTTTATTTACAGGGTGTTGTGACAGTAAGAGGCAAATAAATAGTGCAATAAACAAAAAACAAGGTCTCAACGAGACTCAAAATGCTCTATGGCATACAAAACAAAAATAGGTGGAGGTTTTATCAAACACAAAACAAAAGGAGGGCCACCTAGGGCTAACAACCAAAAACCAACAAGAAAACAAAACACAAAGTGATCCAAAAACTCCACACACTATATATTTACACAAAGTCTCACTAGACACAAAGCTCTAAGTTTACTCTCACAATTCCCAATGCAAGGCAGGCTGGTGGCTACACACAGCTGCCCCGACCTACTGACAACCTGCTGCTTAAATAGCCCAGATGGTTTATTAGGATCAGCTGGGGAGGAAGAACCAGCCCATCCTGGGCCGGAGATGGAAAGCAGACCAATCAGGGGGACACAACAGCACAGCCAGGCACAGGAGAGGATCCAGTCAGCTGTCCAGTCTTCTCTGGTGGGATCACACAGTCAATTTAGCATATCTTAAACCCATGGCCGTAACAATGTGCCCCTGCACACAGCTACATTGGGGTTTTTTTTACATGCTATTCCTTATCAGGTCAGCTAAAACCATCTTTAAAACTCTGGTAAAATGTCATAATGAGGTAGATCAGAAGAAGCTGAAGAAAAGAGAATTAATGATTAAATAAAGCTATTCTGATATACTTAAGATGCCGTCTAAAGCTACTCTAGTTGCAAATTTGACAGCTAAAACCAGCCGACCTTGCTGGTGGAAAAAATCAAGATGCGGAAGCTGGGGGAAAGAACTAGCACTGGCCATCTAGAAGTGGATTTTGGAGCTTTTTCGTTTTGTATTTCCAACAATGAATGACAACAATCTTGCATTGCGATTGTATTGAATCTTTCCATCATGTAAACAGACAGCTGATCGGATCACTTCATCCATCCGTACATGTAAAGATGTTAACTGGAAACTCTGATCAGATTGATTTCAATGACATATTTGTCCTTGTAGACATTGTTCTGCCCGATTCATTTTTGTATGTTAATGTGACTGTTTTTATCTGCTGAAGGTGATTTTGTTTGATTAATTGTGAGGCTTTTATTTTGTAATGTGAGAAAACAGGAAGTTGAATTCAGAGCAGTGGAGCTTTATTTTGACATCCATCTAGAAACAGGAAGTAAGAACTGTTGTGAATTAGGAAGCGCATGGCTGCAGCTGTGTGTTTACTCAGATGAATCCAAAACAATCCTTCTCTGAAATCCTTCAGAAAGCAATGGCTTTTTACTCCGATTCATTGCTGCCACCGTGATGCACTTGTGTGTGCTTAAAGTGAATAAAGGAGCAAGTACGCTCGCTATCCTGGCTCATAAAAAGGAGTTTGGCTGGGTGTTTATCTATGTTAACACTTTGGAAGTTAACACATAGTGCGAACAGTATAGACATGGCTAATGTTTTCCAATTCATTCAACTGCAGAATTAATGCATTCATTGAATAAGTGGGTAAGTGATGCTTTCGCTGAAATGTAGTAAACATGGTGGATGCATACCTTGACAATTTCACAGCGATGGACTCTGCTGCCTCCTACTCAGGCTGCTGTCTCTAGACTTCCCTTTCTTGTTTACAGACACACAATAGTCCACAATTTTGATGTCATCAGATGGCCTGCACTGCATATCCGGTGCCTGGGCATAGTGCACGGTCGATTTGCACAAATCCAGGCTACTCGCAGGTGTATGGTCACCGTAAACAGGTGAAAACTTCACCTGTTTCAATATCACTATGAAAATTACACTACAGCAGTAACAAGGTAACAGTCTTAACATGATAGTTACATGTAATATATCAGTCTGTTACAATAGTGACGGATATAAATACAAAACTAATGTTTAATTATGATTAACATATAGGATTAGAGCCACCAATCTCCTCGTGGTCTGTTTGAACTCTTTTGCCTCAAACTGAAGTTTGACTTGCAACAGTTCAAACGTTGTACAAAACTTTTTTAAAAACTTATTATGGTTGTGCTAATCTTATGTTTTATTTATCTATTTAATGTTTGGTTGTATTGTTACTGCAAAAGTATCTCATTCTACAGTATTAAGATTTGTTCTTCTCACATTGTAGTTCTATGGTAGGATTTTGTGCTACTGGTACTACTGATCTTAAGCTACATCTGGATCTCAGTTATTTTCAATTTTTGGCTGTTGGTGCATATAGCACTATTTTTTTGTGAGGAACATCCTAGGATGTATTGGGCTTTTCATCCTCATCTCTCTGCTCCTTATCTCCCATGTATGAACATATGACAGCCATCATTAACATATTTCTCCTCTCTCAGCAGATCTCGCTGGATCAAACGTGACGTCTGTTGTCTCTCTTTCTGTC
>JBBBVU010000016.1:16315520-16327702 GCA_037177055.1 Atherinosoma microstoma
TTTTTATGGGAGTTTTTGGTCTGTTCGTGACTTAGAACATTGTAAGAGACTATTCCAAGGACTTAAAAAAGGGATTTATGCATAATATGTCCCCTTTAATGATAAACTAAGGATTAAACAAGTCCTGTGCAGTGGAAACAGTATAACATTATCCTAACAAAAAACAGAAAATTTGATTAAAAAAAGAAAAAGCATGGCATGCAAACATAACTCTCCCTCCATTTTTTGTTCATGACTGATGCTGAGGGAGATTCTCACTTTTTAGCAATAGAAAACTATCTGTACTGACAGCTTCCAGGTGTGAATGTGAACTTAGATGAATTTGAACAGAGTTGGCAGAAGAGCAAGCATGCTCAGCCATCCGTCAATGACTTTCAGTGGAATCATGTTGTCCACACTCTCATAATGTGGGCTGTAATATTCATTTCACTTGTTTTAAGCTATGCAAATGTGAGCTGAAGTTTGACGCTTGTTCATTGTGCATGACAAAACACGCTTTAACAGCTGGCTCATACAATTTTCATCAAACTTTTTGGGGGTTAGTTGCCTGCTCATGCACTTTTTAATTTTCAGCCTTACTTAGGCTATATTTTCTCACCACTCAGATGTGTTTTTGTTTTGAGGGCAGCTGTTCCAAAAAGTGTATGGTTTTAAAAAAAACACACACAAATCCCTTTTGCATGGTTCTGTGATTTTTTTGTTTGTTTGTTTGTTTCAACTTCAAAACATACAGCAAACTGGCAAAATGTAGCTGTAATGTTATTCAGGTAAGCTAAGTCATGCTTGAATTATTGGTTTAAAAATGGTGTAATGCTTATTAACATTTGGCATTTCCAACTTTTAAGTGTCAGGTGCTAAGCAGCTTAATCCTATTTTTAAACTGCATGGTGAATACACAGTTTGAACTGTCATTTGTCATCACTTTTCATTTCTGTGACTCTCATTTCCCCAATTTGGTCTTCTAAACATTTCAGAGAATGTCATGCTATTTGACCCTGTGAGTGCCAAGTGTACAGTACAACCAAAATACCAAGAAGCAAATCGAACCAAATCTGATTAAACTCGCATTAGCATCTAGAGGAATCTCATCAATCAATGCTGCCTTCCTGACCGTACTTCTAAAGGCCATCCAATACCCAAGGACTGTGTGGATTTATTTTAAGGTTGAGAGCAAATAATTAGATAAAATGCTCCTTAAACCAGTGACCTTTTCGTCACTGCCCATAGTTTATCCTTTGACTGGACAATGTTATTTGAATTCAATAAACTGCCTTTTATCATTAAACTGCAGTTGTGACATACTGATGATATCAGAGACACAGCATTTTTTATTAATTTCTTTGATGAAAGGCTAAAAATACTTATGTTAAAATGAGCAGGAAATGGGAAGTGACTTGCTGACCTTGGTAGTTTCTTGTTCAGGTTTTACTTTATATACAAAGACACAAAAGTCATTGGGAGGTAGCTTAGAAATAAGATAAACCACATGGATATATGTACACAGACACACATGGCATTAGGCATTTTAAGGAACATTGCCCTCTTTTATATTTATTCCCTTAAGGAGGCATATTATGCAAAATCCACTTTTCATTGTACATACATAATCGGGTGTGCCGGCTTGCCTAGAGGCCCATAGGGCAGAAAAAAGCCCATTTCTTTCCTTTCAACCTCTATCCACAACAGTGTCTCTCAATGAGCCATCCAGGTTTCCAGACTTTTGGAACATCTATGGGTAAAATACCTGCTGTCCTGCCCTCACAAAGTTCACTGTTTCTAAAATGTCTCAGCTATGAGTAAAACACACAAAGTGCCTTGTTTGTGGCTCCAAGAGTGGGCACAAAAGTGTTCTCGGTATTTGTGGAACTGATGACTATGATATTAGAAATATCCTTAAATGTTTAGTGCTATCTCATTTTGTATTGAGGCTAAGATCGTCATTAGCTACATGCAAAGGTTTCAGTGCAATCTAAGGTCAGTTTGCCTCATTTTACCCTTTTACATCTGTTTGTTTACATGTTCATAATGTGCATAATTTTGATACAGATACTTTCCTAATGAAGTGGTTCTCTAATGGACATATTTTTCTGTTTGTGAGACAACAGAACAGGTGACACAAACATGACTCATTAACTACAAGTTAACCTTCCATCTTTCCAAAGCCATGCATCCAGCTGCAGAACAGCAGATGTCTAAAATCCTGGTTTTACAACTGCAATATCCTCAAACAAAATAATCCTAAAAAAGTTCATTTTTGCTCTCTGGCTTTTCCTCACCGAGCTCTTTGGGAAAGATGACAGGCAGAGCCACAGCTCTGCACAGAATGAGCAGCAAATTGCAGATGAGTACATTTTTAAGTGTGAAGTATTACTTTTGCTTTACAGATGTTAAAAAAAATAAAGAGAAAGTTTAAGTTTGTTAAATTCTGTCATTAAAATTGCGTAATATTTAATATTTGTGGATTTTTAAGTGGTTAATGAAGTGTCTAAAGGCAATTTTTTTTAACAAAGCCAACCAAAGACTTTTTCTGAAGGAATTATCAGCAAGAATGAGAACACTTTCATATCTGCAGTTGGCAACAAGGGACTGTATTACCATGGGAAATTCTGGCACCCTAGGTAGGCTGTCTCATTTCACAAATGAATAAATGGCTTTGAAGTCCACTCTGTAGCCTTCGTAGGCAGAGCTCTTCGAAGTGTGCAGACCCTGAATTGGGACACAGCTTTGACTTCAAAAGAGATATTTCCATTTAAAGAAGCACTACAGAACTTTTGCCATTTTCTCAGTGATGTGCCCCCTATCGACGGCTAACTTGGCATCCATTTTACATCTTACCTCTAGGGTACTGTGAGCTCTCTCCAGCCAGTAACAGACAGTCTTAATTTACTCTTGGCCTATATCTTGCATTGTCTCTGGCTCTCTTTTGTTTCCTCTCTTCTTCCGATAATGTCTTGTTGCATGTCTTTGCTCAATCAGCCCGTGTGCGTTCAAAACAGCCAGTGTGTCTATATCTGCTTGTTAGCGTGTGACGTGAATGGAAAGCAAAATTCAGCTGCATCATCATGCAGGGTCCCAGATGAAAAAGTTGTACAGTGCGGTTTTTCAGTCTTGGGACGCTGCTGAACAGCAACAGCTCCAGATTGTCTTCTGATTTTAATGAGTAAATGGGTGGGGCTTGATTAAAAAAATTGCTAATTAATTAGAGGCTTTAAAGTGTGATTAATCAAGATTAATTAATTGCAATCGCATAACAATAGTTGCCCCAAAAGCAACTTTTTTTATTTAAAGGGATTTTAGTGGACAACTGAATAAATAATAGACTCAGACATTAATATTGTAAACTTAAGCTCTAGTTATGTCTAGAAAATCAATTTAATTGCATTTCCAAAAGAAATCAAACAATCAAACTAAACTGAACAGACCTAAAATTAAAGAACCATTTTAAGTACTTTAACTAACAGCTAATGAAGAGTCTACAACATGTTACAGTACTTTTAACTTTCAAAATTTTTCCATCTACATTCTCAATTAATAGTCATTAATATCTGACACTAAGCAAGGGCAGGATCAGCCAGCATCAGCTTCTAGTCTGGCCATGGAGCAGAGGTGGACATCTCCCGGTCTGACTGATGCTACGTGATGATGCTTTTGGATGCTTTTTGCTCCAGCACCTGCTGCTCAATAAGTAGAGTAAACGTTACATGCAATTGTTTTTTTGTTTTTGTTTAAAGGAGTTGCTACAGGGGTTGGAAAACTTGCTAAATTTGGCGACAAAGTTTTTAAATTGGCAACACTGTTAGCCAAGCTCTGACGTCTCTGTCAGTATAATCGGTGTACCTGAAATCATGCACTGACAAATGTTCCGTGTTATTTGGAACTTAAACTGCGATTAAATGCGTTCATTTTTTTAACGCTTTAATTTTCTTGTAATAAATTAATCACAATTAACGCGTTAAAGTCCCACCTCTAGTAAAAATTTATTTTATTCATATTCCCCAGTTGGTGGGTATAATACATGAGTTATTACATGACAGCTCAGGTCAAGAGCTTTCTATAACAACTGATCTCATGTCTTTATCCCATTTTGTTGTTAAATTACAAGCATTCAAATATGCACTGAGGTCAAGGTTCAGACATCAGTTTTTCGAAGAAAGAGTCATGTAGATTGTTCATACTGACATATGTTATCCTCCAGATGAAAACCTCTCCAATTATGTATTTTGTTTAGTGAAAGCTAAATTTTCATTTTTCTCATTTCATTGACAAGACAGAATACAACTTTATGGTTTTTTCCTCCAATTTTATGGGAGGTATATTCCAAAATCCGTCACTTTTAGAGTTTAAACATTATCCACAAGCTAGGACATTCATTTAAACTTGTAAGAATTTGCTTGAAATGCTGGATTTAGTGTCAGCACAGTCTATGGGTCAGAGTCAGGGTTACATCACAGATTATCAAATATATACATACACATGCATAGGCTACCATTTTAATAACCACTGAGAAATAACGTAACAAAAGATTTCAAAGTTTTATTGAAGTAAAATTTGAATGTAAAAACTATTTACAGAAGGCAATAGCATATATTTTTTTAATTGGACATAAAACTTTGTCAGTATTTCCTTGTCCACAAGTAATTAAATAATGCACCACTGGGGTTTTAATGCAATGCACTAAGTCCAGTTTGATGAAATGAATGAAAGTTAAGCAGGGTTTAATGAGGAATGCTGTCTATAAAGACCTATGTAACCCCATATCGAACATGTTTTTATTGTAATAGTTCACGATTAAATATGTACACACACATGCTTTTTCAACTCTCCTTGTAAGTTTAATTTTGAATTACCATTGTGACATAAAAACCAGGCCAAAATATTGAGGCACTTTATTAGATGCCATGACAAAAAAAGAAGAAAAATCCTTCACTATCTTCCTGATATATGAAAATAGACATAGACAAAGCCTATAAACTCTTAATGCCGCTGGCCGACAGTAATTTGAAATGGAACGCCACCCATTTACGGCAGACAGCCCAAAACAGTATTGGAACTTGCTACACACGTAGCTGTGTGCATAGCAATAGCTAGAAATGATCTCCTGGACCTTAGGAAAATCTTTGTAAAAAAACCAAAAAAACTATGGTACGGTACAGTATGGTAAAAACGTTTTTGTTTTTTTTGCATTTTCTGCTTTTTTTGGTGTTGTTTGGGAACCATAAAAGTCCTGCAGACAACACGACAAAGCACCACCATTGATTTATTATTGTCCTGATGCGCTCACGATTTTGTCGAATTAATATCTGTGCATTCTTTTTCGGAAGAAATCATCCGAACCATTTGTGAGAGCAGCCTGAACAAATTTATCAGTGTAAGTTGCTCCAGCTCACAAATAATATTCATAGTTTTATTGTTGTGGCTGGTGAGTTCATGTGCACACATTTAGTCTAAAAAAAACCCTCTATGTTCAAAAAACACTTTTCAGCTGTGTACTCGGCTGAGTCACAGAGCGCCAGCGGGGAGTCGACTGCCTGTGGAGGAGAGATTTCAGGCACACATCCATGGGCCTCCAGGCCTGTGTCGGAGAGGGAGATCAAGTTTTCATAACTAGACAGGTTTGACACTGGAGAGACATGACCTTAGGAAGTCTGTGAAGCAGGGAAAGGTTGTGTCAAGGACAGTGTGATAAAGAAAGTGTCTCATCAGCCAAATATGCATACACATTTAGGATTACAGACAGCCGGTAGGATGTTGAGAAACAGTCACACCACACTAGATTTACCTCTCTGTCACACTGCATCACTTCCCGCATAGACAACTGATTTATCTGTCTTTGCTGCTCTGCAGTGACAGAGTTTTCAGGCTATGTCTGGCTGATGTTCTTTTATGAACTCGCATGACTGTCTCGTTGCTGAAAACAAGACAAGCCCCTCATTAGCTCTTTTTTTGGGAGATTAAATTGTGTTAACAAGCTGTTCCTAAAATAAGTCTTGCAACAATGCATTGCTTTCTTCAACATTTGACAAATACACAATGACATTAAAAAGTAAACAATCCAAAACTCTGAATATCAGGTTTTACCTGACAGCCCTGTTTGACCATCCCCGGAACCAAGTTTAGACCTGACAGAACAGCTCATTTTCATGGTCAATGAATTTATATATGCAGTTGCTCAAGGTATTTTAAGACAAGTAGAAGATTTTGTATGTAAATGTGCATATGTGTATTTCTAACATGCATTTGGTGAGATGTAACCATTTATTTTCCAATCATTTTTATAACCTGCCATTGTTATCGCAGAAGTCTTATTGCAGCCCTGTCCATGGACCTATGTAGGTATTTTACAGTTTGTCATGAGATTACTTTTTTTTCTTTTTTAAATTTTGTGTTTGTAATTGAAGGTCCCAATATGATTTTGCCTCCATCGAAAGCACATGTGCAATACTTACCTGGCTCTCTAAATTAGGATCAGTATGTTTTAAAATGATACTTGGATATAAACATGAACCTGTTTGCAGGATGGCTTGAAACGTGTCTGAATGAATTTGAACCCTAAGGGTTGGCTTGTGTGTCGTGTCATGTCAGTACTTTGAAACGCCTCTGCCTCTGCTGCTTTTTAAGTATCACAAAGCCTTGAAGTCATCCTGCAGGAAATGTTTTATCAAAGTGGTTATCCACTGCTCATAGTTTATCCCGCAGGATCCAGATTTCATTGGCATCAGAGGTAGATTTTCTGATCCTTGGAGGGAGCAGTTGCATTTGCACAATCACACTCGTCACTAAACACAATTCATTTCTTGTATCTTGCACTCACTCACATTCATTTACACACATGCTTATACAGTTACTGTGTGTTCCTGCAGGTTTGATTACCAATAGCTAAAGTTATGTTTTTGTATACTTGCTGCTGGTATTGTAAAATCACAAAGCTCCCCTTGGCAAAGAAAATTTGTTCTGCACAACATGGCAGCCAGACCATCATTCTGCTTGCTATGATGTCGGACAGGTCAAATTAAATAAAAAAAATTGAAAAATAAAAAAGGTTTATGTATTACTCAATTCTGATGTTTTATGGTCTGAAAAGGAATGCATAAGAGAAACAACATCTTGTACTAGTTAATTACATCCAAGCACGTTAAAAGTGATAGTTATTGATAGCAATTTATTTATTTTTCAAACAATTGATTTTAATCTTTTAAAATGGGTTTTAACATTAAAGGATCAGTCTGTTAAAGAGACAAAATTCTGCCTCTACCATTAATGTTTTGCGTGACCTTCTTCAGACATACTCACAACAATGACAACAAGAGCGACAATAAGAGTAAAATTTAAGCCATTCCCACAAGACAGCACATCCCATCAGCTGAATTATGAGGCAAAGCGAGTTTATTTGTATAGCATGCATTTCTTGTACAAGACGATTCAAAGTGCTTTACATTAAACATTAAAAGCATAACAGCAGGGTATAGAAAAAGCATTAAAAAGTACATAAAAAAGCAAGATTTTAAAATAAAATAAATAAAATAAAGAGAGAAAAAGCTCAAATTGAATATAAATCAATTCATGAATGTAATGTCTTTATAGCATCATAGCTTTGTCACGTGTTATATTTCTGTACAGATTTATATTCACCTGAATAAGGGCAACATTCTTATGTAAAACACAGCAGCGGTGGATGTAATCAGCTGAAAATGCAGCTTCTTGATATGTTTAAGCTTTATGAGCAGGTGATATGATAAAAGACTCATTGGCTGCTTAGTCACCAGGGGTTCCTTGCATTCACTGTATGAGTGCAGTTTTCAGCGCTGGAAAAATGGGACCTGTCTCCTCATCTATGGTCAAGTCTTTACTCTTACTGTGTGTATGTCCACATTCATCTTTCAGAAAGACGAAATTCTGTGAATGCAGCTGAATTTAGAGCAAGGTAAAAGATATCCAGTTAAGTTTTTCTTGTCTGTTTGAATCAGATGTTTTTTTTTATTTATTCTTTATCCTTATTGTGAGACAAACTGTGAGACCTCTGTGAGAGGTCATAATATTTGCCCAATTTAACTTTATCTTGCATTAATTAGACACGCTTGAAAACAGTGATGTAAGGGGAAATGCTTCCTCATGTAAGAGTAAACATGGCACTGCTTCACTACAAAAGAGAGAGGACAGAGGAAAAGGGAAGGAGAGAGGAAAAGAGAGGATACCTGTAACACCTGAGTGTACAGATATAATGAAACAAGTGGCTGATCTGCAGGAAGACACAGAGCTACTGTTTCTGTGCTGCAACCAAAGAGGAAATTATTTCAAACCAAAAGAAAAATCTTCAATCTTTTATCACAGCTTAAAAAACTGCATTTTTAGATTGAATGCAAAGCAGTTTCTAAATAAAGAATGGCTGCAAACTTTTTTCTAGCTTTATTTTTTTTCCAAATCAACATCAGCTGTACTCTTATCTTCAGAGTAACCCAAAGGAATAGAGTGTTCTAATTTCACAGATTTAGTCACAGTGAAGCAGCCAGTCAGTGTGAGAGATTAGAGATTTAAACATGTCGACACCTGCAGCCTTCTCTACCCAAAGGGGCTTCTATGCAAATGAGAAACAGAGTCCAAGAAGTTTTGAGGGATTAGCAGGGAAATGGGATTAATCATAACAAAGGGAGGTGTATAACTTTTGCTTGGTACATAGCTACTAATCTTTTATAAGAGATGGCAAAGTTGAGGAATCATTAACTTTTGGGAGGACCACTGTGGGTCATAATGTTACTTTAAAACATGTTTAATGTATTTCAACATGTGTTCTTACTTATTCCAATATCCTAACCACTGCAAGTAGTTTTGAAGTCTTTATATACTTGTTTTTAGAAAAGACGTATTCCACTATAGTTCATCTGAAAACTCCAGAGGTTTATATTTGATTGTTCTTTCAGTAAATATGTTATAGCCTCATACAGCCAAGAAGCTGAACAGGTGAATCTCACACAGGCAAATATTGTCTTGGCAAAAAAAAAAAAAAATATATATATATATGATACTGTACCGGGCTGCACGGTGGTGTGGTGGTTAGCACCGCAGCCTCACAGCAAGAAGGTTGCTGGTTCGAGTCCCGGGCTGAATTTGAGCCAGAGGGGGTTGCTGGTTCGGGCTAAGGAGGGGTTTGAAACAGTGGCCTTTCTGTGTGGAGTTTGCATGTTCTCCCCGTGTGTGCGTGGGTTCTCACCGGGTACTCCGGCTTCCTCCCACTGTCCAAAGACATGAATGATAGATTAATTGGTCACTCTAGATTCTCTCTAGTGTGTGTGTTGATGGTTGTTTGTCTCTCTGTGTTGGGCCTGCGACAGACTGGCGACCTGTCCAGGGTGTACCCTGCCTCTCGCCTGATAATTGCTGGGATAGGCTCCAGCCCACCTCGGACCCTGCATGGATTAAGCAGTACAGAAAATGGATGGATGGATGGATTATAATGTACCGTTATAAATAGTTCCTAAACTATATTTCTTTTATCTCAGTTTTACTCACTTGGTATTGCACAGAATTTTGTAATATGTCCATGTCGTCTGACTGAATGTAAGGATTTAAAGTAAGTTTAGACCCGTTGCTGAGCTTCCACTGTTTGTGTGATGTGAAGAACCCCAGATGCATACAATAAAATTTCATTGGAACTTGGTTTTAGGCAACTGACTGTACATCTATGATACATACATTGAAACCTGAAACAACATGCATTTATTTCCCTGGACCCTGCTCCCAAGTGTATCCATCTTTTGAAAACACCTAAGGCATCACGGAGCATGGGAATTATCGAAACACAGATTCATATGACGTATGCAAAACGGTTAAGACTCCAACACAAAAATTTACAACATCACCCCTTACATATACTCCCGATATGATAAATCTTTAATGAATCCTTAGAGGAAACTAGTTCATCTGCCTCTGCAAATAGCAACAGCAACCAGCAAAGAGAAAAATTCAATAGCACAGGAAGATGCCAAACAGAGACATAAATAGATGCTATAGGGAAGACCTTTTGACTTTGCTGTGGGGTAATATAAAATGTGAAATACCAGATGCCAGAACAAAATGACTAACTAAATAAATAAAGACATAAATGAAAAAATTAGTGCCAATAAGTTTGGTTTTAACATTTTAACATGGTGTATAAAATGAAAGAGGAAGTAACAGAAAATGTTAGTTCTTCACTAAATTGAAAAAGAAAACTCTGAACCCTCTGTAAGTCAGTACAACAAATAAACGTGCTGCATACACAGAACAGAAAACTTAAAATTTTAAGTAATTTCTTCAACAATGTATAAGTAAATAAACAAATAGATAAGTACTGGCTTCAAAAGCTTTCAAATCTATTTTAACCTGTAATAAAAGTGTAGCATGAATTTCCATATTTGGTGCGATGTCTCTGAAATTTCTGCATGCACAGTTAATTGTTGTCCTGCATGACAATCGGAATCGAATCACTCAGACTATTTCAATGGATTCAAATCTAGGCTTTAACTTGACCATTACATGATACTTCATATTTTTGTTTTGAAACAGATAAAAAATGTATCAGATTTAAATCAATTACCCATATTGTCCAATCCCAAAGGTATTGAGGCAAATCTCAAACCATGACATTTCTACCACCATGCTTCACAGCTGCTGAAACAAATCCGTTGTTCTGCAATCTGTGGTATAAACAGCCTTTAAAAAAGTTCTGCAACTTATTGTTACTTGTTCAACGTCTGCAAAAAAACAAACCAGCTCCTAATAACTGATAACATTTAACCTTTTTGAGAATCAGCTCCTTCTTTATAGCGGCTGAGTTGACTTTTGCTTTGGGTGTGTGCACACACTTGCGCGTGTCTCAATGGGATATGGGCGGGATGGTTGGGGGGATCCAGAATTTCATGAAAATAAATGTCATAAATTGCAAATTCAAATTAATGGATAAAATTAATTACTTAAACGCTATCCATTCCAATTACTTCAAACTTGTTTTAATTCACATTTGTCCAGTTTATTATAGCTGAGTTTTTTTAAAGCCTTATTAAAAAAATATTTTGCAACCTATAGATGAAGATTTGTTTTAAATTAATTTGGGGATCTTTTGAAATTTTTAGACTCAACGGAATTTCATTTAATTAATTAATTTATTAATAGATGATAGAAAATATAGGTGTTGTTTGTTTGGAGTGATCATATCTATTAACCAACGCTGTTAAAGATTTTTAAATGTTTTCCTTTTCCAATGTGCTAAAAATGGCAACGGTTTTCATGGGGTGTATTTATTTTCCCAAATAACTGTAAGAACCTCCACATCATGGTATTGAGTTGTGTTCGTTGTATGACAACATTGTGGAATTCCTCATTATCTCAAGTAGGCCGCTGTATAAAACCAAGATGTTCAAAGCCAAACCAGGCTGGAAGGAATAATTTCATGCAGAGGCTAGATGGGCTTTCAATCAGGAAGACAAAAGTATGGTCTCCTGTTTGAATATAAGAAACGGGCAAATGTAAATTTTAATTATGCCTTATGTTTTATTAAGAGTAATGAAAATATGAGGTCTGACTCTTGCAAGGAAGTTGCAAAATTATAATCTCTTTGTGGTGGGCAACATTGACAAAAATGAAGATGTGATTGTTTCTCCACAAGAAGTCTATGATATCGTTATGATGAGCAATATTAAGGCATGCGGTGGAGACAGGATATCTGCTGAGCATTTAAAATTTGCATGTAGAAAACTCCCGGGTTTTTAGTACATGGTATTTTACCAAAATCTATGTAATCTGTGATGTTGGTGTCTATTATCAAAGATAAAGCTGGCAAAATAAATAGCAGGGATAATTATCGGCCTATAGCTTTGGTCAGTGTCCTATCCAAATTCCTGGAGAGGGCCATATTAAATAAGATTGAGAAGTTTGTCTTGGCCTCTGACAATCAATTTTGGTTTTAGATCTAAACATAGCACAGATGTGTGTATTTTTTAGAGACTCACTGGGAAACTCAAGCATGCGTTTATGAGTTAAAAAACGGCGTCACTCACTTGTCTGATGAGTATTCGACATTATAATTAAATTTTCAATTCAATTCAATTCATCTTTATTTGTATAGCGCCAATGCACGACAATGTCATCTCAGGGCACTTCACAGACAATCAGTTTGAGCCAATCTGATTGTCATTCATTGATTCATACGA
>JBBBVU010000016.1:16344344-16358776 GCA_037177055.1 Atherinosoma microstoma
CCGATCTCAGTAACAGAAATGTTCAAAACCTACTTAAGCTAGCTTGCCCCACTTTCTCCACCAAGTTCCAGGTCAACAACTTCACCTGGATACAGGATTTAAAGAAATCAGTTCCCTACACTTCATCCCCTTTTGAACATTTCTGTTACTGACTAAACTGTTTCCACCAAGAAAATATGAATTATATCAACACTTACTTTTCTATAAACAAATCATTTCTAGAAGAATAAGTAAACTAGCTGTTCGGATAGTAGCGGTAGCCTTTCTGTGGAGGGTATAAAGTAAGTATTTGGATATTTGCCGAAAGCTCATGACCCTTAAACCAAGCTGCCATGATCTCTTGAGGGATTTAGGGCTCATATGAGGACAACTTCTCTGTCATGTGACCCTGGTCTAAAATACAACTGTAACAGATGCGTTATGGATTATAATACGCTTGGAGCTGCATGTTAGTCATTGAGTAATTTCCAGGTGTCGACCCCTGGGAAGATGGCTCATTAGGGATACCCGGCAGTGTTTAGCTTTTCATTTTTTTGAAAAGCTAATTTCATCCATTGCTTTAACACACTGGGAAGGGCGGAGTATTTGTATACAGGAGTTTATCTGAAAACTGATGGGATTATATAATCCTCTACATTTGTTTTTGGACTAATTCTCACTTAATCACTAGAGTTTTAAGCTACGTAACCCCTCTCTGACAAAATAAAAAAAGCTCAAGCCATAATTCCGAAAAAATAAAACCTTATTAATTATGAGAAAAAATGATTAAAGCTCACCGGATTCTTCTTTTTCTTGTCCTTTTTGGCACTCGGCTTCCTGTTGCTGACAAAATAGTGCAGCGTGCCATACTCTATAAGCGCTGCAAAGACGAAGATGAAGCAGACCGACACAAACAGGTCCATGGCGGTCACATATGATACTTTTGGAAGAGATTTTCTGGCAATGGTACTCAGTGTGGTCATGGTCAGCACAGTTGTGATGCCTGGTACAGAAACAGGAGAAAATGGGACAAAATTAGATTTCTGTGAAATTAGGTCAAAAAGCCTTTACTTGGACCTCCATGGTCTATATCAAAGGAACATTCTGAACTTTTATTACTTCTGAAAAAGCTTTCTGTTGTTATATATTGGATGGGAACGTTCTGACCTTTTCTCACACTGCAGTCTTCTCTGTTACAGAGGATCAAAGTGGGGACCAAAATGTATTTCAGTACATGCTGTGTTGTGAAATTTGTCACAGAATTGAACAGGATGATAAAAATGATTGAGGTTCTATATAGAAAGAAGAAGTAATAAAAAATATTGCACATCATTATTAGCACATCCCCAAAATAGAATCAGAGTTGGAAAAAAAGCAGAAATTCACTCAAGTTCAAGTTCAGTTTCAACATAAGTGTCAAGATATGATTATTTTCAAATAATGTGACCTAGATTCTTTTGTTTAAATTAATAATTTGGATATTTTCTATATTTGAATTAATATACTCCTATTAACACTAAGCCTTTTTGCCTTTTTACTTAAAATCTCTTAACAATAGAAACACATTGTTTAAGTGAAAATAAATAATCATTGGACATGAATAAGTCTGTATGAAAAAAAACAGAATTTTAGTTTAATTGATTCATTGTTTTAGACCCATTTTTAAATCTTTAAACAAAAGTATTGTTTTCATCTTTTGGCAGAAGTTTGACATCGGATAAAGTTTGGTATATATAAATTGAGAATGTTAAAGGTTAATAGCTGAAAAAAGTTGAAAAAATATGGCATCAAAAATGCAAAATGATTTAAAATGATTTTGAAAATAAAATATGATTAAATACTCAATCAAACTTCTGCACCTGTTGGCAGGTATTTTGGCCCACTACTCATCAGCAAAGTGCTCTCATTGGTCCAGGACTGTTTTGTTTGTTTGTTTTTTATCATTTTTTTCAACTCAATTATATTGAAAACAATGTCTTATTTCACAAAATAATAATTTTGCACATTTTAATTTATTATTACCTTTTTCAGTCTCCAGTTATTTGAGTGAATATTGTGAATTTTGTCTTTTCTTTAATAAAAGGGTATGAATAATTTTGAGGACGACTGTAAATAGATAAAAAAGATGCTGTTTATATTCATAAATGACTAATACAGTGCACAGAAACTTAGTTGGAAATGCTGATACATTTAACTGAACTGATTTAGACGTTTTAATTGTGAGCTCTTAACCGATGGATGGTCATGAGAGGACGGTGAGCAGCTGTTTCACTGTCCCCTTGATTCACATACTTTACAGTTCAACAACCATTGACCACAACACTGACATACTGCTTTTCTGTATCAACCATCTGGTATCCCTCTTTTCTAACCATTTTACTCATTCCGCTTGTCTGTAACGATGATGTCGCCGGAAGCAGAGGGGCGGCACATGACAAGTAAATGCGTAAGTACACAGATACAGCAGATCACCGACAGCAGCATTACAACCTCCAAAACACCAACAAACAAGCAAGTCCGCCTCTTTCCTTTAAACACACCATATGTGCGGGGGGGGGGGCTTCCTTTGTATGAAAGTGATTCATGTGAAAACTGAAAGATATCAGTCTGTGTCAAGATTAAGACTGTAATACTTTGCGTGAATTGATATATTTCTGGATGGCATTGACGGATTAAGAATTATGTCATCTGTATTAATCCGCTGCCAAACCACTAGGCTGCATGTACCTCCTGCATCATCTTTCAAAGAGGAAATTAAGACATTTGACTCTTGGCACAATTTTAACGGGGAATTAATAGTGTTATTACTGCAACTGCAAATCATGTCTGGAGCTGCAGAGACGGAAGAAAACAACCTATTTTTAGAGAGATTAATGCAAGACAATGTAATGATACGAGAAAGGTAGGATGAGGGTTACTACTTGCAGGGATTGCTTTACATTCAGTTATTCTCTCTAATAATAACAACATGTGGACTTGAGGTCAGGCTTTAGACCCTTAAGGAGCTAAAAGGAGAGCTGACTAAGGAATGTGTATGCAGCTAAATCACAAGAGAAGTTCTAAAAGATGTCAAGGGCAAGTTCAAAAGCTGAAAAGTTTCCCTGAAATTCTCATTTTTGCCCTTTTTTTTCCCATCCCCTGTCCCTTTTTTGCATTCTGTGAAGAGGCCACCTGCATTATTATTGTGCTGAAGCAGCATCTCGGTACCTTCCCTGCTGTATTGCATAATTAATGCCTCATTAAGGCGTGCGTGCAAACATATGCGCCAGGATGGGCTCATCTACTCAAGATGCACAAGATTCCTAAGCAGCTGCCCTGTCTCAGAAGGGAAAAGGAGGAGGAGAAAGAATTTTTGAAGTAGACGAAAGTAAAGGAGAGAACAGCAGGAATGAGGAATCTTAAGCAGCCTGCTTTATAACATGAGATGGCAAACGGCAACACAGGGTTCTTGATGTTTTTTATTTCAGGGAGTAATTCAGGTCAGCACAGCCTTAACGAAGCTTAAAACCGCAGTGTGTGTGTAGGGGATGGGTGAACTGATCACTGAGATGAACTAAAACAAAGAGCTTGGTGAATTTCAACAGAAGAGAAATATCTAAAGCTTAGAATATTTCAGTTGATATCAGTGTGTACTACTAAGCATTTGTGGTGGATTATTAATACCTAATGAAGTCCTAGCAGGTACTGCATCCTTGTTGATCCAGAAAGAGACCCACGAGAGGACAACAATTAGTGTGCATGGGATGTAAGTCTGGATAGTGAAGTAGCCCATCCTCCTGCTCAGATCAAAGAAGACGGTCAGCACCACATAGTCACCTGGGAAGAAAAAAGGGAAGAAAGTACAAGTGAGGGCATTGTGGACAGCAGGGATGTGAAGCACACACGTGGCTGCACATTTACTGTATTATGTTGTGGTGTAAAAAGAACAGAAATGGCCAAGAGATTAGTCTCGAGGATTGATTGTAGTTCCACACTGAAGCCATTTTACGGAGCTATTTCAGATAATCTGCCATGGTCAACGAAGGCTGTCAACACAGAAACACCAAGCAGAGATTAAACAAACTGTTAAGTGTTCTGTACATAATATTATGTAACCAAAATCCTTACTGCATAGTGGCCCAAGGCAACCTGAGATCTAAAATGAAAGTGAGTGATTCAGTGAGCTGCAGCTGAACTTGCTTGGATAAGCACACAAACCCTTGTCTCCTGCCAGTAGTTAGCTGGAACATGAACACCAGCAGCCAGCTGATGATGAGCCATCCCTGCACGGGCTGGCTGACCTGAGCAGATGCTGGGTGTTAAGAGGTTGAGGTTAGCTGAGCCCAGGAAGACTTGACCCTGGCAATATGGATCAACTGCCCTGCCTGTTTAAAATGCATGCTAAGCATGAATGCCAAACACGCAGACATTCGTAAATGCATATGTGCATACACCCTCTCACACTCTTACATTTCATTTTCACACCATTCTAAGAAGAGTGAAATGAACCAAAGAGAGTAACAGTCGTGTTTTAAGGGAATAATCTCATCACACACACCATGGGTCTCCTAACGCCTTGACAAAGTAACTGCGCTTGCCAATAGTTCTGTCCTCTTTAGCTGCCTACCAGTGTACCTGTCTGTGTCAGTGCGCTTAATGACAGTTCACTGATGGCCTCCAGCTCGGTCAGACGTCTACTAATTGATTAACATCAAACAATTAACAGTGTTAGAAACCTCCCCTGGCCTCTCACTATGGCTCGTAACCTTCAGGGCACAAACGTACCTTCTCTATGATGTACATCGGTGGGTCTGTGTGAATGTGCATGTGTATTTAGCCACCCAAAACACTCAGAATAGTCTCTGCAGCTGGGGAATGAGCAGCTGGCTAATAATTTTCCTCATGGGAAAGAGCATGCGGTGCCTATTGAAAAACAGCCAACATCTGTGCATTTGTGTGCTAATGAGAGACAGATAGAAAGAGGAGGACACTGTCAGTGTTCGTTATGTCTCTAACCTTGAATGCTCTGTGGAAGGCAGTTCTCATAGTGAATGTGCAGGGACTGAGACTTTGTTGCTCCTTCTAGCATGCACCCCTTCCATTAGCCACTGATAGTTTCATTAAACAGACCAAGTGTAATAAGCCTCAGCACCACCATAACTGTTCATATCACCATGTGTGATTTCTGCTGATGCCGGCAGGTGTATGGGATATTACAGCGCACTGGCTTGGTGTGTAGGAGTCAAGCAAACACATGAAGTCTCCTCTCAAGAGTCCTGCAGCCCACTATTTGGTTTTTATTAACATAACATTAGCCATGGCCCAAAACTGAGACCCCTGGCAGCCGAGAAACTGCATGTGAATACACTTATTCCAGCTTGGTCAGCAGCACAAAGCCTCCTTCACATTTCCTCCATCTCGTAATGATAATGGACTTTCCACCACAGGGGTGATGTCAGTTCGTGTAAGACTCTCCTGCCTACGTCTCCCTTCATCCATTTGCCAGTTTCACTGTGGGCAACGGCATTTGCCAAGAAGACACTTTGAGGGAACGCCATGGATCGATGTGCTCCTTCCTGTCAGGATAATGTATCGATATGGGATCGCCTGCCATTACAGCCAAGTAGTAATGCATCAGTCTGTTAATGACTTCCTGATCCCTCCCAAAACAAAATGGTTTCCTTTGCTGGCTTGAATGTTTGGTAGGGATTTCACAATATGGCTATTCAGGGAACAAATTGTTTAGTGCTCCAGAAAAACAGTCCCAACACAATTAGTGGGGTGTGTGAACACTTCAAATTACACAGATTTGTTTTACATGGAGATGAGTTTAGAGAGCAACGACTACAACAGGGGTGTGTGTGGGATGGTAGTGGTTAAAAGCAGTGTGTTAGTATGCATTATCAATGCTAGAAGTCACCAGTCAGATATTTTAGAATCCTATACATAGTCTCTTTAAAAATGAATATTTTTCCCCCCTGAAGCAGTTCATAAAGTTGTCGCAGTGTCTCCATCTCCAACACAGATTATCACTTTATCTGCCATTATAGGCAAGAGGTCTGCAAACTATCCTTCAGTCTTCCAAAAGAATTATTTTTCACTACCTGAGATTCCAGGAGCAAAGTAAGTAATGTCAAAATAAAGTCTAACAGAAGTTTTTTTAGAGTTAACAAATGAAAATGAAAAAAACAAAACAAAACAAATAAAAAGAGAAAGGAATCAAAAGCAGGAACAGACACAGACGAAGGAACTGCCTGAAACAGACAACCAGACAACTGACAAGGGGAAGGACTTGACTAAAAATAGACAGGAGGCTCTTGTCATTTCTCTTTCTGAATTTGGCAAATCTTCTTGAAGGATATTTCAATCCCTACAACACATCTGAAGGAGCGAAGACATAGGGAGGCTTACAAGAAGAACTAAAAGCAAATATGTACAGGTATACCATAGTGGAATGACACATTGTGTCAACATCATAAACTGAATACAGAGTGAATAACTATGTTGTCATGAGCACTGTTTAGGCTCATCTGATGGCGATCGTGACACACGTCGGTAAGCTGTAACAAAACAAGAGGCTGATGATTCACCTGTACCACATGTCATGTTTAATTGACCTCAGTTTAACATGAAGGCTCCGAGGCAAAGATGTCTCTTTCTGTTAAATACATTTGCCTTGTGTCCTCCTCACCTCCTCTACTTTCATCACAGGTGGGAAAGACTAAGACTTGAGGAGAGGAGAAAACATGGGAACACAAACAATTATAAGGATGGGGGAAACACAAGAAAAAAAACCCTACATGGACAAAAAGAAACAGACAAAACAAATGCCAAAAGAACAAAAAATGTCACATTGCTTCAAACTCACATTTTACTACGTTTACATTTGGGCAATTTCTATATGTTGTTTAACCTGCAGGCGTCACTATTCACTTCTCTTTGGCTGAAGGAGTGAGACAAAAAAGTCCAGTCTGCAGGTAGATTCAGGCCTCGTTCCATTGTAATAACTCACTCAACATCCTGTGCTAATTTTCTAGTAACTAGAACACATGAATTTCTAGAGCAAAGCGATATGACTCTTTTTCTTTGCCTGTGTTATCAAAATCACAAAAAAAGTTCCAATTTTGTCAGTCTTATCAAACTCATTTATTTCCATAATTACACAGCTATCAATCCGGCCCAGTCCTGTTTATATTCATGAAGGAAGAATGCTGATAGCTGCTGCGTGAAAAATCAACTCCTCCAACGACAACTCAAAACCTTTGTTTGTATTAAGATATGGTTTGAAGTATTTTTATTAGTATCACACATTTCCCTGGCTAAAACAATTTACTATGAGTTGATGTAATCTACTGAAAGCAATAAAACTCGGCAGACATGATCATTCATCAGAACAGCGTTGCCTTATACTGTTTATAGCCACAGTCGCAGCGTTTTTCAACAAAACTAGACCCTCACAGTGGAAGGAAAGAAAAGAGAAAATACTTCCAAGAATGTATTTTTCATTGTAATGATCAGAATACGGTGATCTTCATGGCAGTATGAGTGCTGAAACTATGAGAAAGGCTGTTGGTCTCAGTTTGGCTGTACAAAAAGCCAGAGTAGCCACACAGGAGTTCATGACAGTGAAACATGGAAATTCGTGAATGCTGACCGGGAGAATAGAAGCTGTCATATGAAAGTATCATTCTGCTGGCAGCCAGGCTGGAAATTACTGTGGATATGGATGGGCAGGGGAGACCTGAGGCACATGCTGGCCATCTGATGCAGGGAGACAAGCTAGGCACATTGCAGAGCTGCTGACAGGCTATCTTGCTAAGCTCCCCCTCCTGTCTAGGGTCATGTATATGAGAGGTGACAGCGACTGCTATCGTGCATGTGTGTGACAAAAACAAGGAGGTTCGCTAAAGACTGGTTTCCAGGGTCAACAATACCAAAGGAATGTAGCTCACCACTTTCAGTGACATGGCTACAGGCTGTGTGCCAGTGATTAACCAGTCACCATTGCTTTCTATGTTGCCTCCACAGGCTGCAGCAGCTACTGTTACCAAATGGTGGTTGGCAAGATGACGTCACAGGAAAAAAAGAGGAGCAGCGCTGTCACAGTGAGTAACTGTGGCAACACAGCAGCATGATTGAACACAGAACAAGAGTCTATGGAGTGCGCTTGCCTTGTTGTTAACATTGTGTTTTCTGTGACAGGGACAGATTATTATCCATCTCTCAGAAACACCAACAGCTATGCCATTATTGAGAGTAGAGCTGGTAAAGATTGTACAACAAGCACGCTCTTCTGAAATATTGGAGGTACTAAGGCTAGATTTAAATATGAGGGCCATCTTTAAGATGAGGCCTCAAGCTGGAAAACAATGCAGCTGCTACATTATGAATTAATTGTGCTTTATTGGTCTATGTTAACTAACTTATTTATAATTAATCAAGCCAACACAAAGTAATTACCAAACAATTACAGGGACACTTGCTTGTGTCATAAGCTTCAAAATGTAGTATTTTTTTTTTTCTAGGAAAGAGCAAGACATTCACAATCCCATACTCTCTTATGCTCCCCTTTATTTGTGTTCCAGCTTAAAGATGCTTCATTATTTCTTATTCACAAACTAAGAAAAGAAGCGTTTCACAGCCATTACATGAGCTTTAAGTTCTAAAATTAAACCACTGTGCTCCTCCATCCCCATGTTTAATATATCCTCTCTTTTTTGTCCTAGCCTTATCTGCTGCTATAATCATTTGGCCAGGTGACAGGACTAATCCTCACTCTACAGCAACGACACCAGTGATTTGACTTATTTGTCCCATTTGTGCCTCTTTCAAGCAAACCGATAAGCTGCAATTCAAAATGAACTCAAGTAATCTGTGAACAGTGAAAGCGAGAGGAGGACATGAGAGAATGGGATGCAGCAGCAGTGATGGATAATCACACATGACAAAAAGACAGAAGCGATCGGTTTAATTTAGATTTGTACATGTGTGAAAAAGATCTAAAATCCATCAATCATGGATGGATGGAGAGGTGATTTAAATTTTAAGACAAAGTGGGCTCTACTGACAGTTCTCTGCACATAAATATCAATCTGATGTACGAGTAGACTAATTCAACAACTTCCATTTTTTTTTTGCTTATATATTTTACACCTGGTTCCTGAGGAACCCTGCATAAAAACGTGTGTCTGACCACAATCGTTTTTTTCTAATAGACAATAAAAATGTTGACGAATTTGAGTTTTCTATTAAAATATTCATACTACATCAACACTAATATTTGTCATTTCAGGGTTGGGTGGGGCGTGTGGGGGTACAGGCTTGGAGAAGTGTGTTGGGTTAGAGAGGA
The DNA here is from genome assembly GCA_037177055.1 of Atherinosoma microstoma. Lineage (NCBI taxonomy): Eukaryota > Metazoa > Chordata > Actinopteri > Atheriniformes > Atherinidae > Atherinosoma > Atherinosoma microstoma. The sequence continues at coordinate 16,353,652 of JBBBVU010000016.1, forward strand.
GAGGTGGGTTGGGTGTGGGGTGCGAGTTTTACTGCCAAGGCCCAGTGGTTATTTTTTCGTCGGCGTACGTTTGTCTGTCTGTTTGTCAGCAACACAACTCAACAAGTAATGGACGGATTTTGATGACATTTTCAGGAAATCACTGAAATAGTACAAGGAGCAACTAATTAGATTATGGGGGCCATCCGGATCACCGTCTGGATTCAGGAAGTTTTTTAACACTGGAACTGCCAACATTCCAATACCCTGAAGAACCACCAGAGGGGATCATTTTAACACCCTGACGATGCAGCATTAAAAAAAATATAAATGGCAAATTTACAGAGGCCAAATTATTCCACCATTACAATCTTTTTTAACAGCCCTGGATGTCAGCTGACATTGTCTTTTTGTATCCCACATGATGAACTCAGTAATGAACACACAGCAGGTCGTTCTGGCATGGATGCAGCTCCAGTAGAGGACACATGCATTCAGTGCAGCCATGTCCAAAACATTATGAAATACAGCAACAGGCCGTCTTGTAGTTACAGCTCCAGACGAATGCTGCCTCGCCATCCTGTCCAGGATGTCTACTCTTCATTCTTCTGCTTCTGTTCATTTTTTGAGAATTATTTTTTCAGCGGCGTAGTTCGTCCGTCTGTCTGTCTCTTTACAACATAAATGAAAGAGTTATGGACGGATTTAGATTATATTTTCCGGAAATGTCAGAAATGGAATAAAGGAACAAGTGATTACATTTTGGGGGTGATGCGGGTCACCATCTGGATTTGGATTTTAAGGATTCTTTACTATGGTGACATGGGGATCATGTTGCCGTTACAGCTTCTCAACAGATAATGTGGAGAATTTTTAAAAACTGAGGGATTGCATTTTTGTCTAAGCAGGTTAAAAATCTGACATTGTATGTATTGTTCACTGATCCATCATGCCGCTGTCATGTGACCCCCTTTTCAGGACAAAACAAAGACAGTCTTCACTTCAAGCAATTAACTGAACTTTAATAATGTTGCTGACCTTGTTTCCTATGCCAATTTCCTACATTGAATTCAGCTTTTAACGTTCTTCTTCTGCCTACATTTGCATGATTTATTATATTTTTTCCTCCCTGCTGCATTATCAGTAAATGAAACTGTGTGAGATACACATTTTCAGGCATGTTAAGGACAGAGACAAATAGAAAAGAAAAGCAAAAACTGAGGAGATATTTTGATTTTAAATCACATTTTGAGAAGAAATTAACCGAGTTTCCTTGAAGAAACTGATCAACATTTGCAGTCGCTTCATAAGTTTGGGATTATCTAGTCAGAATTGCTTCATAAAAGCACACAAATGTTCAAATTTGAAATAGCAACGGGATAATAAACACTTTCTTTTGGTATTATATACCCAAACCAATTGGCAGAGATGGTTCGGAAAGGTTTATTTCGTCAATTCTTTACTAAGATTCATGATAATTACTGAAAAGTTTGCTCTACCAAATGGTAGAGCAGGACCACAAAGGGTTAAAGTAAGTGAGACATCTGATTCTCAAAAGGCATCTTTTCAAAGATCTGTCAGCGGATGTTTTATTTCATTTAGGTCACTGGTCTGTGAAAGTCATGGGAAAGTGTTGAGTTTTGTTCTTCTTTCCACCAGTAAAATGTTCCAGTGTAGCACTTGCTAAAACACTAGTAAAAAAAAGTATTTCTGATCAAATATCATGCCCCAAACCTCTGTGATGTTGAAAGCAGAATCTCAGGTTGTTGTTTTTTTTTGCCATTTTCATGTTGATTAACTATAAATCTAAAACAGCCAAATTAGCTTTTCTCTCCATAATGTCAGATAAACCCCCATAATTCCTGTTAACCAATATTTATTAAGCAGATGAAAAATTTATTAAAGAAAAACAGAAACCTGAAAATGCCTTGCTGAATTTTTATTCCTGCTTTTTAATCTTGAATGATTATAAATTCCAGAATGTCAAACAGCTGCTGAAAGGAGCCAAAATAAGCTGATTGTCATGGAAAGGGCTGTATAAAAATATGTATATATATAAAGCTTTGAAATTTGCATCAACTGACCTTTAAAACGACTCACTTTGAAGTATTCATAGACTATCTAGTCAAAGCTAGTCAAAGCCTGAAACCTCACTAAAAATCATCTTGAAGCTTATAACTCTTGGCTTGCTAAAACGTATGCAACACACTCGTCTCATTTGTTTTTCCCCCAATCCATAATTTTGACCACAAGAGCTCAAACTTAGCCCAAGCTTCACACTTAATCACATCTTGCTGTAATGTGTGCTTTAAGAAATGTTAATATACTGTTAAAGAAAAAGGAAAAAAAATAATTGTTACAATGCACTGGCTCAGCATTGTGTTAGTTAAACTGAAATAGCTTGATAAGCTCAGATAAACATTGTTTCAGACAATCAGTCCCCATTTAATTACCTAATGGCTTTGTGCTATTACAGATAAGACTTTTGAAAAGCTGGTTCAAAGCTTTGAAATCTAATTAACTCTATTGCTGTATTGCCCAAAAATATAGCACTGATTCATGTTTGGGTATACTCAGGATATGAAGCATTTTAAAGTCTTGTATTGATACGTTCAGCACGCCTCATAGCAGTTATCTAGCTTGCATATTAATAATACTTCCCTCACACAGATTCATAGACAGTTTCATTGAAGGTAACACATTTGGGTGAAGGGAGGTTAATCTTCTTAGTAAACAGAGTCCAAGCTTTGATGACTTGAAATTTAATTTCACTCCTGCTTGTAATAAAGTTACCCATAATAGGCCGCTGATACATTAGAGCATCTCTGACATGTATTAGCATAATATGTACAGATGAGAAATGGTGTGCTCAATTTAAGGCTTGGTTAAGATAATGTTTTACACCACATCTTAAAATGGTGATACTCAATAGTGACTCTGACAGAAAATAGGTTGTATCTGTAGTGGGTCCTTCTATATTTGGTAATGTCCTATAAGCATAATTAATGGTAAAATTCTTAAACTATTTTCATGATATTCCACCCTCTGTGCTATTTATTACACAACCAGAGAGAGAATATAACCCTAAAAAAATATGTTTAATGACTTTGAAATCCGTCTCATAAGCTGATTGATAAGAATGAGGAAGACCCTACGATGGCCCTTGATATGAACCATTTTATCAGATAAGCAAACACACATATATCATTTATTAGTGAAGAAATATTGACATAATTACACAATTAGTCTTTTTTATGCAGCTTCATACCCAAAGCATTTACAGTATAATTCATAAAAATAAGTTACTGTAACTCTGAGAGCTTTACTGTACTTTTCATTGTACTTTATTTTGATTGGTGTGAATGTTTGTTCCAACGAGTGAATGTTGCTTAGACAATAAACAACTCTGAGTAGCCAACAAGAAGAGCAAATGCTGTTTATCAAACATTAACGACTTGAGTGCATTTATATTGCATTGTTTTCACTTTCCTTAATGTTGTGTTTTTATTACGCATTATGAATGTAAGAGATATTTATTGGCATTATAAATGGATATTCATGATCTTTGCAATTTAAATGTTTTGTTTACAAAATGTTCAAAGCTAAATAGAAATATAGTAGGAAGTTCTGATGAGTTCTGTTGAGATCATGAATTCACCGACTGATGCTGCACCACAGATGAAATACTACAATAAGTCGTTGCAGTAGAGGAAGAAAAAAATATATCCTCCGATGCGGCATCAATTTTAGAAGCAGAAGAAGTGTTTGTCATAGCAACAACAGCGGCATTCAAGATGGCTATATTTCCAGTAGAAGCGATAATATTGCTTAAAGCATAAAATAAAACATTTCATCATCAAGCACAGCATGTGAAACCATTTTTTTTTTTACTTCTGTACCGTCTGGTTGATGAAATCTGAAAGCAACCACATAAACCCAGGGTTGACCTTTCTGCATTTGCATCCACACCTGCAGATATCAAAAAGGAAAAAAAATGTCTCCAACATCATCGCTGACAGCTTTCTCTTAATTTAGTATTGACTGGCCATTTTTTGTTTTTATTATTGAGCCTTTTTTTCACCCTTTGAGACTTTGAACCTTTACGTCTCTCCTTCTGACCCCCAAACAAACAAACACATTTTCACTATCTTATACCCTCTTGTTTTTCACCCCTATGTAAATGTGATTTATTTTGACAATGCCTATTAGTCTTGGAGTTTTCACTGATGCTGCGACCGCAGTTGTAAAGTGGAAGTGTTTGGTGTAGTTAACAGTAGTAAAAATATAAAAACGAAGGCTGTTTTATCCTTCCATTCAGCTAGAAAATTATGACATTATTTTATAACCTGTTCTCGGTCGAGATTTCTGTGTGCTTCATTATCTGTCCACCATGACCTACATAAATTTACAGAATGCAAAGTTGACTGACAAGAAACGATTCCACAAAACAATAACTCTCTCCAAATCTGTGCCCCATGGGTGCTTTTTATATGCAAGCTGTGCTCAGTGAAGAAAAAAACAAGTGCCTAATTTTTCCAAAAGCAATTTCTACACTCATCACCATTCCCTGTTTTTGGGTGTCAATTACTGGCTTATTAGACTGTCGACAGAAAAAGGCGTAAACAATGTGGAACACAGGAATACACAAGATGCAAAATATAATGATCTTTTGTTAGAGTGAGTGGTAAAAAAGGCTAGTGGATGGCTCGATAGAGCAAACATTTCAAAGTATAACACTGTTCGTGTAAGTGAAAAGTTGTATAGGGGTGTGATGGAGAATAGTGTGACTTTACATTTAACTTCACAAAAGAAGGATTTTAGCTGAGTCAGAACATTTTTCTTCCTCTTCTGACAATCACGACTATCACCCAGAGGGCAACGGGGGACCTCACCGAGAGTTAGAACGGGGGGGATGAAGAGAGGAAAAGATGAGAGAAAACATTTATTACAGATATGGAGTCACGCCATGGCTAATGGATTGTTTCACAGCTTTATTAACCTTTAAAAAGTGCTCAACTTCTAATGTGGGGTGAAAAAAAATGCAGACATTATATTATTACTTTGGTTAAATTGCTGTTTATATATGCAGTGTTAAGTCAAGGTCATTGATCTATTTTTTTGTAAGATAACTATATATATATGTATA
>JBBBVU010000016.1:16358876-16370532 GCA_037177055.1 Atherinosoma microstoma
TATATATATATATATTCTTTTCTGCCATTTTCAATTAGAGTTCAAACTCAAAGGCAAATATCCAAATACCAGGATGCATGCAAGAGCTGCGCAAATGTTGTTCTCAGTTAAACGGAACTGTGTTTTTTTTTTTGTCATAACTCTGCTTAAACATGTAACAAGCAAACGTTATAACATCAATACAATCTTATTAAATTTATACTTGAAACTAGCACAAACTCTGTCAGATCTGAGATCAAATAAAGGCAACATTAGCCAAGTCAGTTGGATTCAAAAGCTTAAGAAGTTCAAGCAAATATAACATTAAACGTGTTAAAATTCCCTCAGAAAAACTGTCAGATTCATACTATAGAGCAAGAGAATTTCTGAAAGTGAAACTTGACTTGGAGTCATTTAAGCCCAGTGTAGATTGCCCTGTCTTGGAACACCAGAGCAGTTCTGACTCTGGTCTTCTCTTTTTTACTGTAGGATGATATTTAGCTGAAGAATCAGATTTAATCAGTGGGGAATCTGAAGGTTTGTAGTTAAAGGACTCACATGAAATCATTTGGATGTCACGCCTTGCTAACAGAGGACAGAGCATTACAGCTTGAATAAAAAACACACAAAAGAACAGCTGTACTCTGCTAATAACACCTGCTATAGTTTCATTGAAACCATGGTTCAAATTATCACATATATAACCTTGACTGATATTTCTACAATTTATCCTAAGACCAACATTAACAAAACAATTTACTATTATCACAAAATTTAATTATACTCACAGACAAAAGATCATTGCAATGCACATGCTTGATATACAGGGTATTTAAAAAAGGTCATCTAAATAATTTAAGGTAAAAAGAAGAAAAAGTTGACAAAGAATTTTCTTCATTTTCAGTTTCAGCTGATGATCCTTTATCATTTCTAACAAAACAATGTATGTAGACTTTGTTTTTGTGGTGTTTTTTATTTGCTTCAGAAACAAATGATGTTCAAATTGTTGAAAGTTTAAGAAATAATAATCACATACATTAAAATGTGAGATAAAAAATAGTCTCAGAACACAAAAAATACATTTTATTTTAGTGACAACAGTAAAAGAGAATTGTTACTTGTATCCGTGTCTGTAAAGCTAGCAATTTTAATACTATGCTGTAGGTAAATTGAACACAATGCACATTTCTGTCACTGTTCATGACATAAATGTGACAGCAAATGCAAATTCAGCTGTAAAGCAATATTTGAGCTTGGTCCAATAACATTTATATCTACATATTATTTGATCTCATATGGGAGGCTTTCTATTTTTGTATATTTTTGTAAAATATTCTGAGGATTAAACCAATCTATCCACTGGAAAGTGAAATACTTTCACACAGTATGCTGGATCTTTCAAAGGTTATTTGATTAGGGATTCAGTGTCTCAGTAACAATAAAAAATCATCAGCATTTTAGTTATTGCTTTTTGTCTCCCCCCATTTTTTCTTGATTAAACCAGGCAAGCAGTGACAAACACTCCTGTCTCTGTGGCATCATTTACTTTGAGGAATTTGATAACATTTCCCCATTAATTTGCTTTGGATTTCTGCCATTTAACTTGCATGTGGCATAACTATTACCACACCACTACTGGGGAGATTTCATACACATACTGCAACCAACCACACCATTGTCAATATTTCTTTCAATTTTTAAAATGATTTTCCATTAAAAAAGGGAAAAAAAAGCATCCTTTTTTTGTTTGGCAGTACAACAAAAAAACACACACAGCCCAGATAAACCCAGTTAAATGTTATGTTCCCCTTAAAAACAACTCAAATGTTATCTGAAGACTCTAGGATGTATATCTTCTAAATCTAGGACACCATTACATGATATATGACCTGAAACTTTGAAGAAATGAATGCATAAGTAGATGTGTAACATTTTACTGAACTATTCAGAGAATCCTTCAGTACCCGAGTCTGAGCTTATATATTTGCAAAATTACATTGCATGCATGCTTGTTTCGCTAACTTCTACTTCAACCTCAGCCCCTTCCTTTCAGCCACAATGCCTCCAGATTTGCCCCATCAAAGAATCATGTGGAGACAGTGCAGCTCCGTATCGGGAGAAGGCCACTGATGTGTCCCTGGGCTTTCTGCTCTCAAACTGAATCACACAGGCGGCCGCACACAGACAACAGAGCTGTGTGGCACAGCTTTTGGAAGGTCACTCTAAGAATAGCTTCCAATACATAAAAAAAAAGCTCAAATCCAGTGGAATGCACACACTAAAATGTGCATGCAAGCAAATGGACATTAAAACATGCAATAATTCATGGATACAGGCCCAGTCCGGAGCACTCATACTGTCAAACACACACGGACAGGCAGCGCTGGCTGATGCACACAGGCTACATTTGTGCTCAGTTAAAAGGACAGAAAATTAACTACCTCATGTCCGAACCCTTCCATGGTTCACTGCAGAGGAAACTGAGAGTTGCAAAGCAAAGATAGAAAGAAACAGCTAATGGCATCGATTCCCTTTATGCTTATAGGGAAAAGCCTCTTGCCCATCTAAGTGATGCTTTTTATGCTCATTTATCCCCCTAATGTGGAAGATACCCTGCAATTGTATTTTACTATTAATGTGAAGGCACTCTGCCTACATCATTCAGTAGAACAGGCCAAACACTTTTATTAACAAAACAAATCGCATGTTCATCTTGGTCCTCCCTTTGTAATACATCTTCCTTCAACTCCATTCAGTTTATTAAACCTCTGTATCTGGAATGTTTGAATGCATCCACGCTGTTATTGTTGGATGTAAATTGATCCTCAATGATGTGTCACCACTTGTAGAAGCAATATGTGTGTGTAAAAAGTCAGCAAAAAGCCTGTGTATATACTACTTAATCTTCTGGAATTCTAGATAGTTTTGCTGAAACTGAGTCAAAGCAGGAAATTTTAACACATTTTACATTTGGTGAATGTTTACTTTAAAGAAAAAAATGAAAAAAAAATATTATTACTAGATTTATTCAAAAGTCTCAATACATATCTGACCTTCATAGATGGGTATAACATGGATTCTGCTCCTCAGTCTCTTCTACCATTTGCCTTGTATTTCTTTCTCTGCAGCTTTTAGTTTCATCTGTTGCCATGCTTGTGTACATTATGATGTTTCTGATCATCCCTGAACTCGTGTCCAGCAGACAGATGAGAGTAAAGCTCCTAGAATTTAGCTTAACCCAGTAACCGAGGGGTTTATATAGAGGTTAGCATCATCAGCTGTGTACCTAGTGCCTCCTATGTCCGGCATTCAAATCCTTTTCATCTTTTAGCAGATCTTACACTGTTCTGTCCCTGCCTGTCATATGAGCTATCTTTTTTATATACATATATTTGTTGTGTGTAGTTCTGAGCCTGTAAGTGTGTGTGTGTCTCTGTGTGTGAATACAAATGTGTGTGTTTGTGTGTTTAAATGCAGGTGTAGGCTTGCAGGCAGTACACGCAGCCCTGATGTGAAGTGACATGTTGAGAGACAAAGCCTTTGGATACTGAGGGAGGGCAGAAAAATCAAATAAAACAGGCTTTATAAACAGCTTTAAGGGGGGAAAAAAGCATATTGCATTTTCCCCCTACCCCTCTTTCATTACATTACTCAGTTTTTATTTCTAATCACGCTTAGCTGGTAAAAAAAATGTTTTCATTCATTCTAAATCGATGATACTCTGAGAAAACAAACATTGGTTCGGTGTAGAAGAGGGTTGCTGTGACACGTTGAGCCTGGAAGAGATTGGCTTGTCTAACAAAATGGCTCCAGCTATTTGCGTCAGCTGTCACTGTCTGGATCAGGCCATCCCTCCATTGGCCCATCTCACCTTATTCAACTCAATATAACAGATTCAGCAAAGAGTGAAATATAAAGGATGCTTTTCTAAGAATAACTATGACTAACTGAAATATAACCCGGGCAGAACAAAGACACTTATTTAGCTGGTAGGGATCCAAAACATTCACATTGTTCACTCGATCAAAAACAGACTTATGTTCAGGACCGCTTGGTGCAAGTTTTGAATACACAGGAAAACTTTTAATATTTTAGACTTTTAACATCTGAAATGAACTCCATGAGACCACACATGTTCTCTGGTGGTGACATTATGTGTCAGCATACCACATAACAAACCCACAAGTGGGAGAAGAAGCTTGCTTTAGAACAGACAGTTGCCTCTTTCTAACATATGGTTAACCAGCCCGACCCAGAGACGGGGATGTTTCTCTCGTATGAGCTTTTTTTCCCCCTGTACCTACGCTACCATCCATCCTTTTTCCATACCGCTTATTCTGATTCAGGATTGCGGGGAAGTTGATGCCTATCCCAGCAATTAGACAAGAGGCAGTGTACACCCTGGACAGGTCGCCAGTCCATCGTGTAGTGCCTAAACCATAGATTAAGTTCTCTGAAGTTAACCAAGCAGAGGCTGGACCCTGGTTAAACTTCTCTTATTTCCATGAGGGAGGCAACAGTAGAGGTCTTGTGTTTATATAAGTTGAATAAATAAAAAAATTCCTTTGAAACTTTTCAACTTCTTTTCTTTTTCTAGGACCAACAATTGGACAGTTATCTTGCACCAGGCTCACACACAGAGGGGTAGTGAGAACTAGTAATGTTGACAACATGGAGCCCATCTCACATTCCCCTCAAATGGTCTTAGGGAAAGGCATGCTGAGGCTTATGGGGGAAATAAGGAGATGAACAGGCAGTAGTGCATTCTGGGATATCCTGCGACAGGCTGGAGCCAGGAAGGTAAAAACCATCCACCTCTGCAGCAAGATCCTCGGCGTGTTTCATCAAGCACGCTTTTGCCTCTTGATATCCACTGTCAGGTTGTGATGCAACCGTTTTATTTAGCATTTGTTTAACATTCAGTACATGCACGTTGAATCATGATAAAAGAAAAAGAGTGAACATTGCGAGCGTGGCGGTTGCTCGCCATCTGCTGCGATTGGCAGATCAATTCCTCATTGTTACAAATTTGCAGCCATTGTGGCAGCCCCAACAATGACAGCATAAATAATGCGGCCCTGCAATTCCAAGAACATTACTCATTGCATAGTGAGTATTTAGGATGTCACGGTAATTATGATGCCCTGACTGACTGCTCTTTGAGACAGATGTTGTGTTCACAAATCTTGAAGCAGGTCAGTTCCCAAACTGACTGCAAAATGAGACAAGAGGTCTCTCAGCCACAGTCAAGGTTCTCTGCTCTGACAAGAGAGCAGATGGTGGTTTGTGGAAATAACAAACCAGATCAAAGGGAGAGAGTCTGAGGACCCTGCGAATTCTCCGCAAATACTCATCCTCTTACACACGTTCCCTTTTCATATCGTCAATTGAAAATACTTTTTGACCAAAAAGAGAAAATGAAAATTACTTGCTTTTTTTTTTTTACTTTATCATTTCCAGCACTGCAGTTCAAGCATTTGGTCTTGCATCACGCATGCCCTATACACACCGTGTATATAGCTGCATAGCTATATGACATATTATTTATCTATCTATCTATCTATAGCTGTGATACATTACAGTGACTATTCAGATGTGGGACGTTATAGAATAACTGGGTGGATGCTGTTATTCTGACTGCTATCCTCTTGGATAGCATGCAAGTTTCCAAGCATTTCTCACAGGATTTAAGGTAAAACCAAAACATTTTTATAGATTTAATCATGCAATTTTTTTAATAAAAAAACAGAAAGAAAAAGAAGAGAGTTCCTCCGTCATCTGGCATCCAAAACTGCTCTAAGGTTAGCTGTATATCTAAGGTCATGTCCATACAGTGCAACTATCCTTCAACACCCAGAAACTCTATCTATAAAATAAATAGAGAACACTAAATGCAGTTTTTAATAAATCAGGAACTCACAATAATAGTTAATTCAGAATATACCTACTTTTATAAGCTCTGCAAACAGAGGGTTACTTAAAATAAAACAATTCAAAATACACTAATTTAAAAAAAGCAAACAGCAAAAATAAGAAGCCTATTAATTTGATAGCTGATATAGCTTTGAACTAATTGATTCTCTCATTAAAATAAGACTGAGTTAAGGCTAAAAAGCAAACACTGCTACCCCTCGTGTTGTTGCAGGACAGTCATTACAAAAAGCATAATTCTAAACTTCAAAGTTGTGGCAAATAAATGCTGAAATTGCAACATTCCTTGCCAAGCTATTTCAAAGTAGTGCTTATAAGGGCATATTTTAATTGCATAACATTTACTTTGCGTGATCCAATGAGAATGAACTTCTCTCTGGCCACAGTTAACCTCTGCAGCAGGCTTTCTTATGTTCACACCACAAGCAAGCATAAGGAATGCACAGGTCTCAGAGAAATTTTACATACATTACTCACCTATATCTTATGACTATAAACATGAACAAATAAGCATATTTGTGCCAGAGCAGTTTTCACTGTGTTTTAAAAGACTTGCACTGCCCAGAAAAGGCTGCTGTTTCCCCCCAAACGACTATATTTCTCCATCATCTCTGACTAGAATCCAGCCACTACACCATAAAAACACCACGATGACGCACATTCTCCTCCTTAGTGTTATTTGATATATTATATTGGAACTGCATTCTGAGAGATTCATCCACCCGTCATAGCAGAGAATGCAATAAGGACAGTGGACTCCGGAAAGAAGAGTAGGCGAGGAAGACAAGGCAGTGGGAGCTAAAAGTGGATCAGGAACAAAATGGATCTTGTCTGTTTTTCAACCTGCTGTAACCCATAGGAACAGATGCAAACCACATCAGTCCATCGTTCAGCAATAAACCTGGAAGATGCGCAGCAGTTCTGAAGCAGTGTGACAGACAGTGTTTGACTTAATTTAGTAGTGTGTGGTATGGATTTGCATGCAGGGTTAGGCTTTAGAATCACAATGCAGAGATGTATCTGCACTAAGAGATAGTTCTGCATGCCTCTGGCAGCAGGAATAAAAGTCTTGGAATAGAAACTGCAACTGTCCAAATGAATTCATTCAATCCTTACTGAATAAAAACAGTTCTTTTGATGTGAAATGAGTAGGCTGCTGTCTTACCTGAGACAGTCCTGACAACTTCGGAGGTGTTCCTCAGGCCCACAAAGGAGAATTGGTAGAGCCTCCATGAGCGAATGTCTCCAACTTCCACTGAGCTCCTTTTCCACTTGTACACAATCTCCTCCCTGGGGTAGCCATCTGAAGACGAGACAACAGTAAAAATGTCAGGGAGGAACAGCCATTCACAGCAAAAAAGACAAATGCTATAATATCAGTCCCTTCTAAATGCTCGTTAGATAAGCTCTCTGTTGTGAAAAATGGAATTGGAGGCCTCAGTGTTTAATTTAAAAGAAAAACATAGAGTGTAGTTGGATTAATTTTAAATTAATCCATATCCTTAAGTCAGCCAGTTAGAAAACACGTTTTATTCTTGAAAGCACCATGCTATAATAGACTCCAGCACGACATGCTGAGAAAACATTCTCTCCATCCGTGGAGAGAAAAGTTCTCTCTAAAATACCGAGCTGAATTTAAAGCAAAAGTTGTTGAGACATTTAAAACCACAAATTACTGGAGTTCCAATAACATCACGACTTTAGAGGCTTCATCCTCGGTGGTTGGAACAACCCCACCAGTAATCGTACTTGTCTAGAACTGATCCACTTAGAAAAGCAATTGCATTATCATAATCAAATCATGTTTCTGAGTATTGAATTTCTGTGTGGTATCCAGGGTTGGAAAAACAAAAAACAGCTACAATAATCCTCTTTTGTGGTAAGAGCAAAGACTAGACTAAGTGTTCCCCTGCACAGGTGTGATAGCCTGACTGTGGAGATCTTTGATCAGTGCTCTTCAGATTCCAGTAGACTACAAGTGATGAGCTGGTGCCTGAAGAATGCAGATGAACTTTCTTCTGAGCAAACTTTAAATGATTTTATCATTTAAGTGCTCTTAGAGAGCCAGTAATGGTGGGATGCAGTGTAGCAGGGGATGAAAGGTGTTTCCCATTTCCCCCATTACAGCCATCCATGCAGACAATCTGCTCGCTGACTCCTAACGCATCCAGGCTATATTATAGATTCAGTGTCCCTCTGGGGAGCATGAATGAGGATGCTCCTGAAACTCAATGTCATGAATTCACTTCCAGCCAAAGCTGCTGTCATCATAAGCCCTGAAAATGTGTTTTTTTCTTGTTTTTTTTTTTCAGCTGAAACCAAATGTGCCTTGTGTGTCTGTAAAATCTCCACTGGATCGTGTGGTCTGATCTTGTTTGACTACAATCTTAACCGCTGCACAAGAGTCTGCCTCTGCCGATGCTTTGTTGTTTTGCGGCACGTGCTGAGATAATTTGCCGCGTGATAAATAGCGGCACGATGCTCTGACTGCAACTTCTGAGACCAAGGCTCATGTACTGTACATCAAGCAATTTTCAAAGTTCTGAAAACATCCATGGCTCTCATCAAATTTAAATGAATGCTTCTGTTCCATTTTTAGGCTTGCAAACCCCCTCGGTTTCTCTTTCTTGTGCTCTGGAGCTATTCAGGAAGCATTCTCCCTGGAGAACATCCCATGATGCATCTCTGTATATCCATAGGAGGCTCATTAGCATAACTTGCCTCCAATACACCGTTTCCATGGAAGGACTGAGTTATGTGGTCACTTCCAAATGTCTTTTAGAATAATATCTATAAATGCAAAAAGAGAAACATCAGAAGTTCTTCTGGCTGAGTTAGTAAACAGAAATTCCTTTAGAGGTTACAAGCACATGTTTTAAATCAATCAACATTCTGATTAATGTTTTGTCCACATTGAAGACATTCATGCAGATATTTGCATTTTCAATATATTATTATTACAAAGCTATCTAAATTATGAATTAGAATGTTATCAAACAAAAAGGACAGGTATCATCCAGTATTAGTTTTTTTTTTTTTTTTTTTACTGTTAAACCAATTATAAGACAATATACTGTGCATGTATGCATGCAACTCAGTGGCTTTTTACTTCTTTGGAAAAGTCCTTAAATTCAATAAGCTGCATGTTTGTGAGCATATTGCATCTTGTGTATGTGTGTTTGAAATGTGTAAGAAAAGGACAGGGAGGGGGTAAAGATGCAGGGTACGAGCATATGGCCAAACTCACAGCTTGAAAACTCCAAGGGACAGGAGTGCTCATCCATTGGGAAGTTGTTCAGTTTAAGCTGGCACTCGGCATCAATGGTCAACCTGCGGAGATGCAAAATTAGCATTCACTGAAACAGAGACACAGCTCTGTCACAGAAGTTAACAACACCCAGCCTTATCACGAATGCTTAACTAAAACAGACTAAACTGATGTTTTCAGAAGCAAACTTTTCTTCTTTTTCTTTCTTCTTTCCACTTGAGAAAGTTCACAGGCAAAGTCATTAAACTTCCACTTAACGAGAAAATGACCTTAAATGACTTCACCCATCCATGCACTCACTATTGTCATGTATCATTGTGCTCAGGAATCACAGCGGCCATCCTAATTAACCAGTGCTTAAGTTCTGAGTTCCTTAACAAATTAATGAAGTGGAGGGGTAGTGTTCTGCTCAGGAGAACATCCATCACAGCTTGACTGAGTCCAGCAGAATTCACTCTCTCTCTCTTATTATCGCTTCTGATATATTGCAGTGTCACTGAAAACGTCCGCTGTATTTATGATGGTGTGCAAACATGATAATAAGCACAATTAATATTCTCTTTTAATCTTGATCTGTGTGGCATGCGTCACATAATTCTTTCACTCAGAAACCAGAGTGTTGTTATTGGACATTTTACAGCTGATATAATATTGGTATTATCAAACAAAACCAGAGCACCTAAAAATACCGGAACAAGGAAATGTAATTTTTATCTTCTTTTCACGCAATAATTTATACTGAGAATCAGTCACATGAATCATTCACATTCAGAATTCTTTCTATAACACAGATTGTTGTTAGTGATGGACTGATGGAAGAGCAGGGGGCAATCATCAGAATCAAAGCTGATGGGGAGCACTGGAATTACTGGGCTTAGTTGACCTCAATGAGAACTTAGAGACAATATCTCATTCAGCAGTTGTGTTTGTTGTTTGCATGTGAAGTTTAGAGATCAAAAGATTTGACCCTTGGGACCTTTGAATCCACAAAACAAATGTCTGAATCACTGTTGGAAAACTAGTTGCCAAAGTCTACCTCACAAAGACCTTTTTTTTTTTTTACACCAAACGTAGTGTATTTAAACTCCCATTTACTAAAACGATCCATTTAAAGCCTTTCCCAGTGAGTGAAGTAGCTGGTATATCAGCCCCACGCAGTGGCACGGGGAATAAGCTTCCAGCTGTCTGGTAACAGGTGGGAAAGAGAGAGAGAGAAAAAAACTATTGATCTCATCTCTTTTTCACCCGCAAGGTGTTGCCATCAGTCTCCAAGCCTGCATGTGCAATGTTGTGTTTAGTAATTGTGTGTTTCTGTAAAGAAGAAGTGAGCTGTGCCTGATTCTGTGGGACCTTGCCGCAGCATCCTCAGTGGAAATTAGCATGTAAACCTTTGATGCTGCGCCAAGCTGGAGGTGAGTGAAAACCTGCAGTTACTGCAGAGTCATTTCAAAAGGGATTCAAAGCCAATTTTCAAATAGCATTATAGCCCCAAATGTTGGCAGATGTTAACCAGGTTTTCAAGCAGTGTGAGAAGAGCTAAACTGAGGAAATAGCATCACATTTACAAAACCGAGGTATTTATTCCACTTAAATTTGAAAGCTCCAAAATAATTGGACATTTTGATATTAATATGCTGAAAACACTTTAGGTGTTGCTGGAAACATCAACAACAAAACAACAAAAACAGCTCATATGTGAGTATTATTAAATACAGGCTATTTTAAACAATTGGGTGTTTTGTTGAAGCTTGGTCAGTGAAACCGAATTTATTGTTTGGAGAAAAGAAATCAGTCACACAGTAACTGTGTCACTGTGGACTCATCATTGTGTCTGAATACCATTCAGGATATTATAAATATTCCATCCAACTAATGTCTTTGTTAATATGGTTATCATTTAAATAGTCAGGAAGAGCTACAACAAAGATCACACACACACATATAGGCACGTTTCAAGCAAATTAACTTTACCAGTTGATACCACTACCAGAGGTACCAACCACCACCCAAGGTATTCTTAATTTGGCTATTTCTATTCACAGCTTGCATGTAGTGTCTGAGAAAGTGGAGCCAAATAAATACTGGAACTGAAGAGGCAGGTATAGAAGAAACAAAACGTTATTTAGCTAAACAAAAGACCCTGCAGTGACCGGGAGAGCAGAAACTTCAATCATACTCCATAGCAGAAAGTAGCAGGAGCCAGAATTACCTTGGCATGACAAACAGTAGAAATGAAGATGGTAATCTGGTGCAGAACAAAGGAAAACCTAGGGTCGGGTCAAATACTCATTCTTGTTCAGGAAGCTTCCCTACTGAGTGAAATTACATTCACATATGTAAGGAGCAGCCATGATTGGAGCTGTTTGAATACCAATGAATGGAGCTTCAATGTTTCCTGTATTATATTTTATTTGTGTGTGTGTGTGTGTGTGTGTGTGTGTGTGTGTGTGTGTGTGTGTGTGTGTGTGTGTGTGTGTG